>MU400401.1:0-443973 GCA_022578955.1 Hypoxylon sp. FL1857
TATATTTTATGGTTAATTTTATAATAATATTAATGTATTATTATTATTTATAATATTATAAAATTATAAATATTTTAATAAAGATTTATATATTATTAAAAAACTTATTATTTAATTAATATATAAGATTTTTATATTTTATTTTTAAGTTATTTATTTATTTTAATTTAATAAATATTATTATAAAAAATAATAATAATAATAAAAAAGATAAAATTATTTATATCCGGAAAATATATTTATTATTTTTAAATATATTAAATGGGTAATTATAATTTATAAAATGATAATAATAATAAAGATAAAATAAAAATTATTTATAAAAAATATAATGTATAAATTATTAAATAATTTAATAAAGATATAATATTTAAATTTATTAATTTTATAATTATCGACCATTTAATTTATTTTTTCTTTATAAGTTAATTTAATATTGAAATTTTTTATTTTAATGTTTAATTTATTTTCCGGATATTTACGTATTTTTTTAAAAAGATATTTATTTGTTAAATTAACGGTAATTTAAGTTAATAATATATTTAATTACCTTTTTTATTATATTTAAATATAAAGGTTATAATAATATTTATATAAATATTATATAAATATATATAAATTAATATATAATTAAATATGTTATTTATTTAAATATAATTGAAAAGTTTAACGATTTAATAATAGAAATAAGTTAATTTACTTTAATTAATATTATGGTTTTAAAGCGTGATTTTATATATTATGGCGGGAATATATAAAGTATAATTATAAATATATTCTTTATTTATTTAAAGTTTTATTTATCCGGAGAAAATAAGATTATTTATAACTTTATATTAAATTAAAGTAGGAAATTTTAAAGGTAAAAGATAATAAGTATATTTAAATTAATTAAGCCGTAAATAAGTTATTATGTTTTATATTATTTTAAAATTTTTAATTAATAAGGTATTAATTTATTTAAAAAATTTATATCGATAATTTTTATATAATGTGAAGTTATTTATAACGTGTAATTTAAAAAGGTTAATTAAAGGTAAGATTATTAATATATTTAATATGAATTAATATTAATAATAAATCATTAATTAAAGTAAAAAATACCTTAAAAAAGGTATGGAAAGAATATAATTTTACCTTTAAAAAAGATGTTTTATTTAAAATAATTATTACCTTTTATAATATTATAATATTATAAATATTTTTACGAAGATTTATATGTTATTAAGGAGTCGATTATTTAATTAATGTATAAAATTTTTATATTTAATTGTTAAATTATCCATTTTAATTTAATATATATATTATTAATATTTTTATATAAATAATGGAAAGGTAAATTTTATTAATAAATTTTATAATATATAAATAGTTAAATTAAGCGATAAAAATAATGGATTTAAAGTTAATTAATATAAAATAATTAACTTAAGATTTAATAATTAAAGTTTAAACATTTCATTTTAAAAAAGGTAAGAAACTTATTTTAAAAAGGAAGTAAAAATGATTTATTAAGAAGTGGGTTATAAAAGTAGCTTTAAAAAAATTTAAAGATTATTTAAAAAAGTTAATATAAGTTTTATATATAAATATAATCTTTAAAAAAATATCTTAAGTAAATAATATAATTATTATATAATTTAAATATTTATTTTAAACTAATTAATAAATTTATTAACTTTTTTTCTTTATTTTTATATTTCTTTTCATGTTTCTTTTATTTAATTTTTATGAATATTTAATTAATCTTTATATTACCTCGAACCATTATAAAGGAATTTATTGAATTTTAATTTTAATTTTTTATTTTCAGTTATATATTATTTAAAGTAAATTTTTAACTTAAAGTAATGTAGTATGTATAGATTTTTTGGATTTTTTATACGTTTTAACGGATATTTTATTAATTATTTATCGTAAATATGTTATATTTTTAATGTAAAAAAGTTATTAAAATTATATTTAATTAATAGTTTTTTTAGGTTATTTATTAATTATTTTATTATAAAATTATTTATAACGTTTTAATTATAATTCGAAACATTAATATTTTTAAAGTTATTTTATATTTTATTAATTTAACCGGTGATAATATGGTTTATATTTAAATAATATTTAATATGGTGGGTATTTTAATCTTTAATAAATTTAGTAATTTTTTATTATATTATATTATTATAAATAATATATATTATAATTTAATTTAATATTAAGTTATTATTGAATTTATTTATATTAATTAAATGCTTAAAATAATCTTGAAAATGTTAATTTAAATTTAAAAAGATTATAATATTTTTATATTTATAATTTAATGATATATAACTTTTAGAAATAATTATTATTATTATTATTTAATTTTCTTATTTCTTTTATTTATCTTTTATTTATATAAAGTAGCGTTATATATGTTATATAATATTTATATTTTACTTATGTTATATAAGTATTACCGGCAAAATTTAAAAAGTGGGGTTTTACTTTTAAACTTAAATAATTTTACGAATATTATTCATATAAAAGTGTAACTTAAATAAGAAGATAAATATCTTAATTATGTATATTTTAATTTAAGTTATATTTTGATATGATATATATAACTTAAGTTATTATAAATTAAAATAAAAAGGTATTTTATGTGGTAATTTTCTAGCTTTAAGGCTTTTTTAAAGCTTTTTTAAAGCTATTTTAAGGCTTTTTTTAAGGTTTAAAATCGTTATAAAAATTAATTTTATAGGGATTAAAACCGCTATAAGAAAGATTTTACAAAGCATGTAATTATAAGCCTTAAAAAAGCCTTAAAACAACTTTAAAAAAGTTTTAAAAAAGCTTTAAAAGAGTTTTAAAGCTAAAAAGTTATTATATAAGATATTTTTTTACTTTAACTTATAATAACTCGGGTTATATATATCATATTAAAGTGTAACTTAGATTAAAATATATATAATTAAGATATCTTTTAAATGATATTAATTATATAAGATATATTTAAATATTTGTAAAATTATTATTGATTAAATTAAAATGGTTCGTTTTAATAAGGGAAAGCGATAAAGCGGTAACTATATAACACGATGGACTTTCGAGTATTATATAATATATATAACGTTATTCTTTATATAAATCTTAAAATATATAATTTTAAAAGCGGAAATGGTTTATATTATTTACGTTTATTATAATTATTATCGGTTTATTATATGAAATTAATTGAAATTAAGTTATAATTATTAATGATGTTTTAATTTTATGATTTATTTGAATATATTATAGTTAAAATTTAAGCTTTTTAATAATAAGTAAATATTAATGTAATACATTTATAAATAAAAAATTAGATTTATTAATATTATATTATAAAATTTTATAAGAATATATATTAATGTAAATGTAAATTTTAAATTTAATAAATTAAAGTTTTATATAATTATTTATAAATTATATAAAATTAAGCTTTAGAATTGTAAATTTCTTACGTTTTAATTCTTTATGATTTAACTTGTTTTCGTGGCGTTATTATATGGTATTTAAATATCGTTAACGATAAATATTATATGTATTATCTTTTATGATAAAGATATAAATATATTTTCGAATATATTTTTAAATGTTATTTTTTTTTAAATTTTTAAAGGTATTTAATGTTTATGTATAAATTTTGAGAAATTAATTTATCTTTTTTATATGTTATAATTATTTATTTAAGTTAATAGTTTTTTTTTTATATTATTCTTTATTTAAATTCGAATAAAAAAGGCTTAAGTAATTTTAATGTTATTTTTATATTTAAAGTAAGTTAAGATTATTTTATTATGATAATCTTTTTAAAAGAAATAATATTATATATGTTATATTAATTTAAAAGTATAAATTATTTATTTTTACCGAATTTTACCTTATTTAATTAATTTACGTTTAAGAAATTATATTGATAATTTAATATCGGGTTATTTTTATTTAATGTAATTAATAATATATGAATATAATAACTTTATTTTAAAAAGTTAATAAATTTTTCCTTTTATAATATCGGTATTTAATTTATTCTTATAAAGGCTTTATTTAATTAAATATTATTGAAGCATTTATTAATTAATTTTAACGTTATGTTTAAATCGAAATAATATATAAATATCCTTTTAAAAATTACTTTTTTTTAATTATAAATGAGTAATAAAATTTTTATATTATTTAATATTTACTTAAAGTTATAATATGTTAATGATTTTTATAATTACGTTAAAGATAATAATAAAATAAAATAAGTAAGTAAAGTTTTAATAAATAAATTTACGTATGGTAAACTTATATTTATTTAATATATTATAAGATATCTTTTAATATATGTTGGATTTTATATTTTTTATTATCGATGATATTAATTAAATTAATTATTAATTTAAATTTAAATTTTTTAATGGAAATTTCCATGATAAATAATGTTAAAGTTATTTAAATAAGCTTTATATAATCCCGTGTTTAAAATAACGTTTTAATAAATTGAAAAAGTTAAATATATATTTGAGTTAATAATTATTATCCCGGATAAACCAATTAATATATAAGATTTACTTTTTTATAAATCATTAATAATTTTTACTTTTTAAAATTATTATATTTTTAATAAAATATTGTAAGTTTAAGGTGGAAAGGTTTATTAATTTATGATTAAAGGTAAAATTTTTAAATATATTTAAAAAATATTTATTTTAAGTTATATTAAGGTTTTTTTAATTATTATTAAAGTTTTTCTTATCGATTATATAAATCTTTAATAATTTTATTAATTTATTTAAATGGGGTTTTATATTAAAGATGTAATTTATTATTAATATAATTATTGTTAGTTTAAATCGATGTAAATTTATCTTATTAAAATTAAGGAAGCAATTTTAAACCATTAAAAGTATATAATATAATAAATAAATATGCGATAAAATTAATTTAAATATGGATAAAATAAATAATACTTATTTTATAATTGATTAATGTATAAAATGTTTAATTATGGGATAAGATGAATAGTTTTTTATTTTAACATTAATTAAATTTTAATAAAGTTATATAAGATTTATTTATTATATAAGGAGGTTTTAATGTTATAATAATAATATTATTTTTACTTTATATTACGTTTCGGTAATTATTTTATAAATTAGAAATCATAATCATGTATAAAGAAAATTATTAATAAGTATTATCCGGGATTTATAAAAATAACCTTTAAATAATATACGATATTTTTTACTTATAATTAAACGATAAAAATTATTTATATTACCTTTTTTATAATTTTCTTTATTATTTTATTGTTATGAATAAATGTAAGAATAATAAATAATATAAAAAGTTTATTAATTTATTAAACCTATAATTTATTACTACTTTATTAAACTTACCACTTATTATTCTCTTTTTAACTTTATTAAATTTATTATTAATCACTTTCTTTATTATATATTATAATTTTAACACTTTATTAATAAGCGGGTTATTATTAAAGAATTCCTTTTAATATATATAACTTTATTTCGGTTTTATTAACTTTAAAATAAATGGATATAAGTTAAATATATAAAATAATAATAATTTAACTAATATTAATAATATTTATACGTAAATATTAAATAATTAATATAAAATTAAAAGGAAATATGTTAAAGAATAAATAGTTAAAAAATTAAAATATAATTAAAAAAAAATATAATCACTTTACGTATTATTATAAACGTTTATAATTATTATATTAAGGGAAATATCATTAAATAAATATATATATTAATTTAATGAATAATATATTATAAGTTTAATTTTAATTTAACTTAAATATAATTTTATATATATTATTTAAAGTAAATTAATATTATGATACTTATCTTTAAATAAGAAAAAATCTTATAAAAATAACTTTAGTTTAATATTATTAATAAATATTAATTTAATTAAATAATGATTTATAAATAAAATTAATATATTAAGTTTATTTAAAAGGTTAAAATAATAAGATGGAATAATATTATTATGGGATTAATAAAGATTTCCGGATATAATTGGATAATGGTAAGTAATTTATTAAAAGAATTAGAAAACCTTTAATAAAGGATGAAATTTTATATTAAAAATAATATATTTAAAGTTTTCGTGATTATATTCTAATATAAATTTAACTTATTAATATATATATAAATAAAGGTAAAGTAATAATAGTAACGAAAGCGGGAATAATAAAAGAAATAATGGTAATTAATGGAGAAATGATAATAATAATAATGGTAAATAAAAGATTTAAATAACTTGTTCCTTAATAATGATAATGATAATTATGGAATAAAGATGTTAATTATCCCTTTTTATAAAAATCTGATATTTTTATTAAATATTTAAAATTATTTTGAAATAATAAATTTTATAAAAGTTTTTTCATATATTAATAATTTATTGTTAATGTTTTTATAATAACTTATAAAGTTATTTAATTACGTGATTACTTTTTTTTCGATATAATTTTACGTTAATTTTACCTTTTAATTATTTTACGTTTATAATAAAAATCCCATGCGGTAAGGAAAATAATTTATAAATATATTAAGGAATATATTTATATTTAATAATATAAAGCCAATGGTTAATATGGATAAATTTATACTTTTTAATATAATAAGTTAAAGTTTGATTAAATAAGTAACTTCTTTTATTATTTAATGTATATTAAGGATTAATATAATTGTTAAGAAATAAAAGATTAGTTAATTTATTAATCTTATTAATTTTATTAATATAAATGGTTTTATAACTTATTGTAAAATTTAAAATGCTTAAACTCGGGAACTTTAATTTCCTAATTTATTAAAAAACTTGTAAATCTTTAAGATTATATAATAAATAATTAAATAATTTAATATAATATTTTAATGGTTATAAAATGTGATAATAAACATTTTATAATAAAAGCGGTTTATTTAAGTATTGGTATTAATATTAGTTATATATGATATGGTAAATAAGGTTATTTATAAATAATTTTAAAATTTAAAATAATATATATATATTTTCTTTAATCTTTTATAAGTTACTTTAATTTTATTTTATCATGATTATTATTAATAAGTTTACATTTAACGTTAACCTTAATTTAAATAAAAGTAATAAAATGTCATGATGTAATTATAATGGGTAAGTTATATATGATTTAAATATATAAATATATACTTTTTTGCTTTATGGTTAAAATAATATCTTTCCTTATTTATAGATTTTAAAAGGTTAAAAAATATAAATCAAATTTAAAAAAAGTTAAATAAATTTATTAAATAACTTTAATCTTAATTCTTATTTTTTTTCCTTATGTAAATATGGCTTATTTAATCTTATATATTTTTAAAACATGCTTCTTTATATATTTACCATTCATAAATTAAATTACTCAAAAAATCATAAAGATTAATTTTATTAATATTAATAAATTTAATAAATTTAACGACTTTAATAACTTTAATAAGTCTAAAAATTTTAATAAGTTTAATAACTTTAATAATTTAAGAAATTCCGCCGGTAATATATCCATTAATTTAATAAGCTTAAATTTCTTAAATCTTTAAAACTTTTTAAATTCCTTAATTTTTCGAAATTCCTTAATTTCTTATATAACTTAACTAATTATATATGTTATTTAATTTTAATATAAATTAACTTTCTTTTTTAATAAGTTTTAATTAATCATATATATAATTTACCGGGAATAATATAAATAAAATTTATTTATAATTATCATTTAATAAACTTTATAATGATATAACGTTTCATTTATAATAAACGTTTAATTTATTTTTTAATTAAAGATTATAAGTTAAGTTATAAGATTTATTTAATTTATTTCGGGGAAAAAAAACTTAAATTAATTCGTTAATTCTTTTTAACTTTTTTAAACATTAAGATAACGTTGATTTAAAAATATATCGCTAATATATGTTATTATATAAAGATTAATATAATATTTATAAAGGTAAATTTGGTTAACCTTAATATTTAACTTATATAATAATGATTTTTTTTTTATAAAAGAAATATCATTTTTATTTAATAAAATTAAGATTTATATAATTTATTTTTATATAATTAATAATATTTTGAATTTATAATTAGAAAGGTAAGATATTTTTATCGAGTATTAAATTTGGTTATTCTTTTTTGAAAATGTGATATATATAATATTTTACTTTCTTTTTTTTTAATAAAATAGGAATATAAAAAAAATACCGCGGAATATTTTTATAGATTATTAAATGTTGGAAAAGAAAAGTTTATATAATATCTTTATATAAATATAAATTATAAGTTTTTTAAGATTCGATTTTTCATAATTAAGCTTATATATTAAAATAAAGTTTTCTAAGGGATTTTAAGATATAATTTAACCGGTTTATTATAAAGAATTAACTTTTTATATATAGAAATTAAATTAATTATTATTTATAATCGATAATATGTTAAAACCTTTCTTATGAAATGTAAAAAAGCTTTATATGTTTTTAATTTTAATAATATTAAGTAATATTATAGATGTTAAGTTAAAGTAAATAGTTTAGTAATTAATAATTAATATTTTAAACTTTAAATTAGTTTATATAATATGTGTTAATCGGTATAATTAAAACATTTCTTTAAGGCTCTTTTAGTTAAAAGGATGGAGAAAATTTAACATTATATTTATACTTTTTTAGTTAAGAAAATAAAAAAGATCCGGCATTATATTTATACCTTTTTAGTTAAAAGGATGGAAAAGATTTAATATTACATTTATATTTTTTTAGTTAAGAAAATGGAAAAGATTTGATATTATATTTATATTTTTTTAGTTAAAAGGATAGAAAAGATTTAATATTATATTTACACTTTTTTAAGAAGGTTTTTTAAAGTATTTAAAGAGTATAAGATTTACATTTTTTATAATGATATTATTTCCAGAATATATAAGGTATTATATTCATTACCGATAACATTTAATAATTAAATTTAAGAGGAATTATAATTTAATATATTAAATATTTCTTTATTAATAAAACTTATATTAATATAATATATAATTTAACTTTTTTATATATTTTATATTACTTTTTATAAAATTAGAAATATCATTTTATTTAAGAAGTGAATAATTATTAAATCTTCGTTTTAATATCCGTTTAAAAGAAGAAAAGCTACCTTTTTCCCGATTTAAAATAAAGATATATAAAACCTTAAATTTAATTTTAAACTTAAATTAAACGTTCCATTTATTAGATATTTTAATTCTATTATTAAGATTTAAGTTAATTAAAAATCCATTTTTGGTAAGGATGGATTCATTTTCTTTAAATTTTAATCGTAAACGATGATACTTTTTAACGTTCGTTTTATTTAATGACGAGGATTAAAATTTCTTACGAAAAGGTTATATATTATTAAAAAAGTCATTAAAAGGATTATATAAAAAATATAAATTAAGATTATAATTTTTAAACTTAACGTTATTATTATCGCATTTTATTTAACTTATATAAATTAAATAAATAAAATTATTAACATTAATATTATTAATATATAATTTATTAATATTAAGAATATTATTACCATTATTACCAATATTATAAATAACATCGTTTATATTTTTATGTTTATATTTCTTACCGGTAATAATTTTCATATTAATATTAATTACCTTAAATAATAATTAAGGAAAAGATATAATTAATAACATTACTTTAATAATTTTACCTTTTTTCTTTATATTATAAAGAAGAATAAAATATTTCGTTTTACCATTATTATTCGTAAAGAGTATAATAACATAATTAATGAATAAAAATTAAGCGAAATAAGTAAAAAAAAATTTAAAAAGGTTTTAAATTTATAAAATAAAAATGTTATAATATAAAGTATAAATTTTTAAGTTAAAATTAATAGATTTCCTTAAGGGGTTTAATATGTGATAAATTAATTTTAAACGGTTTTTATTTCTCGAATTAAGTTTAAGAATGAAAATAAAAATATTTATATCTTAAAAGGTATAAACGTTTTTATAAAAGTAGATTTTATTTTTAAAGTTTAAATGTGTAAATATACTTTTATCGAAATTAAAGAACTTATATATGTTATTATTTTTAATGAAAGTTTTAATTGTTTAAGGTAAAATATGATTGGATTTAAGAATAATAATTTAACCTATAAAAGGATAAAAAGTATAATTAAAATTATATATTAAAAGAGTTTAAAAATGTAATATATTAATGATAAATATGCCGGTAATAAATATGAAAACATTAAATATAAATGTATTAAAGTATAAAGTTTTCCATAATATAAGTAAATTATCGGGGAAGTTCCAATGATTAAAATAAGGTATAATAAAATATAATTTCCTTATAAATAAATATTAATACTCCGACGAAAAATACATAAATTAATATTAGTTTAACTTTTTTTATAACTTAAATAATGGAAATAATAAATTTTAACCGGAATTATATAATTTTTAAGAATGAAACGTGGAGTTATTATATTAAAAGAAATAAATAAAAATAAATTACTTTTCTCGATATTATAACCTTTATTATCCGTTTATATATTATTAAAAATTATATAATAAATAATATATACCATATTATATAAAAATATATCATTATTATAAACTTAAAGTATAATTAATAAAGTTATTAATATATAATTAAGATAATAGATTTTGATTAATAATTAAAATTATATATGTTAAAAATAATTAAAAAATTAAATATATTAAAAAATATCTTTAAGTTTTATTTTAATAATAAGTAATAAATTTATTATTAATATTTATAATATAATATAAGAAGTAATTTTAATAATAAGATTTAATATATTAAATATTAATGAATATTACGTGAAATATAAATAAAGTAATTATATTAAAAAGGAATTTTAATAATAAGGTTATAAATTAAGGTAAATTATATATATTCTAAAAAGTTAATAATCTTATATAAAAATATTTAATTAATTAAAATATTACCGATATTTAAACCTTTAATTTAACTTTAATAAAGTGATTAATATATTTATATAATTAAATATGTTAAAAAGTTTAAATTTAAGACTTAAGCTTATTAAAATATATAAATTCTTAAAAGATTAAAATAACGTTATTATTATTGTAATAATTCTTTAAATTCCTTTACTTTTAATGAATTAAAAGTTAATTCTAAATTTTTTAATATATAAATTATATTTATAAAATCCTTAAATATATAATATTATCCCTAACTTTATATTATATTTTCCCGAAGGTTTATTGATTCCTTTACTTAAATTATTTCGTAAATAATTTGATTTAAAAATTATAAATAATCTTTAATTTTATAATAATTTTCTTTATAAATTTACCTTCGATATTTACTAAATAAATCGTTTAAAGATATTATTAAGCCAGGTTTTAATATAAAAGGTATATAATATTATAATGTATATTTTTAATTAATGTAAAATTATAAGGTTTTAGATTCGATTATGTTAACTAAATTAATTAAAAAATATTAATATATTAACCTTGAAAATTAAAGGGAAAAAGATAAAAGTTATTTAATATATATATATAATATTTATAAATATTATTAATATCGATGATATGATTAAAATATTTATTTAAGCTTTATATGGCATATTTTTTTAATTAGATTTATTATTTTAAATAGTATTTTATAATAAAAAAGTTAAAATAAATTGAGTAAATAAATATTTACTTTATAATATCCTTTTTATTTATATATATTGTTTAATATTATATTTTATTATTAAAATAAGGTATATATATTTAAGAAATAATATATTTATATTTAGAAATATATATAATATAATATTAAAATATTATAAAATATAAATATTTTAACATAATTATAAATGATATATATTATTTAATAAAATAAATTACTTATATATTCATTTATATTAAAGAGATTATTATAATAAAAAAATATGTTAACCATTTAATGGAAAAAAATCGTAACGATATGTTTTATTATATATTAAATGATTTACGTTAATATAAAAAGTAATGATATATTAAGTTTAATTAAATATTTAATTTAAAATATATCGATTTTATATAAATGAATTTTTAAAAGGAAGTAATATAATTATCTTTACATAATATTAATATAAATATATATATATATATGAGGATATATTAAAAAGGGGTAAATTAAATTTTAATTATATAAGTAATAAAGTTAATTTTTAAACTATTTATTCATTACTTTATTTATGGTTATTACCGTTGCCCTTTTAGTTTTTTTTCTTTAATAATTTTACCGTTTTATTTTACTTTTTATAATCTTTCGAAAAAAAGCCTTTTTTAAATATTCCATCTTTTAAAAGAAAGTTTTTTTCGAATATTTTATCCTTTTTTTTATTTACCTTCTATTTATCAGATTTTATTTATCTTTTTAAGTAAGCCTCCCTTTTCCTTTCCAAATTTCTCAATTATAATTATCATTAATATAATATATATAATATTTTAATATGTTATAGATTTAATTAACTTTATGTTTTTAAAGAATTATTTAATTATGTTTAATTATTAAAATATAATGTTTATGCCGAATTTTTTAAACCTTAATAATTTTAAGATTTATACTTTCGATCGATTATTTATTTATCATTTAAAGATTGAAAATTTAATGTTAAAATTTACTTATACATATTATAGAAGCGTTAATTTTTATTATAACTTAATTTATTATATTTATTATATCGTAGCCGGGAATTATTAAGATGATATTAATATTTTATTAAAATAAAATTTTAATTTTTAAATTAACGTTATAAAATATCATCGTTTTATATTAAAAAATTATTATCTTTAAGTTAGTTTATTATTAAATTATTAACGTTAAACCGGTTTATTATAAAATTATAACCTTTAATTTAAATTAAATATACGTAATTTATTTAATATTTGGCCGATTATTTCCTTTATTATTATAAAGGTTAAAGGTAACATTATAACTTTAACACGTCTATACTTATCCCGATTAAAAAATTTAACTTAATTAAATTTAATCGTTAAAAGGTTAAAAAATGGTATTATAAAGGGTATATAATGGTTATTCTTTCATATATTTAACGGTTATCGTGATATTCTTTATAAATTACCATATTCCTTCGATTTATATTTTTTTTAACAACGATTATTATTAATAAATAACCTCGATTTTAAATACCCCATTATTTTAAGTTTTAATAATTAAGTTTTCTTTCATAATTAAATACCGAAAATATAAATAAACTTTCTTTTATTTATAATATATATATTTATTTTATTTAAGTTATGTTATATTAACGGAGTTACATAGTTAATAAAAGTAATTTATATGATTTTTAATATATATTAACTTTAATGGATTTATAATAACATGGAATATTATATTATAAAGTTAAAATTTAACGATATTAAGTTAAAGAAGAATAAAATCTTAATATATAAAGATTTTTATAAATTTTTCGACGATAATATGTTTATTTCGTTTTTTTTATATATGCGTATAAGAGATAATGAGATGAATTTACGTTCGTATATATAAATAAAAATATTGAAAAAAGTAAAAAAAATCTTATAAAATTTAATATTAAGAATAAATGGTCGCTTATTTTATTAATTTAAATAAGTTTTTTATTAATTCTTTTTCGTTTAATTTATATAATCATTATTTAATGCCACGTATATACCTTACTTTAAAAAGGTAATTTCGGTGAGAAAATCTTATAATTTTTACTTAATTATTCTTTCCAATTCCAAGAAATTATAATATAACATATATAACATATATAAATTTAATTACTTTATTCCATGTTTAAGTTATAACTTTACTTATCCGAAAATTAATAATAAAGATGTAAAATGTTAAAACATTAATAATTAAAGTTTATATTTTATTAATCCTAATAAATATAAATTATAAATTAATTTCATAAAAAAAATTAAAGGCTTAAATATATCTTTTAATAATAAAAATATAAAACGTTAAAATATTAATAATTAAGATTTATACTTTACCAATCTTAATAAGTATAAGTTATAAATTAATTTCATAAAGAAAATTAAAAGTTTAAACATATCTTTTAATAACGAAATAAAAGATTTAAATATTTACTAATTTAAACCATAAATAAATAAGTTGAAAAAAAGTTTTTACAATATTTTTAAAGATTTTAACGAAATAATTAAAGATTTTAATAACGTAACCGAAGAATCATATAGCCGTTTATTAAAACATCTTCAATTCTTAAATAATTCCAATATTACCTTTTATAAAATTAAAAAAGTAAAAGAAATACCACCTCTTTAATATAACATTTCGACCGAAAATTATGTAATAAACATATTTAATTCTTTTAGTAACAATAAAAATAATTAAATAAATAAAAGTATTAAAAAAAATAAGAATAATTAAAATAACATAAATATTAATAATAATAAAAGCGGCATAAATAAGGTTATTTAAAACGATAAAATCATATTTTTAATCATTTTTAAAAACTTTAAAAATACCATAAACACTTTATATTATAATGTTTAAAATACCTCTTTAATTACATAAAATGATTTAATTAATATAATACTTTTATTATAATTTATATATTAAAGTTTTAAGCATTTTATTTATTAAAAAGGTTAATTATATATTATTATTTCTTTTATTATTCTTTTTTATCGATTAAAATTATTAAGTTTAATATATTAAAGTTTTAAACGTTTTATTCATTAAAAAATATGATTATTTATTATTATTTTATCTTTTCTTATTTTATTTTATATTAATTAAAATCTTAAGGTTTAATTATTAAAAAAATTAATATTTATAATTAATCTTTCGGTATAATATAAATATATATGTAATTAATTATTATCTTTTTATTATAAATGAAATTATAAGTTATTTATATGATTATAAAGGAATCTTTAAACTTAATGTAACTATATTATAAACCATTTAAATATTTTACTTAAAGATATTTTAAAATAAAAGAAAAGTTTAAAAAGTCGGATATATCCATTTATTAACTTAAGAAATTAACTTATTTTTAAGTAATGAAAATAATTAAGTATTTATTAATTTAAGTTTTTAAAGAATTATCCATTAAAATAAAGGTAAAATAATTCCTTTTTTTTAACAATATTAAATCTTATAATATACT
The DNA here is from genome assembly GCA_022578955.1 of Hypoxylon sp. FL1857. Taxonomy (NCBI): domain Eukaryota; kingdom Fungi; phylum Ascomycota; class Sordariomycetes; order Xylariales; family Hypoxylaceae; genus Hypoxylon; species Hypoxylon sp. FL1857. The sequence continues at coordinate 15,205 of MU400401.1, forward strand.
TATATAAAAATTATATTATATAATAAATAAACATTAAAAAAGGGATTTTTATAAGTTATTCATATATATTATAAAATATTTTATAACTTTATAAATGTTTAAGTTATTAAATTAACCGATTTTTAATTTATAATTAAGAGATAATAAATATTAACATTTTTATAATAGATAAAATTAAGTAATAATTAATGGAAAGGGTTAAAAAAAAGGATGTTTAAAAGGTTATTATTTAATAATATGTTATTTTCATATATTCGAGGAAAGGAAAATAACGTTAAAAGAAATAATAAAAAGTTTTATTTTATTTTAAGAAGTTAAAGGTGATATATCGTAAGTTAATAATTTATAAGTTTAGAATTTTTTCCTTTATCCCATAATTATTTAAATATCGATTATATAAATATATAACCATTTATCCCATTAATAATATATCATTTATATTTTCATTATTCATTATATTTTTTCGTTAATATTTTATTTATTATATATTTTTATAATAAAGGTTATTATATATTTTAAGTAAAATAAATGATTAATTTAATAAGAAGAATAAATAATTAATTTAATAAAAAGGTAAGATTTAATCGGTTTTATAAATATAATATTAAGTTTAATATAAATTCGATTTTAATGGTAATTTATATAAAATAAATAAATAATAATATGTTATTTTCGATTTTAAAAGTTTAATTATTACTTTAAAGGTTTTAATTTGGTAAAGGAATAAATTATATAAAAGAAGGAAAGATAATGAATAAATGGATATAATAAATTAAATTTCGAAATGATTTTTATTATTAATATCTTAAAGGATAATAGAATAGGTAGATAATTATTTAAATATTTATTTAAACATGTTTTAATATATGTATAATAAATTATTTAAGTAAAATATATCTTTTTACCCGTTTTTTTCCCTTTTAATTTATAAATTTTATTAATTTTTATTATGGTTTTATATATATATTTAAATCTTATATATTTATACGTTTTCCTTTTTAATTTAATATTATTTATATTATATATTTACTTTTAATCATAAATAAATTAAATAAAATTAATTAAGCTTTTTATTTAAGTTATAATTAAGGAATATTATATTTTATATTTGATGAAATATAATATATTTTTCGATATTACGTTAATATTTATTAATTAATTTTATTTTATCGTGGATTTACATATAATTCTTATATTTTATTAATAAATTTAAGATTAATTTATATGTTATGTAAAATAAATGTATATATTTCCTTATTTTAAAGTGTAACCTTAATTTTTCTTAAAGTTTTAAGTTTATAAAGTTATATAAATAATTATTTTAATATTATTTATACTTTTTTATTAAAATTTTTAACACGTAAATACATAAATATATATTTATAATTATATTTAAAATGTATTAATTTTATTAATCATATGGAATTCTTAAATATTTAATTAAAGTTAATTAAAATTTAAGATTTTTTAATTTACGTTAAAGAAAGTTTTACTTTTATAATTAAATTCTTTCGTAAATATATTTTATATTTATTTATTTATTAATTTATGTTTATTTATTGATTTTTATTATATATTTATATTTTAAAGATTTTTATTATATATAAACCTTTTATAATATATTCGAAAAGATCGAGCCGATTTAAATTAAGTTTTAATTATAACATTGATTTTTAAAAGTAAAAAATTAACTTTATTAAGTTAAGCCGGTTAAATTTAAATTTAAGTTAAATAATAACATCTTAAGTTTTACTTTTAAATTAATTAATAATAGTTTAAGTTTAAATTAAAATTAAGTAAATAACTTTAATTAAAATCCGATTAAATAAAATTACTTCCCATTTTAATTTAAACCATTTATTAATAATAATTTCCTTAAGGATATTAAAGAAAAGTTAAATTTAATAAATATTATAAACTTTAATTAATATATGGTTTAAATTTTAATTAAAATAAAGAAAATATACGTAAATAATATTATTATTTCGATAATTAATAATTTAAATATATAAATAAATATTTATTTTTATTATATTATTTTTAATTTTAAAAATTTATTAATAAAAACTTTAACTTAAAGTTAAATAAATTATTTCTTTAAATAAATATTATAAAGATTAAATCTATTATTATTAAGAAATTAAATTTATACCTTTACCTTTTTTAATTATAAAGGTAAATTTAAATTAATTATTTTTTAATTTTAATTTTTAATAAACTTTAATTATTTACGTAATAATAATTAACGTTATTTTACTTTTAAAATATATTTATAAAAATTATTAATTAAATAAAAATATATTTTAATATTATATTATTTTATTAAGTTATTTAAATGATATTTATGTTATATATTATTATAATAATAAAAGTTATAAATGTTTTTATAAATTAAATATATTAAATATTAAATTTATTATTTTATTTAAATATTATTATTATTTTAATTATTATAAACGTAAAAAAGCATATTAAAAAAGCTAAGTCATTTATAATATTAACCGAAAAATAATAATAATAAAAATATATATTTAACATTTTATTTAAAATTATAAGTAATATTAAAAATCGCTTATTTATTATCATAAATTAAATTAAAAATTTAAAATATTAATTTTATTTATAATTTTATAAAGGTATTTAATTATATTTATTATTATTAATATTTATTTTAATTATATTTTGATTTTATTTTAAATTTAAAAAGTTTATTTAAAAATATATAATAAAAATTTATATTTAAAATATTTATCGAGTTAATTAATAAATATAAATCTTTCATTTTAAAATAAAAAGCTTAAAATATTTCTTATAATACGTTATATAATATTATAATAATAAATATATAATGTATAATTTAATATATAAATTGAATTAGCGGTTTGGCGGATTAAGTCACCTCGGCTGCCTTATACCTGCCGAATCTCTGTTTCACAGCAGGCGGCGGTTACAATGATAACGCAAGTTTGTGGTCGATTTTAGTGTGCTGTGCAATGAAGACACGAATCAACGGGCCTTCGTAAAATCTGGCTTCGGTACCACTGCCTGCGCTCACGTCGAGCTTCAATACCCTACATCCTTAGCGTTCAATGTGTTTCACACAATGGAATCTAGCGTGCCGAGTAACTCGTATTCATAGACCAGCAGATCATATATCCAACCACGTGGTCGCCGTGTAGAATTCGAGACTCGCTTAGATACCTCGCCGTGGGCGTGTGTTACACAATCTAAGACAACTTCATCGACGGATCTACCTACAACGATGCGATCGCCCGACGTTGGTGGCCGCCGTTGTAACACTGTGGCCGCTTCCAGCCGCTTCCACCTCGCAGCGAACAGATCTAGGGAAATTTAGGCTTGCTCATTTGTGGCCGTTGTGCATGCAAGATGTGATGAACACCTGCCGGCGCAATGAATCGTCGGCAGAAGGGATAGATGTGGAGGGGGAGGGGGGGCCTCGATCTCTCCCCCTATTTTAAAATTGGAGATTTTGGTTTTGCTTCTCTCGCCAAACTGAGTCTCCGGACATGAAGAAGGCGCCCTAAGCGTTTTCGCTAATGGTGAGTTTGTCAATCTCGTCTATCCCGAGATGTCAACTTAATCTTAACATCTTGTATAACTTCAATATTCTTTAGAGGAGAGTTTACTCTACTTATTCGTTGGTAAAAATGGTATTTAGATCACACGCTGTAGATCGCAGCCTGAATAATCCTTGTTCGAAATTTCTTAGCAGTCGGTACGCCTTTATGAGGCGCCCGCTAAGATACAAACAGCGTATGTTGTTTCTGGTAAGACCAGTTTCTTTGAGAGAGAATGTCTACAGTATCATCATCGTGGATACCAATAGTTTTACCCAATTTGGAGAATGCTTCTGGGGAAGCGTTATTCAGACTTTGCATGTAGTATTGTCCGATTTTAACCTCACCCTGCCAACAACAATCCAATATCGACAGCGGTATGGTCCATAAACATCATAAATATCCCCCGAATTTCCCAGAGGCAGCTCAGCGGCGGTACAATTCATCCAGAGAGCTAGATGTCATTTAAAGGCCCACGAAATCCAGCAGGGTTTCGAACGAGAGAATGGCCACTGTTTCATGGTAGAACGCATAATGGGAGCCGGGCGATATGTTTTAGCGGTGAATGTTCTGCAGAAATCGCCATTTACAGTACCAGCCGACCGAATCGTTGTAGAACAGGCCTTGAGGAGGGAAGGTACCGCGGCTGGATTTCAGGTCTCGGTTAGAGTACTAGAAGTGAGAACTGCGTATTCCGTTCCCATAAAATGGAACACAGGCATCTTAGAACGAAATGGGGATGAAACCCTAGGAGTTCATCGTGCTGGAGGCCACACATTTATACTGTGTTACGAGACAGATGCCCAATGCTGACTATATAGGGCTCTCACATCATTCATTAGTTGCTTAGAGGATTACCGAGTATGTCGAAAATAGGACTACTTGGGAATTCATTGCTAGGGCCAAAAATATGAGCGAGCCGATACCATATGGACTTTTATGGAGGCTGTTCTGTTGCCCTAAGTAAACCGAACGCCACAGCGGCAGAGAAGGGTACTTGGGGCCTAATATAAAAGTCTTCTACAAGTGTCATGGCCATGGAGTAGCCTACTAGCGAGGAACTGCACCCTCAGACGCCAAGATCTTCATTATTCCACAATAACCGGGATGTCAATAACAGTACGTACGTAGGAGTAATATCCTCCCTCCAAGCCTAGGAGTTACAAGACCTTTCTCTCACAGCAGATGCATGAGCCTGCCGCCAAGAGAATGGTACAAACTGAATGTCAACGCGGTACTCCTTTCCCCTTTTCCCGACCCCCTCAGATTACTAGGCACCTAGGCACTGACTACCTACCTACCTACCTAACTACCTACAATTGATACATATGTATCGCCTCATAATGCGTATCGCAAACGAATTCCCAATAGCCACATGGTACGTACCTATCGTCATCTTCGGCCAACATGCCGTCGTGGAGTCCTACACGGGTGCGCTAGTGGGGCCGATCTGGAGCCTGACCTACGCAGTGCTATCGCATGGTGCCTAGCCAAGGAGCCCAATCATTGACATGACATCGAACAACTTACCAAATTTGCCCAACACAATGCCCAGCATAAGACCGCCGCTACGTACGCCGGTACCCCGCACGGGGAGAGGGAGACGGACGAGGCTATTGTTAACTACGCTAGGATGGCGATGACACCGGCAAACAGACACTTGAGTTGTAGTTAAAAAGAATTAGAACTGAATCGAAGTAGAAGATAGCTTTTACTGGAAACGTTGACCGTACTAGCGTAGGTCCATCTACATTAGAAATACCCTATATGTACTCCTTTTGTGTCTATACCCTAAACTATCGTACTCGTCGTAAGAAAACACCCTATTACTTAGTGTTGAGGAATCCCTCGAGGTCTTCAAACTCGCCGCTATGCTTCATCATGTCGTAGAATTGCCCCTTGGCCTCGTAAAGTTCCTTTGGGCTCCCAACCCTAGATGACTTGGTTAGTGAAAATTAGGTACCTTCATAGGGTTGGTTCAGGGGTAAACCAGGATACGTACTCCAGAACGGAACCAGCACTCATAACCACCACACGGTCGTAGTCGATGATGGTCTTCAGTCGGTGAGCAATAGTGACTAGCGTCCTGTCTCTCCCATGCTCGTTCAGTTCTTTCCTTAGAACTTCTTGGATCCCTTGATCGGTCTCATAATCCATCTACACCGCGAAAGTTAACATTATTAATGGTAGATCGAGAACTAAAATGGAAGCAGGTACGTACACTTGCGGTGGCTTCATCTAGAAGCATCAACTTGCTTTTGCGCACCAAAGCCCTGCAGAGCGAGAGTACTTGTCGCTGGCCGTGGGAAAAGTTCTCGCCTTTGGGTTTGACCGGGGTTGAAAGGGTGATGCCTATGTTGCTTTCTGATTCGTCGGAGTAGTTACCATTAATAATATCATTAGATTGTCCATTTCCATTCAGCCCGTTTACCCCGTTCTGGTGGTACTGGAATGATGCAATCCCACTGCAGTACTGTAGGGCTTTCTCCAACGTCTCTGTCGGAATCGTGCCCGTGGGGTCTAGGTTAGATCTCACATCTCCATTGAATAAAACTGCCTCTTGAGGGATAATTGTGAGCGCTTCTCGAAGTTTTCTGCGTGGGAATGTTGTGATATCCACGCCGTCGAAGAGTATTTGACCCGAGACAATGTTGGTAAAACGTAGTAAAGAGAGAACCAGCTATTATAAGGCCTCTCAGTTAGCACATCGTTGTTATCTGAGCTCTTAGCATGTATGGGACCTACCGTGCTCTTCCCAGATCCAGTCCTCCCAACGACAGCAACTCTCTCGCCAGCTGCGAACTTGAGGTTGATATTCTTCAATATCTCTGGGCCATCTAGGTCGTACTTGATAGTCACATTGCGGAACTCTACTTCACCAGTCCTTGGCCAGTTCTCAGGCAGGATAGATTCAGGGTTATCGGAGTACTCGGTATCGCTCTTGTACTCATCCGGCTTCTCTTCTGGCTCAACAGCTGCGTATTCCCTAACTCGATGAAACTTAGGATCCATTAGTGCCCGTCCCTCTCGATACTTTTCTGTGTTTCACTTACGCTCTGTAACTCGATTTCGAGTTCATTGCTCGCTCTCACGAGCATGTTGATGAGCTGGCTGAGAGTCTAGGTATCACATTAGTTGGATAAATCAGATAGATCCTTATACTGAGAATTGTCTTACCGTTGCATTTGTCAGCGAAAATCCAACAAGACCAGCTGCCACAAGACCTGCTTTCGAGACAGCAATAGCACCAGCCGCGACAGTAACTAGAGTAGTCATCATATCGACCTTGAGTGCTACCCATCTGTTACAATTAAACTGGGCTTCAGATGCCTGTTCGAACACACGCAGCTTATCTGCTAGTTGGTTGCCAAAGATCTGCGGCATATTCGCACGAGCGCGAATTACAGGGAGACCAGCCAGACTATCGGCAAAGTGGGCGAACAGAGGCGATTGAGAAGATGACACAAGTCTTTTAACCGCTACCACGGTCCTCGTGTACAGTTCTCCGGCAATTATTCCGACGGTGCAGCAAGCAGCGGCCGGTAGCATGAAAATTGGAAGCACGGAGCCGACAGCCGCGATTTGAACAACAAGTCGCGTGAGCGACTCAATGCATAACCGGAGCACTTGATGAGTATAGTTAGCTTTTGAGAGTGGAGGAATAAGTCATGGTGATGGGCGTTATGCGAAATACTTGCGGTTCTGTTGATATGAATCACTGCTTGCACAGGGAACAAGGAAAACAGATGTAGGATCAAAACTTGACTTACTGGAAGCTAATGCCGTATCAATAGAATCCATGTCCCTGGAAAATCGGTTCACAACTCGACCAATAGGCGTAGTCTTATACCATGAAAGAGGGACGGTCATCACAGCCTTTATAAACGTAGCATGCAGCGTTCTCGCGGCATACCAACCCCCATTCTCGTAGGCGATATAGGTTAAACCGCCGAATAAAACATCTGCAAGGCTCCACGCCGCGTAGATACCGAGGTAGAAACCGATATCATACGCGTCGTCCTTTCCGTAGGCGTCTACCCAGACGGCAATCCACAGCCCTGTTCCGACAAATGAGGCGGTGGAGAGGATACTCATTGAAACAGCGAGCATGGCGTAGAATGGGTTACCAAAGAGTCGCATGTATTTGAAGACTTGAGAAATGTGCCGTTAATTTTACTGCAGGAGATGGAAGACTAAGGGTAGTACTCACATTGCAGACGGGCAGTCTGTCCAGTCTTGAGAGCCTCCTGAGTTACCTCATCTCGGCGTTTATCTTCAGCACTCTTGATCACGCCATTCGACTTCTTTCCGTTAGCCACGGCGCTATTACCTTCGAAGGTATGAGTAGCGGCCGCCTCGACCGTCTCATCGACATTGCCATCGTCAACAAGAGCCGCATTCAGCGTTACAGATTTCCTGACTACGCCAAGGTTTTGCTGGGTATCCTTGATTGAGCCGTTTTCCAGCGTTATAGCCAGATCTGCCTGGGGAGCAACCCATGGTAACTGCGTAACGAGGACCACGGTCCTTCCTTTGACTGTGATTCCTGAGGTTAGAGATTACTAGGTTCGGGAGTGAGGGGTTGGGCTTGGGAGGGCGATCTTTGAAGCCACAATGTCTCGGACGTGCTGGGGAGGGAGATGCTTATATAATATGAGCCCGAGAGTACTTACGCAGATCTCCGCAGAAAGCCTCCTTCCATAACAATGCCGACGTCTTAGAGTCCAAGGCGGAGAACACGTCATCGAGCAGAATCAAAGGAGCCTTAGAATACAGGGCTCGCGCGAGAGCGACTCGGGATTTTTGACCTCCAGATAACGAAGCCCCGTTCTCTCCGACTTCAGTGCCATCTCGCTCCGGAAACTCGTCAAAGTCGACCGGAAGCCCGCAGGCATTTATGACTCGATCATATCTTGCTTGCTCGAAGGGACTGTTGAAGAGAATATTATCGCGAATTGTCTCATTCTGTAGCCAGGGACTTTGTGAGGCGTAGGCAATGTCCTTTGGGTGTGTGATTGTACCGCTCTCGAGGATAGTCTCACCAAGAATTGACATGAGGAGTGTCGTTTTCCCGCTCCCACTCTGGCCTGTTACTACATTTAGGCCGCCCTCAACAAAATCAATGGTGATGTCTTTTAACGCGAACGAAGCCTTCTTGCTGCGTCTGAAAGTAGCATTCTTGATTTGAAGCGGGCCGACCGGATGAGACTGCAACGGCGTCGTGCTGTTGAAGTAACGGTCCAAGCGTTTAACAGAGACGCCTGCTGCGATGAATCCTCGCGACATGTTCGATGCCATGGCCAAGTTTCGACGCAACGTCCTAATTAGCGTTATCGCCGTGAAAGCGACATCCGCTGTTAGTGGTTCTTTGCGCACAAGTACCTGTAAAGTGAAGATAAGTACCAGCGATAGATTTGGGATCGCTTCGGTGAGCTGATTAAGAGCGATATAACTGGAATTGGACGATTAGTGAGGTCTTCTCCTGGATGTATTGGGAGCAATATGACTTACAGCATGTTTAGAGACCATATCTTGTTTTGCTCACCGAGCCTGATCTCGCTGATTCGCTCGATGATGGCGTCCTCCCAGGAAAAATACTTGATCGCTCTAATTGAAGCAAGATACTCTGAGATGACTGAAATCCTTGAATCCTGTATTCGTTTCATGTCACGTTGGATACCAACCATCCGCCGTCCGATTAATACCGGGATCGGAGATAGCAATAACATTATAACAATACCAACTAGGGCTGACCAGTTTAGCAGTTTATATAGCCCAATGAGTGCCACGATGGATCCAGAAGTTATTCCACAAATGACGATGACGATATCTCGACCTCTTGCAATGGAGTCCACATCGGCACTCATGAGATTTGCTAGGCGTCCTGTTGAAGTAGTGGACTGCTTATTATTTTCCTTTTCTTTGCCAGTAGCAGCGATTTCAGCGAAAACCTCATCGTCTAGTTCCATAGATCCCATTGCTTTATAATACAACTCTTGAGTCAACGCAGCTCTAACGCGTACAACCAAGCGCGTTGATGTGAAAATGTATTGCTGGCCGCACACGGATCGTGATAGCGGTCCAATAAATAGGAGTATAAGCCAAACCCAAGGTCGAAAATGGGACGCTTCTGGGTTGGATAGGTAGCCAAGCAGTTCATACATAGCATACGGAGCTAGCATTTCGGTGATGAACGATAACGCAATCCAGGAACCCATAGTAATAAGCTCCGTAGGCAGGAAGTGCATCAGCGTCCAGAACGTAGACTTGCCTTTCCGGCGCGCTTCCTGAATCCTAGAAAGCAGGACGAACGGCTCATCATACCATGGAAGTCTAGGAAGCTCTTCTAGGGTCATTTGGCGACGCGCACCCCTCAACATCAGAGGCGTGAGCCATTCGAACGTTATGTAGTATTCCAACCAACTGCAGGTTTCTTCGGGCGAGGGCTCTCGAGGTGGTATTTTCTCAGAGATATCGAGGTCCAGCGATGGTGGAATCCACTCCCTGCGCGTGATGGAAGCTACGAACACAGAAGCAGCTAAAGTTGACACGCCACAGATCATCATTGGACTCATGTTCTCATTATGATTCGCATCGATGTACGGAAGAAGCTTTTCTATAGCAAGGATGAGCAGAGAACCAGTAATGACAAAATTGACGTGGTGTAAGGCGACATGTCTCCACTCGAGATCGTTAATCAGCCGTAAAACTCCAAGGATGAAAGCATAGGCCAAGGCGGTGGCATCGGTCCAGCTGGCTTCGCGCTGCGTAGCCGCAACAATTACGAATGCTAGCGAACTAGCACGCAGGATCTGGCTGGACAGCTCGAAGGGCAATGAGATCGCATGTGCATTGCCTTCAGGTCTGGAGATCTTGGAGTAGGGGCGGTGAAGAAGATATCTGACGACAACTAAAAAGGATGTAACAACAATAGTAAGTTGTAAGTAACCAGCTCTGGCAAAATGAGATAGATCATGAACCCATTGAAGGCTTGAGACACTTGAAGAATCTGTTAGATTCTTGCTCTCCAACCAATTGACGATAGCAGCGATACGTACCTAGTCTTTTCGAAAGTGCTCTTCAGAGTATACAGAGAATGGGAGCGAAGGGGAACAGAGTCCCAGCCGTATTCCCTGAGACCAAATCGATCCATGATTCTTCATGGCAAAGTCTCGTCTAGGCTATCGCGAGTCGTGATAGTGAGGTTAGGTACCTAAGGTAACAAAAATCATCAATGTCGAGGAGAGCAACTTGTTAATATTCGGATAATTGCGTGCTCGGGGTTAGGAACCACCGCCTAGGATAAGTGGGAGCCTAGAAAGGATCCTTGCCAAAAGGGGGGAAGAGGTAACCCTATAAATTGCCTGAAACTATTCTGATGTTTACTTCTAATCCGCTAGGTACGCGTACTACGAGTCTGGCGCCTACATGTAGATATCTGTGCCACATAGGATAGGCCTATAAGATGAACATCTACCTGCCATAGTCATTAGTTTGAAAATAATAGGTGCAAAGGTGCGCTTTTGATATCTGCGCCGGTCTGACTCACTTGGGTGTCTTACCTGGGTAGGTAATTTAGCGCAACGTCGGGTAGTGGAACGCAACGGATATCATCCCCATTCGGCTGTGGCCATAGGACCCACTCCATCCGGATCCTCTTCATCTTGTCGGGCGGTCTGAAGAATATATCTCCTTGGCTCTACAACACGCCTTGGAGTCAAAGGCGTATCTGGAACGTAGCCGGTATTTCCTAGATGATTAGACGACTATCCGTCTATGAGTCCATTGGCTTTCTTTTATCATGCAGTATAGCGTCTGCCTTGTCCGCCGTGGGGGTAGGATTCGCGAGGGATACGAGCTCAGCGGACCGAAGACACGAAAAAAAAGCAACGGGGCCTATCCTCACCGTCAATTCCAGAACAGCTCTCATATGTGATGATCGCGTCGACGAATCAGCGACCGGTACCTATTATGAAGGGTCATCCGTGATGTGTGGTTACTTTCGCGTGACCCTGTAGTCGAAAAATATGTCTATATCCGGATATATGCAGCACTCAACACCGGATTGACGAGGGTCTCCTTGAGCGCTGTCCTCCATATAAGATCAAACCCCAAGGCCATATTCTTTAGATCCATAGACTTGGGGCCCTAAGTGCAATTGGTTTGACAGACAAGTACACACAGGTACTAATAGCCTCGTTTGGCGCAATAAGCGTCAATTGCGATTCCGTCTGTTGCCGAATAGCTGCTGCCCCCAAGCACATCAGATATCAAGTCCCCCACCAAAGAGACATAGTCGGGTGTATCCAAAGAAGACTGATTTTACAGTCGACTAGCATCACACCAGCAATGATTGGACTTGATGGCAATGCAGTTGCCTCGTGCTCATCGATGAAGCTAGACTCGTACATCTTTTAATGCGCTTGTAACAGAAGCCACACGATCGTCTATCGATTTAGCAAAACACAGGAGACCGGGACGATGAGTCGCTGTAATAATAACATGTGCATGGTGTAGTTCCTTGCGGGCTTTCGAAGCCCATTCGGGTTCCTCACAGCATCAATCAACCCGGCTTACTATAGTCGGGAGATACCAGGCTCGTGGCCATCTAAAACCGAAACGAAAAAGCGAAGGAGGATAAAAAGTATGAGAGAGTTGGGAGGGGAAAGAAAAGAAAAATATTCCACCTAGGGAAACCATAGTGGGAAACAAGTACCTGTTACCTCGGGAAGTGACCTGGAATGTGCCTAACCACGTCAACCTGGAAAGTCTGTCCCACCTTAGGTACATCTATAGGGCATGGTATAAGAGACTACCTCCTAAACACGAGAAGCTTCAGAGAATAAGGTATTCACTGGAGAAGGAGAGGAATTGATCCATTTATACTAGCGATAGAGCTAGTAACTAAGGACGTATGGTAGCAAGACTGTCTTCAAGGCTGTTCCATTAAAGGATAGGAGAGTAAAAGGACATAAGTCCCGGTGATATACCTTGAGAGGAGAGGAATGAGGTGCTCATATACAATAATTTTCGGGGCACAACCGCGGCTTTCTGGGCATTAACTGAGCATCTTGGCGAAATGCATGTGGTCCGTTTCTGCATGGTATTCAGTCTTGGCAGGATATCCCAAACCATAGGAACGTTTCGATTATGATGTTGAAAAAACTGCCGACCTTAATGAAACTTTTAGTGACTACTAGTTTAGAGTGCCGACTCTTTAACCAATTTCTTGACTATAGAGGCGACGAGAATTCAAACGGGTAGAAAGGATGAGTCAAGTACCATGTGCGGATAGTGCCAAGTGGAGATATCTGACACTGTGGATAGTGGATCTGGGGTAAGCTGTGGCTCGGGCTTAGAATGTGGCTGCCAGCGACATCACTTTTCGCCTTTTCGAGGCATCAATAGAATTCTGATTTCAAAAAGTACCATCTAGAAAAAGCAGCACACCAACTCGGCGACATACATGTAATCCACGAATTCGTGCAGGGGTTTACCACTTGATATATCTAACGATATGAAATACGAACGACATCGTAAACCGTCGCTTGTTTCTGCCTATTGGAGCTTGCGCTAACACCTATCCGCGACTCCTCAAGAACCGCTCTAATCCGACCAGACCATCTTCAACTTCCAACCGGCAGTACCGACGTCATGGATGACGACTTCGCAGAGCTCGAGCTCTTGTCGCTCGTTTCCAAGGTCACATCCGAACTTCAAAATCATCTAGGAATATCCGAAAAGACCTTGGCTGAGTTCATCATTGCCAAACGACTAGAATGCACGAATTTCTCCGAGTTCAAGGGCAAGTTGGCTGATATGGGCGGCGCGAGTTGGCCTGAGAGTTTGGTCGAGAGCATTGACCGCCTGGTCCGGACTATGCACCCCAAGTTCAAAGCCGAAAAAGAAGCAGCAAAGGAAGATCATCAGAAAGGTCGGACGTTGGAGGAGAAAGAGACGCTGTTCAAAGGTCTGAGCATTCCGGATAAAGAAGTCAACGGTGATGGTGGCGACGATATAGACGACACACTGGCGCTCTTGGAAGGGCTGGAAGGCAAGGCTAGGAGTACGCGTCCGGAAAGATCGTCAAGGAAACGATCTCGCAGCCCCGAGAGGGAAGACGGCACGGACTCGAGACGTAGGAGAAAAGAGAGACACCGATCGCGAGATCGTAGAGATCAAGCTTATGACGACGAAGACGAATATCGGAACAGCCGCAGAGAATACAGGAGTCGGAAGGATGAACGCGACGAGTATCGGTCACACCGCGACAGCCATAAAGAGCGAAGACGGAAATACGATGATGAAGATGACGATAACCATATGCTGCGGCGTGCTCCCGAACCCGAAGTCGACGATTCGCCTGTATTGTATAAAGTCTATGATGGTCATGTCACTGGTATCAAGGACTTTGGCGCGTTTGTCAACTTGCATGGTGTTAAGGGCAAAGTAGATGGAATGGTACACATCTCAAATCTAGCCCAAGGACAAAGAGTCAATCATCCTTCAGATCTCCTCTCAAGGGGTCAGGATGTGAAGGTAAAAGTCATCAAGATTGAGCCGAGCCGGATAGGGCTGTCCATGAAGGATGTTGACCAAGAGACTGGCATGGACCTTGCACCACAAGCCCGAATACAATCAGGCGCGAACATGGAAAGCCTTGGGAGTCGAAATGGCGTAAGTTCTCGTACAGATGACAATTTAGCGTCTCTTTCGAACTACAGTGGCCCCCCAAGGTCCCATAAGAAGAGGATGACATCACCAGAACGGTGGGAAATACGGCAGCTCATTGCCTCGGGTGTAGCCAAGGCTTCTGATTATCCTGACTTGGAAGAGGACTACAATGCCACACTAAGGGGCGAAGGTGAGATGGAACTAGAAGAGGAGGTCGATATAGAAATTCGAGAAGAGGAACCCCCATTCCTTGCCGGCCAGACCAAACAATCACTGGAGTTATCGCCTATTAGGGTGGTGAAGGCACCTGACGGATCACTGAACCGTGCAGCAATGTCTGGGACGGCATTAGCAAAAGAGCGGAAAGAATTACGTCAGCAGGAGGCAGATGCCGCCAAAGAGGAAACCAAAGTAGATCTCGCATCGCAGTGGAATGACCCTATGGCAACCCCGGATAGTCGAAAATTCGCTAGCGACTTGCGTGCTGCGAAATCAACAACCACAAAGCCTGACGCTGTGCCAGAGTGGAAACAAGCTGTCGCACCCAAAGATCAGTCTTTCGGCAAACGAACCACAATGTCTATCAAACAACAACGAGAGAGTCTTCCGGTCTTTGCCTTCAGGGACCAGCTCATCAAAGCCGTTCAGGAGAATCAAATCCTGATCGTTGTTGGTGAGACTGGATCCGGCAAGACTACCCAACTTACCCAGTACCTCGCTGAAGCCGGCTTTACCAACAATGGCATGATAGGTTGCACGCAACCGCGACGAGTGGCTGCCATGTCTGTCGCAAAGCGTGTTGCTGAAGAAGTTGGCTGTCAACTGGGTCAAGAAGTCGGCTACACCATCCGTTTCGAAGACTGCACAAGTCCAGCAACTAAAATCAAGTACATGACCGACGGTATGCTGCAGCGCGAGATCCTAATGGACCCTGACTTGAAGAGATATTCAGTCATCATGTTAGACGAGGCCCACGAACGAACCATCGCGACCGATGTCCTTTTCGCACTCCTTAAAAAGACCGTGAAGCGACGAAGCGACTTGAAGATTATCGTCACATCAGCCACCTTAGATGCTGACAAATTCTCACAGTACTTCAACGAGTGCCCAATCTTCACCATTCCTGGACGAACATTCCCTGTTGAGATCCTCTATAGCAGAGAACCTGAATCTGACTACCTCGATGCAGCCTTGGTGACAGTCATGCAAATCCATCTTACAGAGCCACCTGGAGATATATTGGTTTTCCTTACGGGATCCGAGGAGATTGACACGGCTGCAGAAATCTTATACGAACGAATGAAGGCTCTCGGCCCAGGCGTACCAGAGTTGATCATCTTGCCAGTCTACTCGGCTCTCCCTAGCGAGATGCAGAGCAGGATTTTTGATCCTGCACCCCCTGGCAGTAGGAAGGTTGTGATAGCCACCAATATTGCCGAGACTTCTATCACAATTGACCACATCTACTACGTTGTAGACCCTGGTTTTGTTAAGCAGAATGCTTACGATCCCAAACTTGGCATGGACTCTTTGGTTGTCACGCCGATCTCACAGGCTCAGGCTAATCAACGTGCCGGTCGTGCTGGACGAACTGGCCCTGGGAAATGTTTCAGATTGTATACTGAAGCTGCTTTCCAGTCCGAGATGCTTCCGACCACCATTCCGGAGATCCAACGCCAGAATTTGGCTACTACAATTCTTATGCTGAAGGCTATGGGGATTAATGATCTGCTTCACTTCGACTTCATGGACCCGCCACCTGCTAACACCATGTTAATGGCCCTGGAAGAGCTGTACTCTTTGTCCGCGCTGGATGATGAGGGTCTGCTGACTCGCCTTGGTCGCAAGATGGCCGATTTCCCTATGGAACCTTCTTTAGCCAAGGTGTTGATTGGCGCTGTCGATATGGGCTGTTCTGATGAGATGCTCAGCATTGTCGCCATGTTGAACCTCCAGACCGTCTTCTACCGACCCAAGGAAAAGCAACAACAGGCCGATCAGAAGAAAGCCAAATTCCACGATCCTCATGGAGATCATCTTACCCTGCTGAATGTCTACAACGCCTGGAAGAACAGCGGTTATTCGGCACCCTGGTGCTTTGAGAACTTCATCCAGGCACGTTCGATGAGGCGCGCGAAGGACGTTCGTGAACAACTAGTTAAGATCATGCAGCGTTACCGCCATCCCATCACCTCTTGCGGCCGCGACACCCAGAAGGTTCGACAAGCCCTATGCCTGGGCTTCTTCCGTAACTCAGCAAGAAAGGACCCTCAGGAAGGATATAAGACCTTGGTTGAAGGTACGCCAGTCTACCTACACCCGAGCTCAGCACTGTTCGGAAAACAGGCCGAATGGGTGATCTACCACACCTTGGTCCTCACCACCAAGGAGTACATGCATTGCACGACAAGCATCGAGCCCAAGTGGCTCGTCGATGCTGCTCCGACCTTCTTCAAGGTTACACCCAATGACAAGCTCAGCAAGCGCAAGAAGGCTGAGAGGATCCAGCCGCTGTACAACAAGTATGCGGCGGAAGACGACTGGAGACTCAGCGCCCAGCGTAAGGTTGGCCGCTCTGGCGGAGGTGGTGGCACTTGGGGCTAAGATGGAGAAGACTACACTATACTGCTGTGTTCCCATTGAGGACACTATACCAATTGGCATGCTAGTAACCTGCTTGGTTCGCTCTTCTCTGTCTAGCCGCTCTAGTTTTCGATATCCAGGAGGCTATGGTCTCAGCGTATTAAGCATTGTTATGTAGTCTGAGCCGGGTTTAATGCATGTTTTCATGACATCGACGATTCAACAGTCATTCATGGGTGAATCCAAGTTCTCTAATTGAAACATCATCTTCGGTAGCCTGTTCTCTTCATACCCATTCATGTTATATTCTATGATATCACCCACAATTGTAATCAGTCGATCGTACCGATGTATCCTAAGTCATGATATAGCGTGTTACCGTCTACATTTTGTCTGTTCCAGCTATGTTATCAGCTTGAACTTGAGGCAAAAGGCCGGACTTCCCCAAATAGGTAGTGTAACGTAATTCCTTAAGGCTATCATGATGTGAAATAACAACCTCTAAGCCGCTGGCGTCGCCCGAATACGTAAATACCACGCAATGCCCCCTTCGGTCGAATCAATCATAGAACCGCGGCATCAAGGGCCCGTAGGATGCGAGTTCTACTTAAAGCCCTCTTACCAAGACTCTGCCCACTTGGACTTTAAGTCGTCGACATATCGTCTCGGCAGCACCAACCGGTCGAGCGTGTGATCGTAAAGCCATAAAGCCATAAAGCCATAAATAGCAGATGGAGGATCTAGGCATCCCAAATTCTAGTCCGCTAGAGGTTGGGATGGAACTCATTCCAACGTAGAGAAACACCTAGTTAACCTGTACTCGGCGGTTTTGGTCGCAACATCTAAGAGATGTGGCGTAGCGCATAGTCTCCACAATTAACAGGTCTATACTCGAGGTATCGAAGTGGGTAGCTTTCTAATCTCGATCAATATCCAATCTATTGTTTACATTGAATTGAATTCTCGGGGATTTCTTACTACCATCATTCCCACCTCTCTTCACATCGCGTTCTAGCTCATCGGACTTCGTATTCGGACAAGAGCTATAGCAAAAAAGGGTTTGGTCTATTCCTTCACGAACACGCCCCTTACCGTCACTTCCTCCCTTACTCTTCCTTCAATCTCACCACATGCTGCTCCGCCTCCTCAGGAAGTCCGTAGTCCTCCTGCGCCGTGCTTAGCGGCGCAGACACGAACAACACTAGTTCGTACCTAAGCATTCACATTCAACATTTCGCATGTGATGCTCTTGCGTGCTGCTACCCAACACGAGCGGGAGAGCGACCCCGACGAACGAGAAGCAATGATCAGAAGGTCCAATGCACGGTAATTAGGACACCGGCCCGTCTTGTCTCGGCGCCGGTACGCAGGGCGCAGAGATCCCGCAGGATGGTTTGAGTTTGAGTGGTATGGCGGACATTGCAGCAATTTAGAACTGTGGCATCATCATCATCATCCTCCTCCTCCTGGATGCATGCATCCGCCACCCCGTCATCCGCCATGCGACATACGCATACTGCACACACATGCGCATCGCGACGGCGCCTCGACGCCCGTCAATATATATTATATAGTGAGCGCAGATTGGACCCGAGTTGCGACGAAACCTGGGCGACGGCGGTCGACGTTAAATAGGTACGTGTGAAGGTAAGGGTCCTAGGTTAGTGTATGTATGTGGTGCGTCGCAAGGTGGACGCGGATAATATGGCGATAGCGCAAAACGTTCCATCTGCCAAGTCCTAATCCAGCAACACGGCGGCAGTGTTTCATTTAAAAGAGCGCGGACTACCGAAGCTGGGCATGCCGAATGGTTACCTTAATAACGCGCCCGTGGTCGAAAGCACTATGGGAGTGTTGCGATGGTCGGCTCTCGCGCCTACATATGTGTATGCAGTATGCAGGGACGGGACTTCGATATTGCGTGGAGAGTCGAAGTCTCCAATGGTGATTTCCGCTGGCACAGAAAGGGGTTAGGGAGGGTGGTCAAGTTGGGGATTTTAACCAACTGCTACCACCTCCTTACCCAATTTTTTCCGAAATGTAGGTATAAATTACTGTTGATCCCAACTCTCTGCTCAGCGGGGGCCATATGCCCAACCTGCCAACAGCTTCTTGGCTATATGACGTCGATCTCTTTACTTCAACCGAACGAACAATTTCCAATGATGACGACGATCACCATGCCTTGGGAGCCGTAGTATACTGTGATCGACCGGAATAGGCAACCTTAATCCAGCACCATATACCAACACCGTAGCAGCCTTACATCCAACGAGGCAAGGAGTATCGCAAACTGTTACTGTGTGACCGTGGTGGTACATAGAAGCTTGGAGAAGCGAACATCTTTACTATGTTGATTACTTAATGAAAGCACCTAATTCGATACTGCGGTGCGCAGGTGACTAATAATGAGTGGTATCCTTAACATCCCGTGCCAATTATCCTGAACGCCAATTCGCCTATAATCAATATCACGAAGCGGTGTGATTAAGCTACTGCTGCCGCTGCCACCAGAACATCTAGGGCAGAGCTTTGTGTGCCTGCTGTGGCATTTGTGTAAGGACCTTCCCAGGTGCCTCCAAGCTCGTTCTGGGCGTTGCGGTTCTTGGCCCATATCGTATCCGCGTTCGTAAGAAGGAAATTCTTGATGGGGTCCATGGGAGCCGCCTTTTGCAGGTAGTGTAGGTTCCGCATGAAGATCCCCTTGAACTGCGAGCCATCGCTTCCGCAGTTTGGCTCACAGCCCTCGAAGAGGATGCCGTCCTTGGACAGCTTAGTAATAGCAGCCGAAGCAATAGTCTGAGCCTCGGTAAGCAATGACTTGTCACCCGTAGCCTTGGAAAGCTCCACCAATCCACCCAAAATAACCCCCTGGTTGTAAGTCCAGGTCTGCATGCCGTTGTTCTTGCAGTCATCAGTGAGCCCGTCATTGATTAGATTATCCCCATTGATCAGCCCACTGCCCTTGAACCAGTTCCATTGGGTTTTGGCGGTGTCAAGGAAGTAATCCTTTCTAGAAGGTACCCGGTTCGCAAGAGAAGCCGCGACACTAAGGAAGAGCTCATTTGCGATGGCATTTGTGTACGGAGTGACTTTGCTCCAGTAGATGCCGCCACAAGAGGAGTTACCCTTTTTCATGTCTTCGAAGATTTCGATTGCCGCTTGGAGATACTGCTGATCTCCAATACCTTGGACGCCAATGTCGTAGCTGTGAATCATGGCTAACGCCCACCATCCTTCGTCGTCGTAGTAATCATTGAGGAAGTTGTCGAAACCTCTCTTCTCGATCTCCGCTCTCTTCGATAGTCTGGTGTATGTTGAAATAGGGAGGCCCGCCACCGATAGGACCTTGGATGCTTGCACGGGCGTCTTCTGCGCTTGGTCATACTATAACACCCACAGTTAGTATTTCCCCATGCGCGCATAATTCTGCATATGGACTCGAATCCCAAAGCCTGTTTTAGGGTTACACAACCCTTAAACCAATCATTGGGAGCGTTCTAAGCCCTCATACATGGGGGCAGCGGCATAAACTCACGGTATTTTGAATGATCTCCGGGATATTCAGGCTATCAGAAGCTGATGGGTCTATGATCGCAAAGTCGGCCAGGACAGTCAGACAATTCGCACTATTCCACCAGCCAGTGGTGTCCCAGAGACCGGTCTCACGGTTATACCACGTTTGAAGAGTCTTAATCGCGTCGACGGTGTGGGAGGCATAAGTAGCCGAGTCTGCGCGATTGGTGATATGACTAGACATTAAGAAAACAGCCCTGGAGGCCAGGGAGCCAATAACAGATGAAGAAACCATGGCGACCACACTCAACGACTGGATAAGAAATGTTTCGTGTGGTGAAGAGAAGTTTTCCAGAAACTTACTGGTGCTAGAAGGACATTATATAAAAATAGAGAAGATAAATAGAGTTGCCACCTGACGAGTGGAATGTGGTGGACCACTCGATCTCAACCGAAGTAGATTAAGGGAGAGGGCGAGGATGTGTACCATGTCATTAAGCAGCCTGCAGGTGGCTCATATGCGGCGGACTCACATGAGCCCGCTACGGATCGGCCCCAAACCTGTACAGAGCTACATAGTATAATACAAATTTCCAGACATGGGTCGTCTCGCGACCCGTAGATCAGGTTGGCAGCAGGGCTGGTAGGACCAACAGGCTTTGTAAGAGCCGAGCCAGCGGAGTGTTTCCTGGACCCCAAAAAATGAAGATCGCGGCACTTGATGATTGGACGACGGGCTGGCCACGGTAGACAATGACAATCGAGGAAAGGGATGAGCGGGTTGGGCAAGAAATGCCGGGTTCGACCTGTGATGATGGTATTGAGATCTCCGATAGGGTTGTGCTGTGTTTCAGAACAGGCATGATTCTCATGCTGGACCCGTGTTGCATGAACAACTTTTAGGCGGAGCTTATCCAAGACCAGACGATAATAAATCCCGGTCCACTGCTTGCGGTCTCCACGGTCTCCACCCCAGTCTAGATCTTGCCGGACGCCCCAGCAGCCCAGGACGACTAGGACGCCTTTGAGCAGATCATCTTCAACAGATCCGTTTTCGACAATGCCATATGGTCACAAGAATGGGAAGATTGCTGCAAGCAGCCTCGTGGGCATTCCAACGGCCTCCCACGTCATCCAATGCCCGCCGTAGCCGCCAAACTTGGACGAGAAACTTTTTCTTGTGCAGAGTGCAAGTTTGGTGCTACGCCTCACTGGCGTTAGATGAAACACTCTGCGCTTAATTAAGGTACCAGTCTAAGGTACCGAAGTTATGCAGGAGCTAGATGAAAGGAATAACCTTTATCCAGATGCGTAGCGTCGCGACGATAAGAACCTTCCTCTTCGGGCCTTGCACTATTATTTAATTTAGTGCACGGTAGTACAGCAGGAGAGCAGCGGCCAATGTATTGATTAAACTCAAAAATAGTTAGCGCTGTGCGCATGTGGTAAGCGGGTCGGGTATTACCTAAACCAGGGTATTACCTAAACCATAAAGCTTTATGTTGCCCTGTCAGTCTTCCGGGGCTCCGCACCCGAATCTGTCCAACTGCACCTATCAAACCACATGCATCGCATCCTGTACGATGACGATGATGTTGATGTTGATGATGTGTATATGCGCGTATGCCTTGCGCCAGCCCGCAGCATGCAAGCGCATATGTCATACCTAGGTACACATGTACCTATAGTCATGAGTCCGATTAGATCCTTTATTCCTGCTGCATCCGGTTGTCCTGATTTCCAACGTGAGCACTCGGCGGTATTATCAAGAAAACACTCAACAATTAATTGCTACCCAGACCCAGCTGACTGGGAACTCCATGGCGCCGGGGGGGCGGGGCGGACGAAAGGTATACAGTTGCAATGCGAGAACCGGCCGACATCATCTGAACTCGGCGGAACCTATCAGACATTTGTTCATAGATCATCTGTCCCAGGAATTAGTCGCACCAACGATCTCAAATGATCGACGGGCTACCGTTTTCAGCTCGTCCCCCGCAAGGCAACCTAGCATCTGTTCCAGATCGCCCCAATTTCTTGTCAATGTAGACTCCCAGCTTGAAAGGATGACAGAGTTGACTTCTATTGACAGAAGATAGTCAAACTCAAAGATAGCTTCTACTTGGGGGACAAGAAGTGATCTAAGCTTTTCAAGTCACCTTCTCGCTGAGTCTTCCGCCGAGCACCGAATATACCCTTGGAGTCTCTCCAACTTGATTCTCCGCAGCCATGTGCCGTTTAAGAGCCTCTGTCATTAATATCAGGCCTCACCCCACAAGCTCCCCCGCAGTTCACATCTCTTCCCCCCAGTCTAGTGGGCGGAAGAATTACCTGGGGATGAAGTAGGGACCTCCCCAACCGCAACGCATTGTCTAATAGTCCGGGGTCTTCGCATTAAGGCATTTCCGAAGATTGACAATATAAACAAGGTGCCTTATTAGAAAGGTTGTTTACGAGGTAGGCTAATATGGTAGGTATCACACATCTGCATCTTGAGGTTGAGTCAAGATGTTGCTCGGCGCTCTCTCTCGGTCATGTCTCATTCTTTTGTCACTTTCCAGGTTTGCTTGCGCGGAAGTGGTTGCAACCGAGAATGCCACGGCGCTCGTCATCCAAAATGACCGACTGTTCACACGTGTCGACAAGGCTTCTGGAGCCATGGACGCTATAGTATTGGATGGCCAAAATCTCTTGGGCACGCGATCAGGATCTACCGGCATATTCAATTTGGATTGCTATTGGTAAGTCACGCTATGAAACATACGAAGTAACGTAACGTGCTGAACCACAATGGAGCACGCCGAAGGGGTTCTGGACACCCGGATCAACCCAACCAACGTATGAGCTGTATTCCGGTACGGATTCGACGGGCATTGACTATGCCGGGATCAAGATGTCCGATACTTACACGCCCACCGGCCAAATACTCGAACAGTTTTGGTTTCTCAGAGATGGGGAAACCGGCCTGCATGTTTTTTCACGTATTGCATATTACAATGAGACCACACCATTTTTGCGGAACCTTCAGGAGTTCCGGACATTATTTCGACCGAACTCGAACATATGGACTCATCTTGCGACTAACGGAAAACAATACGCACCGCTACCTGGCACAGCAGCTAAGAAGAATGAAGTCGTTGTACAAGGTAAGTGACTATTAGATACCACGTTGAACGGTCTCGTCGGCCGCAGATTCGGAAGAAAATATGTTTCGGGCGACCCGAGACACCCCTAGTCGGCCTTTATCGCACGTGAAGTTGTAGTACTTGGAAATACTAACCACGAGCGATGTAGATGCTACTTGGTACATGGGAAATACACCAGATGACCCTTATGTTCAACAGGAAGCCGACTACTTCACCAAGTACACGTTCCAGGATACTTGGAGGAACCATGATGCCCATGGGATGTAAGCACCAATCTTCGTTATTTGAATTGGTACCAGGTTAACGTGACATTCTAGGTATGCTGATGGTTCCCAAATTGTGGATAATTCGACCTTTGGAGCTGTATGTCTGCCCCTTTCGAGAATTCACCGGCCGTGGGCGTAACATGCAGATCTTGCAACTTAGCGAGACTAGCCTAAGCGGTCGTTTTACAGATACACTACACACAGACTCTAACCTCAATTCTAATAGTGGATGGTTATGAATACGAAGGAAACTTACTTCGGCGGCCCATTACATTCCGACTTGATTGTGGATGGGATCGTCTATGACTATATGGGTTGGTAATCACCGTATTTTTGGGTATACTTGAAGGTTAAGTCACTTACGTGAAAATTAGTCTCGAATCACCATGGCGACCAAACGGCAAGTCGATGTCCACAATCCAAAGGTGCAAGAACTCTAACATGTTAAAAGCCGAACATCACGAATGGGTTCGATCGTACATTTGGCCCAGTGAGTCGAGAGATTATTCTAGTTGCCTCGAATTTACACTAACCAAAATCAGCAATTCTTCTATTTCAACCATTTCCCTGCCAGGACCGATCTGCAGGTGCTCCGAGAGGACGCCGTACAATTCGCAAATCCGGAATGGAGTGCCGAGTTTTACGATTCAATCGCAAAATACGTACCTAACTACGTAACCAGTGAAGAGCGTACTACTTGGAAACTACAAGTAGATCTACCAAAGAATGCCAAAAAGCCTATTGCTGTATTGGCACAAAATCGGGTAGACTTCCAAGACAACGTCTTCGATCCCAAGGCCTACCAATATTGGGCTGAGATAGACGAGAGCGGCCACGCCAGCATTTCACGAGTGAAAGCTGGTACGTATCGGCTGACAATCTATGCTGATGAGATATTCGGACAGTACATCCAGGACGATGTGGAAGTCTGTACCGGAAAGGTAGAGACGATCCAAGTTAAGTGGGTAGAAGAGAGCGCAGGAGAGGAGATCTTCCGTATCGGCACGCCCGACAAGAGCAGCGGTGAATACCGGCACGGCTACGAGCTCGATACGACACACCCGCTCCATCCCGAACAGTACAGGATATACTGGGCTGTCTATGACTTTGTAGATGAATTCCCAGATGGCGTCACGTTCAAAGTCGGCGAGAGCGATGTGGCTAAAGACCTGAACTACGTTCATTGGAGTGTGTTCGGAGGCTATGCGAACTATCTCCGCCCCGAGCCGTATGAAGGCAACGGCAATGTCAACAATTGGACCATCGTCTTCGACTTAGAAAAGTCCCAATCCTATCAGAAGCAGCAAGCGATTTTCACTGTCCAGCTGGCTGGAGCCAAGACTGCTGCAGGCAACACGGATGTCTTCAATGCTTCCGAGCCCCACGCAAATTTGGCGTACACGGTTAATGTCAACGGAAAGGATCTCGAACCCTGGATCATTCCGTAAGTATCTGATTAGTAATTGAGCTTCCGCCTTCGAATTGACTAACATTTATGCAGCTATTACCATAGTAGCTCCTGTGCAGTGCGTTCTGCGGTAATTTGCTACAACATTGCGAACAAGTTTACCTTTGATACAACCCTGCTCAATGAGGGCGAGAATAAAATCGTCTTGAGCTTACCGTTCAATGCCACCGACTATGAAAGCGCGGTGTTGCCTACCTCAGTCTATGTACAGTATGATGCCCTGAGGCTAGAGGTCAGTTAGGAGAAGAAATGTGGACATAAGAGCCACGTAAAGTATTCTAATTAGACCTCTGCTGTATTATACCTATATATAGCCTGGTAGCTTACTAATGACAGCGCCTTTCCTTCTTATTATCCACAACTCTTCATGTTACGAGATGCTCATTGATGTGTTAGGTATCTAGGGTACTACGTCCAGACAGTAAGGTAAGCAACAGCTCACGATTGTGCCCCAGTGGAACATGCTAAGACATCCTTCTGGCCCATGCCCGAGTATGTCATGATCCACAGCTACGTATTTTGAAGCGTATACACTCCCAGAGCAAGATCACCTTAAAATGACGCTCACATATCCGATGATACCGGCTTGACCGCTTTACCACGTATCTGGGATGATGAAAACGAGAGAATTGGGCAGTATTAAGGAGTAGATCAACATACTGAGGTCAAGTGTCTAAGCTTTATTGCTGGTCCACCCGCCGGCAGGGGGCAGGGGACTATTTCTTCAAACGGGACCTCGAAATAGGTACTGATAAGCTAAATACAGGTACATATAAGAGTCAAGCCAGAGTCGAGGACCTCGGAAACGACTAGACTGATTCTTTTGTTCGGACTCATCGGCATGGCCAAGGAAATCTCAGTCGCTGTGCCGCAAGACCAGTCCGCTGGTGCACCCCACCCTTGGCTCAAGAGAGCTCGACCCGGTTTCCAGCTCTTGCACAAGCTTAATAGGCTTTATATAGATCCGGCCGTCTCCATAGACCTTAGGGGCTGAGCTAAGGGGTATGACCGCCAGACATACGGGGAAGGTTGCACGTCTCGCATTGCCTGTAAGCATGTAAAGGGTACAAGTAGTCGAAGCTCGCTTATAATCAAGTTTGAATTAGGTTCTTAGTACATCTAGTCCTACCCGTCCCCTAAACGACGCTACTCATGTATAATTCAATATATATCCCGTCAGCTGAGACACGTACGTACGGAACTTACCAATAACCAGGTTCATATAAAGCATCCAAAGAGTAAAACGCCATGGCAGCACTCCGATAGGACGACAATTAAAGAATCTAGCGTAAGAAGGTTAAGTCGCTAGTTTAGACGAGCAAGCTAGAGGTTGGTGTGTAGGGTATTTAAACGAAGCCACTCAGCACCAATCCGCTTATAGATTTTAAGACCAGAAGGGGAAGTTCATAGAAGGGCCGCAAGACACTATTGAATTGGGTAGATACTGTATATGATAGAAAAAGATACCCCGGAACCGAACTCGCTCTACGTTGCTGTGCGCCTATCGGTCACAGCATATGGTGGCGGGGCCTTACACGACGTCTAAACAAGCTTCTTATCGAGGCGTATATACAGAGACGCCGTATAATACACGAGTTAATGTCTGCCCGACGAATCTGATGAGGTCGCCAGCAGTCTCGCCCACGTGTGATGTTACATCAAAGAGACGCACCTCCGGTTCGGGCCGTTGATCGCATTGGCCCGCGGCTCTGACGGCTTCGGGGCTTTTCGCGAGGCCGAACCCAACCTGCTTTCGACTACCAACAGCAGCCCAAGCCCCCGCATGCAGCTCCGGGCCGACCGCTCATTAGAATTACTTATAACAGTTAGGGGACTTTCCTATATTGAGGCTCTGCTTTTCCCCGCATGGCGCCAGCCCGTTATACGGAGACGTTGTTTTGCATCCTGGTCTATAAATTTAGCCCAAGACCTGATATCGCTTAGAAATGCAACCTCCACTCTCGACTTTGCTCGTCCTATCGACCTCAGCCAGCTGGTTTTGTCGACTCATGCTGTCTAAATAAGTACTTACATTAATGCTGACGCAGCCTGGAAGATTGCATTCGGACTTACGAATATAGTTAGTCCGAAGAGAGCACCACGTCACACCTTATAACCGATCCTGGTAGGTACCTAGTCAGTGAGCACCGCCTTCGAACTCAGAGACCCAAAATCGCAAAATCCAAGTCGCCAACATGGGCCAAAAGAAGATCAAGATCACAGAGGTAAGCCAAGCCTTTCCTCTGTCGGAAAGCTACCAATGTACCTAATCCACTTACCACCGCTCACCTTTCGTATTCACGCAATCACTTACTTACGCGGCCCCCCCTCCAAGCTCTACATCTACCCCATCAAATCACTCCGGCCGCTCTCCGTTCCCGCGGCGCAGCTACGCCGCGAGGGGCTCCAATACGACCGGCGCTTCATGCTGCTCAAGGTCGAGGCGGACGGGCGCTACAAGAACATCCAGACGGCGTACTTCCCGGAGTGCACGCTGTTCCACCAGGCGCTGGACGGCGACCACGTCGTGGTCAGCTACCGCATCCCGGCGAGGCCGCTGATTGACCCGCCCCCGCCGGCGCAGCGCACCGCGCTGCGCGTCCCCCTCAACCCGTCCATTGACGGCGCGGAGGCCGTCGACATCAAGCTGTTTGGCAGCGACACGGTTGCCTACCGGATGGGCGGCCCGTACGACGCCTGGTTCTCGGCGTGTCTGGGCTACGACGCTATCCTCGTGTACATTGGCGACAACCGGCGGGCGGTGCTAGCCCACGCGCCTAAACCCGAACCGCAGCAGCAGCAGAGCAGCAACTCGTGGTTTTCGTACGTCACGTCTTACATCCCATTGCCGTATTACCAGCAGCCGCGGGCGAAACACGAGCCTTCCGGGCTGACCTTCAACGAAGCGGCGCCGTTCCTGCTGACGTCCAAAGCGTCGCTGCGCGACGTTAGCGCGCGGCTGCCGGAAGGCGAGGCTATGGACATGATTAAGTTTCGGCCCAACATTGTGGTCGACGAAGTATCGGATGACGATGCCTCGTCTGATAATGAGGACGAAGGAGAAGAAGAGCCAACCCACACCCCCTCTCTCAAGGCTTGGGATGAGGATTTCTGGGCGGAACTGCTAGTGGGCGACTCGCACCGATTGGCGCTGACAGCCAACTGCGCGCGGTGCATCTCGATCAACATCGACTACGGCACGGGGCGGCCAGCCGAGGGGGAGATGGGCTCGGTTCTCAAGAAGCTTATGAAGGACCGCCGCGTGGATACTGGCAACAGATGGTCGCCCATATTCGGGCGGTACGCCTTTCTGCTGCCGCCGCTGCTGACGACGGAGAAAGGCGAGCAGGGGGAGCTGGAGGTGGCTGACGTCGCCGTGGGGGACGAGATCAAGGTGACGAGACGTACCAGCGAGCGAGACGTGTGGGCCTGGCCGAAGTGAAGCCGCGAACCCGCCCTACGGCCGCGGTGCGATGGCGAAAAAGCGACCGACGGACAGGACAGCCTGACGAAGCGATGCGATCAGAAATGTGTGTAAGACTGAGTGAGATGATCCTGGTTGGAGCCAGCTCCCATCCCTCTCTCTCCCCCATTGCGTCAGGGCTGATCCGCCAAGCATCTCAGCTCGGACACGAGCGCCAGCTGTCACTCGGATAACAACTGGCTTACGTACGAGGCTGTCAAGATTCGGATCGCGATCAAGTTACATCCGGCCGGGAGTCAAACTTGTCTCGGGCTAGACGAGGTCCCCGGTTGGGGTACGATACCCGGGTTTTTTTTTTCTTGCTAGCGAGGCGAGGTTTGGTCGAACGTCGTACGTCGTACGTGGGTACGACAAGGTATGTAGTGCAGCAGTAATGTCAGAAAGAGACCGGAGGAAGACGCAACCAGGTTAATGAAGCAAATTTGTATGTACATCATGCATGCAGATATGATGTATGGAGAACGACATTTTCCCGTCAAGGCTGGTCGCTGTGGTGCTCCCCCAACGCTGGCTGCCGTGTACAAACCATAACAGCCCAATGGAAGTTCCAAGACGTTCCAGAAGCGGACGGGACCTTGCAGGCTGCCGCGTGTGCGAAAACGCGTGTCTCCACGTTGCACAGCGTTTGTAGAAGGTAGCCCTGCCTAACCTCAGCTTTCTAGTTGGGCCGCACGCAGCAGCCTCAACTTGACTTCATCCTAACGTGATCTTACCGCTTACCAAACACACAGGCGAACGAATGACGGTTGCAACGTGGCATCAAGGCCCGACGTTTTGGGACTGTAATTCCGGAACCAACGAATTCTCTCTTCTATTTGGGACTAATCAACATAATTGAGGTATTGATTGTACTTGCGTACTGGTTTTCTTTTGCGAGAATTTCCTTTTCTTTTCACCTCCTTCGCGCCAGACCAAAAAGCATTGCGTAGCAGGGCAGGGGGGGAGGAACACAAATCAAGGTAGAAGTAGCTCTCTTCTGTATTGCATCGCCGTCAGACGAGAGTTCCTTGCATCTGTGGCGCCCTTGTTTTGCATGAAATAAAAAGGTCAAGGGAAACCAGATCCATCGTAGAGAGACAAAAGACAAACCATTGCCAATCCTCAAATCCTGCAGTTGCATGAAATTTTTCATTCGCCGTTCAGCTTATTTCATAGTACATTCAAAAGGGACACTTCTATGACGTGAAGGCGCGCCGGCCCCAATTGGCAATGCGACTCTCGCACGCCCCCAAAAACTCCGAAAACGACCATACGTAGAAAAGGGGATATTAAGCGACTCAATGCCCCAGTGGGAAGGCACCCGGGCTCTGGCGCAAATACATTGTCTATTGGGGTACATGAAGGAAATCGTAATTGTGAGTGCTGTCAAACAGGGCTAAGGTGTACCGCGTTCAGCCTGTGACAGCGGTGTAACACTTCGTCGGAAAGTGATCTATCTCATCGGGATCTGAACAGATTGGACCGGGATGCGCTGTGGCTTCATCGAGTGGCTGAAGAAGCAGGGCAAGGGATTTGTGAAAATACCACTGGGAGGACAACGGTCTAGGCCAATAGGATGATGTTATGGCTGTCGTGGCCACCACCTGCAGGATCTTAGCGTCGTCGACAAGGGGGGCCCCCCGCGCCAACTTCCGGATATCGATGTGCATTGCGTGTTTCGAGAAACTTTTTTTTCGGGGGTCGAAAATTCATTTTTTTCCGTATGTAAATCCTGACCCGTAACGCCGGATGAAGAGATTCCCTCCAATTGAAAATAGTCAAGCCTAGTTTCGAAAGAGCCGACACAGCCGTTTTAGGGGACTAGAGTGGGCGTCTTGTTAGCATTCTGCCCCTCTACCCTTCTGCCCTGTCATATTTGAATGCTAGATGATGACATATGAGACGTGACAGATAAGTTTACCGAACTTACATCAATCGAAAAGCCAGTGACAACAGCGCAGCCCGGTCCGGGTCCCCCGTGCCTAGACGTTGTGGACGCAAGCCCGGCACGTGTGGATCTTGCAGTATCTACACTCAAAAATCCACCAGTGCGGACCCGAGTGACACAAGTTGCAGGTCCATTGGATGAGGGTGCTGTCGGACTTGAGCATCTTGAAAGAGTGCGCGCAGTTGTTTCCCACGGCCATGTTTCAGAGGTGTGGTCAAGGATGTGCCCTAGAAGGATTTCCGACTACCGGGATAGTAGATGAGTGCCAGAGGGGCGGAAATGGTGGCTGGTTGCTTAGTCTTCCCTGGTGACGAGTCAGTCATATGGCCAGTGAGCTAGACTGCTGGGTCATAGAGTACTAACAATGAGAGGATCGAGGTAGGAGTGTGGGCTGGTACACAATCCAGTGTGCAGTGATGAGTGTTGGTGTCTGTAACCCGTGGGGAGTAAAGAGAGAAGAGAGTTGAGGGAGGGAGGCAGACACGCAGGTTTAGGAGGTAACAAGATGACAGGTTTTAAATATGTAGTTCAGAGGTGACAAGTCAATGGGTGACCTTGAGGTCCAACGAAACGATGGGTTGTTGGACGTTGTTGTTTGTCAAATGTGGGCTTGGACGGGAGGAAGAGTGTGAGCAGGAGGCTGTTTGTATGTAGTCAGTCGTAGGGCTGGTGTGAGATTTCTGGCAGACGAGGCGAGGCGGGAGACGCTTTTGTAGTCGAGTGAGGAAAACAGACAATGGGCGGTGGAAGTCGACCAGGAAAAAAAAAAGTGATCTGTAACTATTCATTCGATGGGACGTCGTTGCAGGCCTAAGTCCTGAGGGAGGCTCAAATATTATGTACTACTTACGGCTCCCATGAGGTTCTCTAACCCTTGCCTATGACGATGGTCGGCAATGCTCCCGCCAGGTCCATTCTAGGTAACTCGGCATAGGGAACATTACCAAAGCGAGGCACGGGTAAGGTAGTTGGGACAGGAAACGGGACTTGATCTGGGAGAGGTGATTGACATGACAGGAGTTGGGTGGAACTGGCATGTCGTCCGAGATTTTCGACGACCAGGGCAAGTGGATTTTTAAGAGAAGAGCGATGTTCTGCGACATCCATGGATGGGCTTGAAAATGGGGTTTTAGCTTCAACTTTGTCACTTCCAATTAACCTTAATACCTAGCACTACTAACGAGCCACATGTACCCAGGTACCTTGGTATTTGCATTCACTCGGGCAGGTACTTCGACTTCGCACCGCACCTGCGTACTTCATGCCTACTTTAGGTAGGTTAGGGTAAGTTAGACGTAACTGCCTGAACGGGGACCGTGTCAGACTTTTTCTAGAGTGTCGGCTTGAAACTTCCTATGCAGTCCAACTAAATAGCAACTAGGTAGGTAGGCGGTACATTGCATGTATGTGATGCGTATATGCAATACGTCAAAGCACCCGACATTTTCTATGCCTTCGACGTTGGGATAATGCCACACACACACATTAATGAGACATAAAACGCTATAAACGAGACGGGGAGATTAAATTTATTTTTAGTCTGGTCTAGGAGAATAATTGAAAAGCACAAAGCAATAGGATTTCAAAGCGAGGAACGAACCATAACGCCGCTTCAGAAAAATAAAAAGTGAGGGCCTGGGCACTGGCATGTGCATGGGGCATGACACGACATGGAACGACAACGGCTTTACTCACAGGCTGTGGGTTTTCAATTTTCAGCAATTAATATTTCTGATGCTTCTCTTCCTTGTTTTCTTCTTTCTTCATACGGCTGTTGCTGTAGCTCTGGTCTGACTACCTGCAGAACCAAGACCGGTCTGCCGTACGATGTAAGTCGAGGCAATGTACCTCTCCATACATCCACACGTTTCTATACCTCCCCCGAGGTATAAGCCCCCAAGGTCAAGGTCTAGGATTGGACAAGGTAAGGCGTACAAAGAGGATTCCCAGTAGGTAGCGTTTTGATCACTGAAGACCAGTCACAATCTGAAGCTAGCGGACGGCACGTACTCGGAAACGTATTGGTCTTATCCTTCACCGGTCGGCCCTCGCCGCCTACCCCTACCCTACATCAACCTACAGAAATTGCCGAATCGGTAACTAACGAGGGCCTTACCGGTGGCATTGTCTTGCTGCCAGCGTGCCTCGCGTAAAAGTGCTCATATATATCTTTTGAGCCTAGAAATAATATAGATGCTCAACCAAAGTCTACGCTTGTGTGGTTTCCCGTGTTTCGATCGGACACAATCTAGTTAATATAGTTCCGCAGGACGTAGTAACAAGGTCAGGGTCGCTGAGGCGGCGGGGAGTGTGTGTGTGGTTCAGGAACAATACGTGCGCAGAGGTAGAACATTCGAGGTGAGCCGGAGCAGGCCAAAGTCTGGTGCACTTCGCAATGACCGGCGCGGTTCGCCAAGTATGATTGCCATGTCTGATTCCTGAACCGGTGCTGCCATCTATTGGCTGCTTGGGGGGAGGCGGTTCATCATTCAGTTATATAATAGGCCCCCTATACCCATCGCAACGTCGTCTTGCGAACGGGTCCGGGGGTCACATTACGCGCGGGAGTAAGTAGTGATGTATCCGTAGGCCGTAGGGTACAAGCGTGTCGAGGTAGTCGTCTGAGGCAACATCCCGATGTGCTACCTAAGGGCGTATTGGCTCCATGGTACATGCGTGCTAGATCTGACTGCAACACCAAGGCATTGTATGCGGCATGGTTCAGTATACTACTACTTCTGTGAAACGTCGGAGTTATGCCTTAGTGGCTGCGAGTTTAGGGCTTAGACTGACTGAGCAGCGAGCGGGAATTATCAGACGCAAGTCATGTCAAGGCTTTAAAAAACCGAGAGTCTGGTATGTCATTGTAATAAGGGCGTGTAACACAGGGAGCAAAAGACCCCGTGGCTCATTGGATAGAGATTTATAGCTGACTAAATTAGAGCGATCCGGTGTGAGAAATCTTACACATTGCGTTTTTTCTCTCCGGATTGGGTAACAAATTAATGGACCCCACCATCTTCACCCGGGCTTAATCATGTGAAGAAAAGGAGACGTATGTATAGTATACATACATGCATACAGGCACATACATGTTATGTATATGTATGTAATCTGTAATCTGGGAATGCGGCATCGCGAGCAACTTCCATCTGACTCCTCAGCGAGGAGCTACCCACCTAGGTAAGTTGTAAGTCGATGCATGCTGCGAGGCGATAGCGATGATAAGGCAAGGTCGATGATTATGCCCGATAGCTGTACGACGGCGGGTATTTAAGGCTCTCCGCTACATACATACATACATCATGGATGTATGTATGTGGTTAGGGGCATCAGCGCGGGGTGATTGACAGGAAGGGGAAGGGACAAAGCATGTACCTGTACCTGAATCTTACAATCTCCCTAAGGCAGGTACCTACTTGTCAAAATGCGTGGCTAATGTATGTACTGTGCAGCAGATGTATCGCATACATACGCCATAAGTCACCCGAGCACCCAGGTACATGCCTCATACATCTGTATCCCACCTTATGTGTCGACATCCTGGCATTACATAGCATCACACCTGCTTCATTCTTTATATCCCATACGCGCATATCCAGGTACGAAGTAGGGTTGCATGGGCGGCGGCTGACGAGCTGCCAGAGTGTCATTGCTATCAGGTACCCAGCGCTGGACATGGACGCGCAAGTCTGGGTTG
This sequence comes from Hypoxylon sp. FL1857, assembly GCA_022578955.1. Classification (NCBI taxonomy): domain Eukaryota; kingdom Fungi; phylum Ascomycota; class Sordariomycetes; order Xylariales; family Hypoxylaceae; genus Hypoxylon; species Hypoxylon sp. FL1857. The sequence continues at coordinate 49,547 of MU400401.1, forward strand.
GAACGACGAACACCTACATACATGAAGGTAGGATGTATGTATGTAGCACCTAGCAGCTACCTAAAATCTAACTTTTTTTTTTTTTTCGGTCGGGAACCTCGTGCCTGGCGTAATCTAGATGCAGCAAGAGTCCTCCCCCATGAGGGTACATTACCCGCAACTACTTTCTATTTTGAGCCGCCTGCACGCCTGCCGAATAGTGCTTCTTTGGCCCCTGAACCTTGATTTGTCTAGTTGAGTCTAAAGTCGACCCAATCAAGGAATCGACCTTTAGCCGAGCTGTATTAGGCCTCCACCAGCGTCGCTCTCGCTGACTCTTCACAAGATTGCCGTGACACTGCGTACTTAAGTAGGTCAACCTGCACTGCCTGCACTGCCTACACAGCCTGCACCGCCTGCTGTCCAGCGTCTGCCGTCTCGACTCTAATATCGACTATTGCGGGCGTGTGAGTAGAGAGAAAAGCCTTCTTCTCACTTGGCTAAAGCCGCCGTTGGGGTGTTTCTACTAATACGAACGCCCCCCGACGATGCAAATGGTACCTCCTCCGTATAGTAGGTACTGAGGCACTGCGCATACACATATGTATTCCACTTTTACAATACCTACCTCCTAGGTACTGAGACGGCAAATAGGGGAATAATAGTTCCCAACCCTAGGTCATACAACAGAGTAAGCTCCATTTCCCAGGCACCGCGAGAATTTTTCAAATTACTACGTACGTGCCTCTCGCGCGGATATCTCTGGGGCTCGTGCAGGTCCCGATCAATTCACCTGGGCTGTCGGGATCCTTAAGTGCTCTTTTTCAGGGCTGCTTTTAGCTACCTCCCTGGCATAAGTCATACCTTTATTGCTAAGACTTGCTTGTAAGGATCAGTGCCCCCTGAAGGTTGAAACATTAAGGCCACAGCATACTAATATGATGTACGTGACAAGCTGGCATCGAGTCCCAAGAGCCAGGCACCTCCTAGCAAGTCCCGCTTCCTTAACTAGCTACCGGTACAGGAGCCAAGGAGCTGTGCGGAAACTTAGGTCTGGGACCGTAGCATACCCGCTTTCCGGTGGAGATCGAGTTCCTTCTAGCAGCCTTGGAGAGCCCTACGGGTCGCAGGATTGCGGTTTCAAACTAGGAAATAGGCTCGTCGGGGCTGATCAAGCATTGTTTGAGTTTGCTAAGCAGCTTCACCGTCTATTCAAAGGTATTGGTCATCTCCGCTTGGCTCGGATCCCAGGCTAGGAGCTGATGACGATAATGCTACGTTCATGTACGGCATCTCCCACATTGTCGGAAACCTGCCCGTAGTACACTGGAGCCTCCCCTGGCCGTGGCTAAGGTCGGAAGGTCGGTATGTAGGTGATAGGTACATGCTTCCGACGGCTACAGTACTACGCACACGGATCTGTGGCTTGGGTTGGCTCAGAAGATGGCTAGTGCAGGCTCACCAAAACTAGCCACGACGTCCTATCTCGTTAAAAGCTCTGGTCTGCTGATGTCTGCTGACCACACCCTCATGCGCCGTCTTCTGCGGCCATCCTGCGGCCGGCGGGACCTTAATTCAGGATGCGTTGCCGCGAACCAGTCTCGCTAATACAGTGCTCTAGCGAGATAATCCCCGTCTATGGGTTTCACTATTCAGCTCCCCGGAGATTTTGGAGCACAAATCATAAAATCTCCGATCACTATTAAGGACAAGCTCTTCAGTTAGGTGTAGAGTCAACATTCCAAATTGCTTCCGTCGCCTTCTTCTACGCCACCGCGCATGCTCACACAGGCTTTGGGGGGAACATGGCACGTGGTTTCGACGTCGACGACCTGTTGGTTCCAAACGCGTCGCAACGCAACTCGGTATTCCTGTTTGGATGTCCGCCCCACTGTCCGACCATGACCAGGATACCCAGTAATAGTTCGTTGTCTAAAGACATAGGTCAGTTTGTCGTCGCCAATCGGTTATCTTCCCTGCGCTTCACTACTTGGGGTTGCTTGGAAGACCCAAATGAGAGCGCAATACCGACTGTGCAATCCCAGTTCGCAGCGGATGCACAATGCCAAGATAGTCTCTAGGGACAAGCCACGTATTTGCATTCGACTCCAGACGCTCCGGTAACCAATTGTTTCCTGACGAGTCAAAATCGTGATCGTAGTGGTTTTGTAGTACGAGATTCATTCTCATCACTCAATCCAATGTTGGTCGCCTCTGGTTGGTCACCATGAGATGCAAATGGCCTAAAACGGAAGTCTGCCAAATTACCATAACACCAACTACCGGCCACATTAGACTAGTCTCACAACTGACTCGTGCGCGACGTGCTTGAAAACGGATTTAGAATAGTCACCGGTCGAATTGACTATTCAAGGAACAGGCTCATATACTATAGTTGGGGATGGGCTCACCGGTTATCCGTCGATACAACATCAAGCAATCGTCACCCGCCTCCCCGTAGCCAATCGTGGAAGATCCAGACACGGACGGCTTGTTTAATCGGGGACCGAACCTTTGTGAGATTTAACACGATCATTACTATATCAGACCTGCGCTACGAATTTGGCCTCTAGAGCAAACATGTCTTCCTTGGTTTGCGTATTGCGAGCCTATAGTATGCTTACCTATGCCATCTCTGATCGCTTCGATCCCAACACATGCGCACACACACCGGATGGCACATAAGACAAACAAGCGCTGGAAGAAAACAAGAATTCGTAGCATACGCAATACTGTCAACACCATTGAATGTGCCCACCGGTCTGGGCCGGCATGGGTCACCCATCCCATTAGGTGTCAGAAATATCGATGCCCATGCTCAGCCGAGTTTCGTCACCGCATAATTAAGGAAGAGGGCATCGTGAAGTGCTGATGGGGCCGACCTGACTGTCGGTGGTGGTGAGGTCAGTGCTAAGAAGAGGTCGCAGACGATTCCCCCGGCATGATCTTCAGATTCAAGAATGAAAGCTTCTACACATACACAGGCTAATGAGCGCCCTTTCTATGGAGTAGGCTGGCCCCCCCTATGCAGGTCAGCAAAGCGGAACCAGACGACGGCACTCCAGGGTTCGTCGACTACCACGTAATACTGTTAGGGTGTGAGCTTGTCCCGTCCTGCCCAGCCTTGCCAAGACGTCCAGATTCTAAGAGACGTTTCAGTACCTAAATTGCAACACGACCTACCGCCTTTTCGCATGACCACGATACTCTACCAGCTGCAGGTCCGTCCGATATAGTATTAGAGTGCCTGTCAGACTTCTCTGCCCCCCCTTCATTATCCTTATTTTATTTTTGTTTCTCATTGAGGGGCTACTCGCTAGTTCCCTGCCATTCCCCCACCATAAACGTCTCTCTTTTGCCCTCTATGACTCTCATCAACCTGCTGCCCCCACATTCAATGATCCCACGTCACACAGCCTGGTCGACAAACCTCTGGGGATAACCAACCGGTAGAGTGCCGGAGGAGTGGTAAGCTTGACGTGCTTTTATTACATGTACAAGGCCGGACCCTGTACGTGCCCCGACCGCCTGATATCAAAACGTCCCATCTTCACGTTGTTGTTTTCGTTCCAGTTGTCGACGGGCAAGGCTCCGAGTCGATCCCCACTTCCTATGAGACTTGCTTAGTACTTACCATGATGCCTGTCATGCTAGTCATGCAGCTTGTGGTTTCCAGGCATTGGGTGCTAATGGGTCCCTGGACTTTAAACGGGAGCCCCAAGAGAAAGGACCCAGAATTGCACCTAAACAGGGACTGCTCAGACGTCAAGTATGGTTCGGTAAAATTAGACAGCCGGAAGGTTGATGATGGGCACAAGCAATGCACTCCCCCCCGAGCCTTAGACGGCCAGCTACTCCGAGCCTGATCACGAGATAGTGGCTATCTCATTGGGCAGGTATCAGCCTCGTTTGAGAGAGGCGTTCAGACTACGACGCTATTGAGTGGCACTCCTACCGGAAGATTTAGAATCAGCCTCAATCTAAGGTGACGCGGCAGCCCGTTTGCTGCCGTATGATGTCGACGGCTGGTGTTTGTCTCCATCGTACTAGCGATCCGACAGTTATTATTCGATTGTTCGGGACTCGTGGATCTCTTCCGACGTCTTCTAGCCCTTCCCCTCCCTTGCCTTCGGTTCCTGAAATTTGGCGGGGCGAGCAACTTGTTCACGATAGCCCAGATTTCGTGCGACGAGTCTGAATGTGAGCTATCACTTTTTTTTTCTCCCTCCCCCCCCCCCTTCCCACCTTTTTTTCTCCTCCTCAAAACCGGCCCTCGGTTAACGTCTGCCATGCCATGCTGCCATGGTATCCATATCTGGCCTATCTATCTATGCTGGGTCTGGGTTACGAGGGAACAACACGCGCTAGCCCAATTGACAACCTTGTCAAAGGCACCTCGGAGAAGCTGACCGACGCTTTCCTCCGTTCGCAACCTTCACTGCTACAATAGTGCCGCGCGCATCACACCCAAACATGTGAGTTGCGCCGCCAGCACACCACAACGACGCAGCACAACTTGGTTCGTCACGGTCACGCATCCCGTCCAACAGATCAGTCATACCAGTCATCTACCCGCGAGGAAGGACGGCTTGAGAAAATACGCAACCCCTTCATATCTCGCATCAAAAGTTCCGACTAGACCGAACAATAGTCGACGGAGGTATTTTTTGGAGGGGCAGATGGGGGGAGGCGTGGTTTCGACGTTGCAACGTCGCTTCTTCGGTGCCGGGATGTCTAATACCTACCCAGCTACCTTACCTTACCTTACCTTCTCACGTCTCCTCTAATACACACCTAGTAACCCAGACCGTTCTCCGGGTTCCAGCTTGTCACTTTCCCTTATTGCCTTATTAACTTCTAGGAATCCGGGATAAGCCCAGTGACGCTCGATGATGCATTGATGATGGGTAACGCAAGGGACAACATGGCCTAGGCTCGCCCTCGCCGCGGCAGTGGAAAGGGGGTAAAAGAAAACAGCGGCAGTTATAGTGGCATAAAAAAATTTTTTTTTTTTCCCTACTTACCATACCCATCCCTTTTTTTATGCTTGATGGGCGGTGAAGGGAAAAGAAAGAGGCAGAAATAGAAGAAGATGGGCAAAAACGAAGTTGGAACGCCAACGCCCTCCTTTTTTTCCCCTCCCCTTCTGCATCACCCTGATAAGTGATATGTCAACCAACCGTCCGCCCCCCGAAGGGTCAGCAACGGGACACGCCGCACACTAGGAACCATCTCGCATCGGCGATCCGGCATTGGTTCATGCGTATGTGCAAATCTAAGGTTTGGTCAGATTTGGAGCTAAGTATCCCGTACATACATACATAATCAATCATCTGTCACGCTGACACGGCACGCCTGCACACCAACTCCACGTGGGTTCGGTTCGCTTGTCGCGGTCCTCATCTAATGATGCAGTGTCCACGTACATGCGCGCCATCTCATTAGTCGTTTGGGTAACAGTACATACATAAGACCACGACACAGCCGTCTATCTTTACGCACGTCATGACGCTTATCTCAGAACCATTTCCTTTCTTGACCTCTCGCTGTATGCAATGCTTGTCTTACTCGTTCGATCCCTGGTCCACTATAGCACTCTGCTCACCGCCTGCTGAGCGGCCGGGAGAAGACGAAACATATTATCGGCTGCTCCCAGTTGGATATACCTATTAATTCACCGGCTCCTTATCCGGGTTCCGTGCCGTCCTTGCAGACTTGTCATCTCGTCTAGCGTCATTGTTGCTGATGGTCAACAGTTGCCTTGGAAATTTCTGATTCAGGGGCTGTTATTCCCGGCGCATCTGCGGCCGGAGGCAGAGCAGCCGTATTAAGCGTTGCAACAGGAGGTTGAAGAGGCTGCTCATCAATAACTGTTGGTGGCCCCGTGTCGTCACCGCGATCGACTTTGGCCGATGGGTGGCGTGAAGACCCGATGGTTTTCATCTCGAGGCCGTCGGCTTCATTGCTAGCGCTATCCTTCTCGAGACAATCCGCCTCGGAATTTTGGCGCTCCTTCTCCTGGAAAGTGAAGGCGTCCGAGAGGTTTACCGCCAGGAACGTCTTGGGCAATTTGACCCTATTGGTTGTCACGTGTTAGCGATCTTAGCATTATTTCGAAGATGACCGTTTACGTCGGCGCTACGTCGTGGGTACTTACTGATGAAATTTGGCTCTGAGCGTCTCAATGACCTTTTTCCAATCTGCGTGAGGAGTCAGGCTCCTCCGTGGCGCGCACCCTATGCAGTGTTTGCTATCCAGTTGGATATCCAACGGGTCGAAAATGTGGCAGCCAGGGCTGATCGTGATGCGGATGCTGTAGTTGAAAGTAGGCTGATCCACCAAGGGCGCATCTACTGCCACCTTGGTCTCGGACTCGTATAGCTCGAAACAGATCTGCGATAGGTAGTCGAGTTCAGGGATTGTTCTACGGTTAATCTTTGTCTCGATACCACCCTCGAGTATACAGTTCAGCAACGTGTAGATGTGCGATTCCTTGGTAAAATAGAAGAATGATTTGGCATCATCTGATGCTTGCATCTCTTCAAGGTCCTGGACGATCTCCTTGAGCAAGGGAAGAGATGTTAGGAGTCCAATTTCGAGCTGCATCACCGCGTCAATACGCCGATCACATCAAAGATCGAAGGCTGAACTTACCTTTTCACTATCTGAAATACCATATTCCTGCGGGCAAATGAAGTCAAACAAGACCTTGGCCAACTGGTAAAGCTCCCGAAGAGGTTCGAAGCACTCATCCGTCTTCGCTTTTGTCTGATTGTTGCCTTTGGGCAAATGGAAGTATTCGGCAGGCCTGTCGACCTCATGGGGATGTTTCATCCACGACCTTCTCCGGAAAATGCGTTTAACACTCTTCTGTGTCTCCGGCTTTTCGACTCTCTCCGCCCTTTCCAGCCTCTCTGATTTGTCAATTTTTTCCCCAGAGGATGAGTGCAGAATTTGGCTCTTGTCTGATTTGTCGTCGGCTGTTTTGCCGGCCTCTTCAGAATCTTTGGGTGACTTTTTGCCTTCGCGGTTAATAGTGATACCAAATTCCTCCTCTAGCATATGTTTTGGTGGTGTGAAAACCCACTCGAGGAACTGACGGTTGTGAAGGGCGTCAAATTTCATAGTGTCATACAGCTCTGAAATCTTACTAGGATCAACCTTCTCGTGGTCGCAAAACTCGGCAAAGAGCTTCTCCCATCGCTCGCGGAACAGTTCTGCATCCTCACCGCAGCACCAGCGAGCCTGAATATTGTTGATGGCATTTGCTTGAGAAAGTGACGAAGCGACAGACGTACTAGAACCTTCGCCATGGATCTTCTCCTGGCTAGGCGAGTTGATTGCGTTGAGGGAGTTCACAGCACCACTCTGCAGTTTGCTGTAATTGTGTTGCATTACGCGACGATGAAAGTTCATCAGCTGCACAACTCGGGTTTGTACTTCAGCAGGCTCGGGCATACTCTCGGGCCAAGCAAACTGTGGCGGTCGCTCGTTTCCCTTTCGCAACAAACCCTTTAATTTCTTCTTGACCTTGTCCATCTCATCTTTCGCTGCATTGGAGTCATCGAGTAGATCCTTCCGTATAGTAATAAAATCTTCCGGAATTTCATTCTTCTCGATGAATGATGCCGCCCATATCTGCGCGCTAGCCGTGACACGTCGCTCAGAACTGCTGAAAACGTGAACTTGGTCTAAAATGTCACGGTTTAGTAAGAGATAGTCGTTACGCATGTTTTGTGCTAGTTCCTGGGCCTGGTAACGGGCGGAGTGAGTCGGTTCTCCTCCCCATTTGACGATAAGTTGTAACTTATCGAGAACGAAGCTGTTATCAGCAGCCGTGAACTTCGACATTGTTACCCCTGACATAGAATCTTGGCGTCGCGGTGGGTGTCTCGGGTGAAGTTCAGAGTCAGATGCGACTGCTTCCGACGCGTCAAGCCCCCGCTCGCTGTTATCGGCTTGGGGCTGCTCCTCTGCGGTAGATTGGTCCTGGTCGATATTACCAGGCTTCTCATTAAGCGAGGTGTCTGTAATCTCAGACTCCATCTTTACCCCCTCGGTGACCTTAGGGGTCGATTCAGCCGCCATCTCAGCCGTTTTCTTCTTACGAAACATCGGTTTGATTTGGACTTTTGTACCCGCCCAACCCCCTTTCTTGACTAAGACGTTGCGAAGTGACTTAAGCTTATTTCGGTCTTCCTCGCCAGCCTTTAAGGCCAAGTCGACCGCATCGAGAACACTAGCTAAGGCTGCCTCCCCAATAAGGAGCACCTCTTCTTGGTGGCCCTTTAAGAGATCGATGAATGGCTGCGTATGAAAAGTGAACTTGTATTTCTGTTTCGGAGTACGATCAGCGTGTCGGATAACGGAGACCATGCCTTTAAGTTTCCAGGAATGTTTAGGTGGAGGCGGAGGCGGCGTTGGATGCTCTAATTGTTGATCGCCCTTGTCCTCCGTCCCAGCCGAAGGGGTTGCTGGGAGAGTTGGCGGTGCTGTGGCTGGTACGCTACTTGCAGTAGAGCTGCCAGCAAGATAGGCCATGGGGCTAATGATGCCGTTTTGCAACCTCGTTGCGATGCCCGCCACCCCCGAATCAGACTTGGGCGGTGATGTAGCTGCTGGACCCTGTTCATCCTTGCTTTCTTTGCTCTCCTCAGACGAAAGCGTACTGGCAGTCGCCACGAGCTTCGTTTGACTTGTATGTCTCGTACTAACTTGTGACTCCCTATCCTTAGTACTTAATAAAGCTCTGGTTAATGGATCGCCAATGTCGGAAATAGTAGGAGATGGGATGGGTGGTGTTGGACCCCCACGGCGAATCCTCTCTTTGACGAAGATATCCTTCAAAATACTCGCACAGTGATCGTAATAGGTTTCGTTATCTTTGACAAAGCTCCAACCATTGACGTCTATGACATAGCTTTTGCCTCCAGCTCGGAGCAAATCAAAGCCGCAGACACGTTGGCCGAACGTATTAGCGATCTTGCTCGCGATTTCCTTCTCTTCCGGACATAACGCGGTAACATATCGAATTTCTTTACCGTGGGTGTTGCGCCGGACAATTCCGTCCACGACGGGCGATTTTCTTGTCTCGGCATGGCAGTAGTGTGGCCCGACCGTATAAGCTTTTACATCTTCTGCGTTGTCCACTTGCATAAACTTCTCGTAAATGAAGCTGCCTTCGGGCTCGGTGATGGCGCGGGGAATAGTGAGATCTTTAATGTATTCTGAGCTCTTGTTACCAATTTTCCTGAAAAGTTTCCGGGCACCCCCGCCAGTTGACTTGGGGAAATAGATGATAATGTTATGGTCCTCCCCACTAGTCGGCTTTTCAACGAATGGTTTCTTCAACAAAGTGCCGTCTACGCTGAGAATATCTCCATCATCGAGTATCTCCACTTTGCGTGGAGTACGATAGTTTTCTGGCCCGCTAGGTTCGAGTGTAATGCCGGTAATGTCTTTTATATGTTTTATAATGTCTGGGGTTAGTATACTGGGCCCGCCGTCTCGATTTACTTCTACTCGTTTCGGAGTTGGCACATTTATCCTATCAAGTATTCGCAGGCAGAGTCGTCGATCCCAAAGGACCTTTTGCATCGGCACGTCGTTAACACAGAATGGCTTCCGAGCTTTGACGTATGCGATAGCTTTATCCAAGGGGAAACCGTCTGAATAGAAGGATATCAAATAATCGCATATAGGCCAATTTTCCACCTCTGCTCTATTATTAGCACGTCATGCCATCTCGCACACATTAATGACGGCATGCTCACCTTCATCCAAAATTGTCTTATCCCCGAACACTATTACGTCAAACTCGCGGTTTGCGATTAATCTGTTAAGAATGTTTCTGCTTGGTTTGCTCCTGGCTTTTGCATCAAGTGCGCAAACGCCGATAATGCCCCATGGTGCCGGTTTGGCCTCCTCCTTCTCCCTAGTATGTGGACCTCGGTCGCTACTAGGACTGTGACTACTTGCCGCAGTACTGCCACTCAACCTGCGCTTAGCCCTACTTCGAGATCTAGTCACCTGGGGCCGAGGGACTGGGTTGGACGTAGGCGCAACAGAATTTCGCTTGACTAGATCTAGCGGGTTGGTATGGGCATCCCGCGTCGTTAACTGAGGACCGCTAACAGGATTCTGGGCGTTTGCGTTGGAAGAGGTGGTAACCGTCACATTAGATACGCCAGACTCGGATTGACCTGGGGACGGTCCTAGGCCTTTGCCGGAAGCCATGATACTGGAGACGGCGCGTTGAGCACCACCACTGTCGGAACCGTTCGTAGACGGAGCGGAGCTCGCAACACCACGAGAGGATGCAAAAGAAAAGACGGACGAAACAGAAATACGCTTTCCTGCCTCCTGGTCTGAGGATAATGAAGGGGGATTCACCGCAGGGTCCGGTAAGTGATAAGGGGCGCTTGTGTCCGGAAAGGTTTGCCCGGGTACTAGCTTTGGTGTGTTATCGAGGTCCTCGACAGCCACGTCGTCAATAGTGGTGTGGTGGAAGCCTTCGGTCCAAATATCGGAACCGGATGACTCGCGTCGATTATATGGAGACGGCGGAAGATGGGCAAGCTTTAATGGTTTCGCCATAGGCGGCATTGACAAGCTTGCAGGCTCGACGGACACATCAGTAGTGCCAACAGGTTCAGCGTGGCGGCTCTTCCCACTCGCTATAGAACTCGCGATGCTACTGGCTACGGATGATGAAGAGCGAGTGCGGGTTTGTGACACAGGCCAAGAAGAGGAGGCTGAAAGTCTTTTGCCAGAGCTGCTGCGACCCGAGTTATTATTAGCTGTCTCCATCCTTATCAAGATGGCCCTAAAACTTTTAAGCTCTTGTATAGTGTACTGCTTAATGACGCCGTTTACTATGGTATTTCGTCATTTGATAAGTTCCAAGTACCTATCAGCGCGGCTAGATAAATCTTGTCCCCCCTTTTGCCTGTAGCAAGCTCCAGTGGTTAGTTACATGGACGCATTTTGAGCAGGAGGACACTCACTAATGGCCGAGATGGACTTAAATAAATGGTTCGGAGCGGTGGCGAATAGAATCGTTCGCCTCGCTATAGAAATCTGTCTAGTAAATGTGGCGCAATCAACCCTAGGGGCTCCTCCGATCGAAGAAATAATGAGGTAATCAATTTTTTTGATATCTCGCTATAGGAGCTGTTTGTGAGGAGGAAACTCGAGAGTGGCTTTACGAGATCCCGTTGAAAGAAATATCAACTTACGACCCCCATTTAAAATTTTTAATTTCTTTTTTTTTTTTCTCAAATGCACCGTAAGAGTTGGAAGTGGGTCATGTATACGGGAACTCGGAATCTGAAGCGTCAAGGATACATCATGAGCTTCATTGGGAGTTTAGGAGATGTCGACAGTTGCATCTGCGACCCGTGGCTAGAAGAATACGTGGCGGGCAAACGGGCCAGTGAAGATTCTAGACCGTCAAACAAAGGTCGAGATCTCACTACTAAGATTTTCCTAGGGGAAAAGCTAAGAATAAAGATCACTGGTTGTGTCTTGGGACCTCGTTGGAGAAGAGTCGAGTTGCTATTGATGGATTTGATTGTCCTGGTAATTTTCCTAATTTCCAACCCAGAAAGGAATATATTGACGCTGGCATTTTTAAGCATGAGAAGTGACCAGGTACCTGATGATAGCTTCTCGAGCACATGCCAGCGCCCATGACGTCCTACAGTGCGCTAGAGGGTCAGGGGTTCTCGACCAATAGGATTGAGCAATTGGGATTTATTCAAGACCACGACCGTCGTTTTCAGCGAGGGGTGAGGCGGTGAAAGCTGGAAACCAACGGCTTGGCTAGGCGCCATCCGAGCACACCTGCACATGTAATGCCGGCTCATTGCGTAGTATCGAAAGCACCTAAACATCCATTAACAAGATGACCTTCGGGTGTCACCTGACGGCTTAGGTAACGAAGTTGTTGGAACAGTTTGCGACATTGAACCAAATCTCTTTTCTTAGGTACATCGTGTAGGTAATGTGGGGCTCCAAATTGAGAAACTAACTTGTTTATCGATAACGATAATGCGCCCTCCCATCGGACACCCACCCGATAAGAGGTATCGATGAAGTACTTTCCATAGGGAACACAAGTAGATACCTGTCAGTTTTAAAAGCAGAAATCGTGAATCTGTGGTTTTGAAATAATTAAAATTTTAAATACTATATATATTCTTAAATAAAAACATTAGTCGCTTTCAGATCACCCAAACATATCGGTTATGATAATGTTACATGTATGGAGATAGCGGGGCCAAAACGCTGAAGTACACTGTATGTACAAGGGACAAAACGCTAAAAACTGCTCTGCTCGTTCTATCGCAAGAAAAAAAAAGTTTCTATCCACACGCGGTTCGAAATCGTTGCGCCGCGATTCTCGACTGCGACGAGACATCGACAATTTCAGGTGTGAGCAGGAAAGGGCTCCATCAATTATTTGGATAGGCATTTCACCACAATGCCTCATTCGGAGCATGAAGGGCCCTTGATCAAGCGCCAGAAACTCAATTCTGTCGCGAGATCAAAATCTTCTGCGTCGCAACAGTCCAGAATCTTTGCTCCATACCGGGTATGTTTGGATTCCCTGGACTCGTAACGTGTATTTCGAGTTTTAATCTGACGTTTTAGACAATCGGTCTTGTCTCTCCTACCAATGTTCCCTTCACCTCCGTTCCTCTAGGGAACACTACGTTCCAGGTTACCACTTCGATAGGCCGATCGCTCCAGACCTATGACCTTAAACGCGGCCTCAACCTCGTGTTCATGACCCAACCTCAGACGCCAAGCGATATTACTGCAACATGTGCTTGGAAACAGAAGGTGTTTGCTGCCTGGGGCGACTCTCGCGAGGGGTCCTCTCAGGGCGTTTGGATCTTTCAGAGGGGGAAGAAAGTCGGCGAGTTGCAACTTCCGCCTGATCTCCACGAGCCTATAAAGCAGATTCTGGTTTTCGGTTCCTGGATTGTTGCGTGCGGCTTGACGAGAATAGAAGTATGGAAGTCAGCGACGCTGGAACACTACACGACCCTTTTTACGATGGCCTCGAAGAAAGGCGATAACGAGCTTACCGGAGGTATATGTACCATGCCGACATACTTGAACAAGATATTTGCTGGACGACGAAATGGATGGGTTGAGATCTGGAACATATCTACAGGAAAATTGATCTACACTCTCTTACCGCCAACTCCGAAGTGCGGCGCTGTCACTTGCATGCAACCAACTCCCGCGCTTTCCTTGATGGCTATTTCATATGCGGAGGGCCCCTTGGTCATTCAAAATGTACTTACGGACAAAAAGGTGCTCGAGGTTAATGCGGGTACTGATGATGCGCCCGTGACAAGCATCTCGTTCCGTACAGACGGTATTGGCGCCGGTCAGGATGGACGCAAAGACGGAGTCATGGCGACGTCGACAGAGTCAAGCGGCGACGTTACATTTTGGGATCTCAATAAAGGGGGTAGAATCATGGGTATTCTTAGGAGCGCTCACAATCCTCCAACGCAAGTAGGAGCCTCAATTCGTGGAGGTGTGAGTAAGATAGAATTCCTTGCCGGCCAACCCGTCATTGTCACAAGTGGTAGGGACAATTCCCTAAGGACCTGGATATTTGACGAGACACCTTTTTCACCAATACCCCGGGTCCTTCACACGAGGAGTGGTCATGCAGCGCCAGTCACATGTTTGCAATTTCTGCCATCCGATTTCGAAGGTGCCGAAGCGGGTAACAAGTGGCTCCTTAGTGGTGGTAAAGACCGAAGTCTATGGGGCTGGAGTCTTCGCCGCGATGGGCAAAGCACAGAACTAAGTCAAGGCAATATCCGCAAAAAGGCCAAGAAGTTTGGAATACTCGATAGTAGTACTCTAAGCCGCGGTCCGACAACCACGCTCGATGATTTGAAGGCTCCAGAAATAACTTGCATAGCATGCTCATTGAACAGAGACGGTGGGATGGGCGCTCTGCCCGGCAAGCAGGTTTTATGGCAAAAGTCACAGAATCAAAAGAAACCCATAGATGCCGAAGTCAGCAGTATGACAGGTTGGGAGAGCGTGGTTACGGCACACAAAGATGATCCATTCGTTCGGACATGGTTCTGGGGTCGGAAAAGAGCTGGAAGATGGGCATTCCAGACTGGCGACGGGGCGAACGTGTCAACCGTGGCCATGAGCCCGTGTGGGACCTTTGCTGTAGTCGGATCTGTTGGCGGATGTATTGACATGTTCAATCTCCAATCAGGATTACACCGCCAGCGATTTCCATCAAAACTTACACCGGCACAAGCGAGACAGGTGAAGATGCAACAGCTAAAACAGGCGGACACTGTGATGCAGCTTCAAGCTCGCTCCACGACCGGCTTTCCTCCAGGTACAGGGAAGCACACGAAATCTGTGACTGGAATCGTTGTCGACTCTATGAATAAGAACGTGATTAGCTGCTCCTTGGATGGCAAGGTAAAATTCTGGGAGTTCCTTACGGGTAATCTCCTAGAGGAGATTAATTGGGCACCTATGACGGGAATCACTGGCTGTCGCTACCACGCCGCGAATGATTTAATAGCTTTCTCCTGCGATGACAACTCTATCAGGGTTGTAGATATCGAGACAAAACACACAATCCGTGAATTTTGGGGTTGCCAGGGAAAGATCAACGACTTCATATTCTCCAACGATGGCCGCTGGATAGTCGCAGCCTCCCAAGATGCTATAATACGAGTTTGGGATTTACCAACGGGCCATTTAATCGACGCTATTCGACTAGAGAAACCTTGTACCGCTCTAGCCTTCTCGGCAACGGGTGAATATCTAGCCGCAGCCACCGAGGGGGAATTAGGTGTCAACATCTGGAACAATAAGACGCTATTCACTCATGTGCCAACACGACAAATATCGGAAGATTCGATTAGGCAGATATCCGGGCCGACGGCGTCCGGCGAGGGGGGTCAAGGGCTCCTCGAGGCAGCTTACGAAGAGGAGACATCACAAGAAGACGAGGACGATGTGACTCCGCCCAGCTTAGATCAACTCAGTGCCGATATGATGACTTTGAGTTTGGTTCCACGAAGCAGATGGCAAACTCTGCTACACATCGACTTGATTAAGCAGAGGAATAAACCGAAAGAAGCGCCAAAAGCCCCGGAGAAAGCTCCTTTCTTCTTGCCGTCAACAAGCAATGCCGGCTCCTCAAATATAGATGCAACGCAGCCGAAGGATGAGCAAGATCAGAATCAATCAAGGATCACCCGCTTCGATCGCAATAGGGCAGAACAAGCATTCACCAGCAAACTACAAGCTGGAGCTGCTACTGGCAACTGTAAGTCATCATCCATTCATAGTCCATACTTGTGGCTGACCGCTTTTAGTTGATGACTTTATTGGGTACCTCAAATCTCTGTCACCAGCTACAGCGGATCTGGAGTTACGTTCTCTGACAACTGGAGATGACGACGAGTCGAACGAGCTGCTTCATTTCATTCGTGCTATGACGAGCCGCCTCGTCGCACGTCGAGACTACGAACTTACTCAGGCTTGGATGGCTGTCTTCCTTCGCCTACATTTCGATTTAATCTTGGAAAGTGATACCCTAATGAGCGCACTAGCAGAGTGGAAAAAGCATCAGGCGGAAGAGTGTAACAGGTTAGACAGCCTCGTCAGTTACTGCGGTGGAGTGGTGAATTTTTTGAGGAGCCCACGGACATGATTTCTCAAATGCCATGTCAGATAAGTAACTCCAGCTGTAATCCGAGACTTTGATCAAACCTATTAGACTTTACGTGGCGTTTTGGTTAGCTTTGAATATTTTGCTCAGGGGCAATCAAGTGACACCCCTGAATATAGTCGAGCGCTTGCCAGACTGATATGTAAATCGTGTGTCACCTCCTTTTTTTTGCAGTTTGGTCCTAATATCCACTCTGACTATTAGAAAAGATTCATAAACATGAATTTCCACGTCAGAAAGGGTTTCTACCGGCCTAACTCAGTTTGAATCATTTTCACCCGTCGTTTGTTACAGAATGACTACAAAGATGTATATAAATATATCGTCTTGGACATTTTACTCCTTCCCAGAAAATTTACACTTCGTGCCACTTGCAATCAACTCTACCTTCTTTCCACCAACTTAGACGACGCCTTAGCCACACTGTCACAATATCACCGTCCGCATGGTGGCATAAGCTACCACCGTGTTACTGCTTAGTCTTTATAAACGTAGCCTGTCCGGCTTTTAAGTCTACACCCATTCTTAACCTTCCTTCACTACCTGACAATACGAACATACTTTCTTAATTCATTTTCTCACACACGTACCTAGACCACCTTCAGCTCTACCCAAGGCCAGACAACTCGCGAGACTCCGGTAACTTGAGAAGTCCCACGTTTGTTTTCCTCGGGGTTGGTATCAATAAGCAAAAGGAAACCAGAAGTGTGCTGTCCATCACCGTACCTTATCAACCGAACCTATATTCGCCATTAACATTAAGACTACATCAAACCTAATCCATCACTACCCCCATTATCATCATCATCATCACTGCCGCCAGAACCTTTCTACCACAACAGCCATGGACCGCCATTCTCAGCGTGTCCCTAGATGGGCACTGTCTCCTAATCCTGGCCGGGGATCTCAACGCCCTAACGGGCTAGCCGAAGCGTTGCCAGAGCACAGCGCACATCAGCACCCAAATGGCCTGAGAATCCCACCGCCACCAAGCCCTGTGCTATCCAGGATAGCTAGCTTGTTTCATGTCCACGATCCCATGTACCATAGACCAACACATCACCGACGACTGACGGAGTCTCCCGAGCAAGCTGAGGAGGGGCTTCAGCCCAATGAGGCTCTGTTAGGGAGGAGGCGAGAGCAAGCACGCACACGGGAAGAAGAGCGCTTACGGACGCGGATAAACCGACTGCGCTCTCACACGCCACTTGACCGGCCAGCATCACCGCGTGGTGGCGAACAACCATCAGACAGACAGCCACAGAGCCACATGCATAGAGCTGCGGTGCTGCAATCATTGCCCGTATTCCCACATGGGCTCCCAATCCCATACAACCCGTGGGGGAGAGACGCGCCGCGGTCATCACTTCACAGGGGTTTACCGCCACATGGACAGAGACGGCAGGCTAGGACGACTAACCCCATTCACGAGTACCTAACAAACGAGCTAATGCGCAACTACAACGGCGAAGGAATAGGCTCCGAGCCCATGTACCATGGGGAGCCGCCGCACCTGGACCTTGATCACTCTCCCGTAGCGCCGCTCGTCGGGCCCGAAGGACAGCGGCAACCGGCCCCGGCCCAGAACGTTCCGTCCTACTGGGGCCCCCCTTCTCGTAACCAAGCTCCTCAGACGCCGAACGATGCCACACCGGACACGTCAGACCGTGGGTATACCCCATCGTCGCCACATGACGACTCGACGACCCGCGCCTCCATGGTAAACAATGTGGACTCAAACGTGTCGAGATCTGCTCGCGACCATCGAGAGGCCGGGGGCTTTGGCGCGCAGAGACCGGATCAACTTGACGCCGATGTGAACCAATCCCATCGGCGCCCACGCCGACGTCCCTTGCCGTCGCTCTCCTTGCTCAACTCGGCGGTCACAGGTCAAAGAGAACGGACCCAACAACCAGAGACTCATAACGCCGCGAGCGAAAGGCCAGCAGAGAACCCGCAGAGGCCTACCATCACTGTCGACGGGGACTGCTACGTATGCCTTGATTCTCCCGATGAGCTGATTGGCGAGGGCCACTGGGCCCTGCGGGTCATGCCGTTCGTGCGTGTGCGAGGCGACTTGTACATACGGACGCCGGCGCCGAGGCAGCAGAAGAGAAAGCGAGACGAGAGCTCCAACGGCGATGACGAGATGGACAGCAACATCGGCAGTGAAGCGGACGCCGAAGACACCGACGATCGGCCTGCGAAACGGCGCTGAGCCCCTTGCGTGGGGCCGATCAATGGCCTCCAATGCAAGCCGATTCACAGAAACGTGGTCTGCAACTTGGAAATTATCGCGGCGATAATGGTATGCGAAGAATTGTTAAGCAATAGTATATCCCAGAATACGGGGAACACACGCCAGGACACTTCGTCGAGAGCTATTGGGACGACTTTGGAAGATGTGCCGTTGACGGGAAGAGTATGTTGGCTTGGAGAAAAGGTACCTGGTTAATCAGACGAGCAGGGATGATGACCTGCATACCTTACCCGAGCCGACTCCCACCCGGATCTGGGGAGGACGTCGACGACGGGTTCTCTATGGCATAGCGAGAGCTTTGGACCGCAAGTTCCTGGTTACTTTCAGACTTGAAGGGGGTGCAGATTGTGGTCAATATAGCATATATGTGAATAGCTGAAGTGAAAGTACTAGAGCTACAGATCCTGGCCACTTCGAAGGTCCTAAATAAAAATAATAAACATTAATGAACACTTGAGGGTTGTCGTGTAAAAGGAGACTCGGAAAAAGATTAGAGCCGGAGATAGTTGTAGTTCAACTCTGTGAGGGTTGGAGAGTTCCTCTTCTAAGCCGGGTAAGTACCTAACCTGCTAGCTACGGTAGGCTAG
Organism: Hypoxylon sp. FL1857; assembly: GCA_022578955.1. NCBI lineage: Eukaryota > Fungi > Ascomycota > Sordariomycetes > Xylariales > Hypoxylaceae > Hypoxylon > Hypoxylon sp. FL1857. Next base: position 68,115 of record MU400401.1, read on the forward strand.
CGGACTACCACCCCCCGCGGGAATTGTGGCGGTATATTAGAAGCCTCGATGCAGCCACGTCTGTTTTGGTAATTGCCCATGAAAATACGGTTTTCACTCTTCACGCAGTTGACTGTAATATGACGGTACAAATTTCAATCACAGGACTAAACTCGCGTCCCTGGTCTGTCCGCGGTGGCCCTGCTCTTTACCATTCGCCCTTAGGAACGCGGGGATTATACGGGATATAAGTGTGTTGATTCTCTCGCTCGAATACAACTAGGTACTCAGTAGACGGATCTCGGTTCCAGTATTGAGAAGATCGAGTTTACTAATGGTTGTGATGGAGGAATAGCTTAGAATTAGATTCCTATCATTCTCTTTCGGTCCTTTCTTTGACTTTATATACCTCTTATACTGATGAGGGTGTCAGGGGACAGGTCGGGACTAAGCCCATTTAGTATTAGCGCCTATAGTAGAACTCACATATAAGGGGCACGCAGCCGCCTCGACAAAGGGTCGAAGGTTAAGCGTTATTAGAACACCACTACCTTACACTTACCTAGCAGTTACCACGCTGTATGTTTCTGGCATTCACTCTACGTATGAACTAAATCAAGGGGCCTTTCTCACAGAGGGTGCTACCTATGTTTCTCACAAGTTTGGTAGTGTGACTTATGAAACTTGCGATACGCTCGATTTAAACGGCGTTTCTTATATCTCGAAGTGCATCTTCTTGGCAACATATAACGCCATGATACTGAATTCTAACGTAGGGCCGATATTGTTGTTAAATGCGTCATTATGCACTGCTAATTACCAAAGCGGGATACCTTTTAAAATTAATAACCATTTTACATTTAAATACGTAAAATTTTTATATAAATGATATAATAAAATTACGATATATTTTTATATTAATAATTATTATTACGACGTGAATATTAATTTTTAATTGGTTAATATTTAACGTATAAAATAAAAATAAAACGAAATTTTAAAAAATAAAAAAATTTAAAAAAAATAACTTTTAAATTTAAAATTTAATAATTTATGTAAAATATATATATAATTATTAAATTATAAATTTAAAATAATTAATTTTTTTATTATATTAAAAATTTTTTTATTATATAATTTTATAATTTATATTTAAATAATTTTATATTATTATATATTTTATATAAATAAATTAATTAAAATTTACATTTTAACATTAATTTTTATATAAGTAATGTTTTTTAATGTAAAAATGGTTTTTAAACGTAATAATGATTTTTTATAACAAGATTTTCCCGTTACGGTAATTATCCGCAGGGGAATATTATCATTAATGATTTCGTTACGTAAAAGTTGTGGAGCGATCATACGCAGATGCATATCTACAAACTCCTCCCACCTGGCCACATAGATGCTCGTTATCATATTAGCTGTGAAAGATACGATAGACGTGTCGTTGACTTAAGAGGTTAAGATTGTTCGTAGAGATCCCAAGCACCTGTCTTTGACTAGATGCGAGTGCTGATAGTCGTCCCCATATATGCTTATGCGGGTATTAGAAAGCTACCCTTAGTTACATGTAGGCTCCGAAGTCAGTTCCGACCCGTGCGGCATCGCGAGCCCGGCCCCATAACCCAGCGCTGCCGAGCCAATAGTGAACCAGGGGGATGTGGGATGTGGGATAGTAACGCCATGGGCCTTGTAAAAAATAGCAGCGCGCTCTCACGAATGCCCGTGATTATCAAGCAAACTCCACAACGATTGGGGATTGTCAGTGTCCCACAAGCTCGAGCGTCGAGCTAATGGATAAGTATATTTGATCGTCGGATGGAACCATCTGATTGCCTTGTACGATGACAACTTAAGTTCACTTCGCCCGATGAACTATGGCTGTACCATCAGAACAGGTCCCTGAGATCACCGAGGTTTCACTTGTCCAAGCAAGAGCTGAAAATGAGACGGGTGCGTCACCCCAAAGCTCTAGTTTCAAAGAGGGCGCACCTACTATAGATGGAGATGAAGAGCATGGGTTATCAAAGATTGAGAGAATCAAGACCCATTTTGGGGACCGTCCAGAATGTTTCAAGAACACCTTCCAGGAGGTGTCCTTTGTCTTCCAGGCCACCGTCGCAACCGCTACGACCTCATTCCTGACAGGTGTTGCTTTAATCATCACGGTTCCCGTCTCGCAAGACTTGGGAATGACCCAAGGAGAGATAGCATGGATCAGTGCGTCCGTTAGGTACGACAAAATCTGCGTGTTTTCCCTTGAGGACTCTTTACCCACCCGGTTGATCGAACCCCTATCATCGTAAGCCTCTAACATTTGATTTTAGTCTCGTGGCTGGTGCCTTTCAGCTTGCCCTAGGGCAACTTGCAGACCTACTGGGCCGAAAGCTCATGTATATAACGGGGATGGGATCGTTTAGTGCATTTGTACTATTAGTGGCTTTCTCGCAGAACCCCTTCTGGATGCTGATTGTCTGTGGCATCCTCGGTGCGTGTTCTGCCATGGTCGTGCCCCCTGCGATAGGGATCCTAGGAGCCGCCTACACAACGCCATCGAAACGGAAGAATATGGCGTTCTCGGCATTTAGCGCGGGAAATCCTTTGGGCTTCGTTTTTGGAACTATCCTGTGCGGTATTGCCACGCAACTGTCCAGCTGGCGAGCGGCGTTCGTCACGCTCTGTGTCATCTGGTCTGTTTTCACTGTTCATGCGATCTGGGCTGTACCAAATGTGGAGAATTTCGACAGAGCTCCGTTGAGGCAACGACTGGGCACGCTAAAGCAGTTCGACTATGTCGGCACTGTCTTGACGATTTTCGGGACGGGTATGTTTACTGCAGGATTGACGTAAGTGAAGTCCTATATTCTCTTGAACTTCGAGTGTTGACGGAACTAGACTGGGTCCTGAGGATGGCTGGGCGAGCGCGACTGTAATTGCGCTGCTAGTTGTTGGCGTCGTGCTGCTGGTCATTTTCGTATTCTGGGAGAGGATCTTTCCTACCCCTTTAATGCCTCCGCATATCTGGAAAGATCGGAATTTCAGCCTGGTGAGTCTTAATCTTAAGCTCAACGCATGCTCCTGTGGTACTAATAATGATAAGATCATTGCCGTAGTCCTACTTGGTACAATGAGCTTCACGTCTAGCGGGTTTTGGACAGCCTTTTTCCTGCAAGAAATTAAGCAATATTCGACACTGATGGTCGCTGTGCATCTTCTTCCGATGGCAATCGCCGGGTTAATATGGAACATCGTTGCCGGCCGGATATTGCATCGTGTCAACAACACTGCTATTATGGTTTTTGGCGCTGTGTGCTATCTCGGTGCCAGCTTGCTGTTTTCCTTTATGAAGCCGGGAAGTAACTACTGGGCCTTCATGTTTCCGGCACTGATCTTGAACGTTGCTGGAGCCGATTTCCAATTCAACGTCGCCAATGTGAGTTTCGCTTTTCCGACTTTCATTTTGCAAATTTCCTAACTGTTGTTGTTAGATGTACGTGATGCAGTCATTACCAAAACATCAGCAGTCCTTGGCAGGTGGTATTTTCAATGTAGTCATTCGACTGTCTAACGCTGCTGTAATGGGAATTTCAACAGCAGTATTCAGCTCTGTGGAATTGACACCGGAGGGGACGGCCGACCCCATGCTTAAATTCACCAGGACTTTCCAGGTGTCGGTAGCGCTCGCCGCGGCAAGTGTGCTGTTCGCCCCTTTTATTCGGCTAGGAACGCAGGGAAACCATCCGAAGGAAGAGAACAAGGAGAAAAGTCAGTCTAGTAAGTCGACAGAAATAGTCGCAAGCGCTGGTGAAAGTGAGTTGGAAGAAAAGAAACAGGACATGTAATTTTGTTGCACAAGCCACCCCATGTAGCCACGGTAGCAGCCATGATAGACACTGTAGCCACAGGCGGCATCCGGTGTAAAAAATCAGTAGCTCACTCAGCTTCCGACAACATCTTTTGCCCGCAACAGATCCCATTAAAATTAAAGTGATAGCCATCGTCACGAACTCAGGTAATCGGTACTATACGATCATTAGGCATAGTCAAAGGAGATGGGTCAGTCTTGGTATTCCTGCCATTTGACCATTCTGTCCTTCAGATCCAACACTTCTCCGTCGACGACAAACGTCCCGTCGCCGCGATGATGGAACATCTTCCCGCCTTCTCCAGGCTTCTTGTTCGGGTTGATCCAAGCCTTGACGGGTTTCAACACCCACATCGAGTACTTGCTGACCATCTTAGTATCTTCGACTACGCACTCGATATTCGCAATAACGTCACTGCCGCCCACCAGCGGCGCCTTGACCTTCGCGGCCGGGAGCGCTTCGAGCTTAAAGCGCTGCCATTTGCCGCCAGCCTCGTCGATATCGTCGTCGTCGGCAGAGCAATTCCCAATATCAACAACTACATTCGCCATCTCGACGGCGGGTACAGCTAATACGCACTCGCGCTGCTTTTTCAGGGTTGCGAATGAAGCGTCCCATGGTCCCAGTGAAATGCCGATTAGAGGCGGCGATTCGTGCTGCATCACCATGTGGAAGCCTATTGTCATGACATTGTGCGTTGAGTCGGCCAGCGACCCCGTCGTGACCAGCAACACGGGGCCGGGCTCGATGAGGCGGTACACTTTAGATGGCGGGTATGGTTCGAAGTTTTGCTGGGTCTTGCTGCTTTCCGATTGGGGGGGAACGGGAACCTCTTCTTTCTTCCCTCCACTGGCCTTCCGCTGTTTAGAAGATGATGCGGAAGCTTCGCCTTGTTCTTCTCGGGCTTTGCGCTTTCGGACCATAGCGAATCAAGTTAGGTGATAAGGTGGGTTTTCCTACTTAGGTAGTTTTTAGGAGACGCGCTTATCCGTCAGACGTTGAGGTTTGTTCGGATCCCTCGCGTTGTGACGTTAGGCTAGTTGGATTAGACCCGCACCGGCCGAATCTAAGGTGGTCCGTTCGTCACGCGAATTCGACCGAGGTCGGACGAGATGCGCCTTTGCCAATTACATGTACATGTCTTTGACTTGTGACATACATGTATGTTTCCACATAAACCCTCAATATAGGCTATCTATGGCAGATAGCACGTAGTTACCCAGCATTAATATAGTCGTAGCGCTTACTCAGTTACAGAATATTCTAAGAAAGTAAGGAGTTATAGTGGTAGCGCTTATGCAGTAGTTTCGCCGTACATGCAGGCTTTATAACTGTGGCCGTGTGACTCAGTCTATCCCGAGCCTTAAACTCTCTAGGTTGCACTTATAACTCAAATTAAACGTCAAATCTCTTGTTCTGGCTCTCTTTGATTGCCCGTGACTATTAGTTATTCGCTTTTGTCGATAACTTCTAAACACCGCTTACCTCGTTAATCATGGCGTCTAAACATGGTTGGAAGATAGAGGTTAGTTTCATACTGAGATGCCTACCTAACCTACTTCGTATTGTAGCCTATATGGACTCGCCTGATTCCGATCATTATGCTCAACTTTAATCAATGCTGACGTTGAGCCTTTTGTATAGCTCATCCCCTGGGATTACTCGAACCCTGAACACGTACAGAGGTTGTATGACCAGCGCGTCGCCTGTGGATGGAGAGCGGATGAAGTACCCTCGGTGAGCACCTCCCTGATTTTCCTTTTCCTGTCTTAAACAACACTTCCTCTTTGAGGGCTGTAAGCTCGCGAAAGAGATTTACTCTGCCTGGAATGGTGCAATGAAACACACGACTCTTCGTAACTGGTAGTTCCTAACTATGGATCCTGCAGTGGGTAGATGCAGCAAAGAAAGGTGGAAGGATGTTCTACTGGGCTGTGAGTTCTGTGGTCCTCTCCTGATTGCTCAGGCCCGATAACCTGGAAATTAGCTTTTTTCGGATGCTCTTCCGGATCGAGAGAAGCTAATTAAGCAACACATTGAAGCGTATCCAAAGGTACAGTGTAGCAGTCGCTTGACTAGGTATATACTGGATGAGCTAAGAAGTTATGAAAAGGAGTCTATTCCATTGAGAGATACTGCAGCAGAGATTCGGCTCGTCCCGCGGCAACCAACGATGGCCGAGTTCATCCCCATTGGCCACGTTGCCGTGGATGTTCACACACCCGAGGATGACATGAAACTGGGCCTTCCACCTACGGGAACAGTCTGGGTCCATGGACTTTACATATCGCGTGCCCTTCATGGAGGGGGGTTTGGTGCTGGAACCATGTCGAAAATCGAGACACTGGTCACAGAGAGCCCAATGAACGCAAAAATAGTAGCTTTGGATACCATATCGAAGGACTTGCAGACAGAACCCGGGAAACGAGACCTCCTATACTACGACGGAGGTATCCCTGTACCAAGAGTAAGTCGTAACGGGCCTACGTGGTCGCAGCGATGCTAAAATCTGTTAATATAGGTTGCCAGTGAAGACTGGTACACCAGTCTGGGGTATGAGCTGTTTAAACGAGAGGAAAATGTGTTTGTATCCATGGCGAAAGGGGGCGTCGAAATGCCTAGTAAGTACCTACATCTCAAGATTCTATACGTCCTTCTGTGCTTCCATACTTTGGATCTGTACTACCACCCCTCTTTTGTCCTAACCGAGAGCCATAGACTCGCGGATTAGGTTCAACAACTCATAATTGCTCTTTGGGTCTTTCTCGGGCTGGCATCGCTGACGGCGCGTCCTATAGTAAGCATTGTATATATGAAAAAGTCAGTCGCGTAAGAAGAGGACCGGGGTCTTGGATAGCTGTAAGGGTTCTAGAAGAAGAGTTGTCTCTTCCTATTTGCCTCCAACTAGCCTCACAATGGATCGATTGGATTTTGAATGTGGGAATTCAAATGAAGTGACTCCGCAAAATGTGCAATGCCTAGGTTACTCCGTGCTTGCATCGCATTTACATACAAGAGGAGCAATGGGAGTGGAGAGTTCGGGGCAGTAAACAGCAATGAGAGGTACTCAATAAGCAACCTGAATGTCCTCTACAAAGTCTTTGGATAAGAAGGAGGTCTGCTGCCCAACAGCTACGAGAACTTAGACGCGAGCGAGGTGGTATTGCATCGGGAAGAGTCGTTCAATCTGCTATTCGCGAGTAGGCAGATAGACGCTTCGTGATAGCTGAGTGGTTAGCCAACACATGATGGCTGGGAGCTTCATGCAAGACAAGTCATCTAGCGCCTGAGGTGTGAGAGACGAGATGAGGCAACCAGTAGCACGACACCGTTCCGGAGGATGGCTTATTCGTGGGGGTTCGAGTGTTTAAGGGTCCGGGATAAGGAACTGGACCTGGAGATTGGGGAGCATCGGAAGGAACCCACTCTTTTTTGAATCCGGGGGTGATCCGTGCGTGATCTACCTGCGCAATGTAGTACGACAACTAAGGCAAACAGCATGTAGCCTGTCAGCCTGTTAGGTGACATGTACATCGGTGGGTCCACTTTTATCATGCTAAACTCGGTCTTGGAAACGCGAAACTCACCGTCGCGAGGCTTCTCAATTCCACCATCTCAACCCATTGGACCATCGTCGTCCACCCTGCATCCAGACCATCCTCATCCTGATGCCTCTTGAGTGAATATTGCGACCTAACCCTTGTTGTCGCATTGGGCAGGATGGCGGCATAATACATTATAATCCGGCTTTATCTATCTTGCCTCTCGTCCACCCGTTTCGTCTGCAATCCGCGGTCGAACACGTCGAGATTGGACAACGCCAATATCGCAACCATTGAACGCGTATTGACTATAGCCCAAGCTTACGCAAAGTAAACAAATACTGCCTATGTGTCTTTCCCTCCGAAGCATTACCAAATCTACCCCCGTTCAGATGCCGCCTGCCAGCCAGTTCCTCAAGCATTCCAAGACCAAAATGCAGGCTTGGGTCACCAGTAACGGGCTCAATGGGAGTCAGGCTACTCCCGCAGCCTCCGGATCAGGGCCGGGCCATGATGGCCAAAGTCATATTCCGCAGCGCCACGTCTTCCTACCTCAGCCAGCGCCTCCAGCATCGCAGCCAGCCCAGACAACGCAAGCAACACAGAACTCACCCCCACGATCACGCGCACCTATTGTCAATGCGAATTCCAACAGAGCTGCCGCCGCCGCCGCAATCCGACTTCCCGTCCCTACCGGTCGCACTAACCATACTCGAGATGCGTCGCTTAACATGTCACGGTCGAGGGCTATTGCTTCCGAGCCTGTCCAGTCTTCGCGCAAGACAGCACCATTCTGGGAAGGGTCAACAGTGGATGGCTCCATGTTTAGTGACAGCGGTAGCAACGTTGACGCGAGCGCGGTGGCCACGTCCATGTATAGGATGCCGTATCGGATGCCGACTTACCAACAGAGAGGCGATACCCCCCACCCTCGGCCCCCCGTCAAGGAAGAAGCCATTATACCAGATCAACACCCCCCATTTATCATAGGACCTAATGGCATGATAGACGTCGTAGGCGGTCCTCTCACTAGAAGTGCCTCAACACCAGATGCTAGGAGCCACCGTGGCGGTTTGAAAGGTATCTCCTCACCCGAACCTGACCTTGACCAAGAATCGGAAGAAAGTCCATATCAGAGCCCAGAAAAGACGCCATCCGCCAAGCGGCTGTACCACCCCAAAGCGCTAGCTTTGCGTACTAACCGTCGCGGTTCCTTCTCTGAAAGAACTGCTTATCCTCAAGGGGAGACCGTCATGTCCTCACCCACACGCCCAACTTATCAAGCTCCTAGTAATGATTTAGACGAAGTACAGTCGGAACGCTCTATACACTTGAGAGTGAAGACGCAGCATGATCCCCAGCGCTCGACTATCTTCGCGGATACGGATACTCCCATGATTAGCCATCCCGATGAATCAGAAGCAGAAAGTGTCGAGCCAATGCCCCAACCAAAACCGGTTGCCAAACCCAAGCCTCAGACCAATCGACAACTCTTTGGTACAGGTACTAAGGGCCGGCTAGGACTTGGTGAAAGTGCAATGCCTCGTTCATTGGTTGAAAAGCGTCCCTCCACGTCGCACCCTTCTACAAAAAAACGTCAACATGAACCAGATTATGATGATGGCACTCTGGCAGGGATGGATTATGCAGAATTAAAGAACGAGGCGTTCGACTTCGATCCGGCTCAAGCGGAGGCACAATCAGCGATAGGACCACCTCGAGGCACCTTGTCAGAGAAGCTTGATATCTTTCTAGACAAGGAACAAGCAAGCCAGATGGAATTCTTCTCCAAAATGTCCGTTAATGACTGGGAGACGTCTGGTGATTGGTTTCTGGAAAGATTCGGGGAGGTCATGCAACGCCTTAGAGACGCCCGTCGAACGAAGCGGACGATAATTCAAGACTTTGAGAATGAGATTGCCGAACGAGATGAAGCTGTTAGGAACAAGATCCAAGGAATCGACCGGACCCTTGCTGAACTTAGAAGCGAGGGTGAAGGCATGATGCTGGGAAAAGAGTTCGACTGAAATAGATGAGCCGCCCAACTCTATCACTGTCTGCACTCAATTGAGGGGCAGGTAGTTAGGGCTAATGGATCCGTATGCGCTCGGATTCTAAATGGGCTTTCGAGGGCTCCATGCGCATATTCACACGAGCTTGCTACTGTTGCTACCATTGATGGGCATGGGAACTGGCGTTGCGACGATTGCTTTTTTCAGGACGGATCGCTGTACAAGGTAAAGAACGATGTCGCCGGGACTGTCATGCATTAAGGGAGACTACCTGGTAAGATACCCATTTGCTCTCATGTATCAAATGATAACAGTCTGCTTGACTTTTCTATCTTTGCCGACAATCAATCTCAACTGACACCGTGGTTTGTTGGGGAACAGTCCGTTTCTCATCTTGTCGGAGAAAAGCTCATACGCGGGATAATAGGCGTCGACAAACTTGATGACTTGGTCATCTGTCATGCCTGCGCCTCTTTGCTTTCGCAACGCTGCCTCCTGTTCTAACCTCCAGTCGTATACCCACTCAATGTTTTCAGCGTCGATGTGGATGAATGCATCGAACGTGTCAGTGATGACATCGTAGGCCTGAAGACGCTCATTGATATAATTCAGGTGCTCTAGATTATGTTGGCGCAGTGTTCTGCTCGGGGCATTGTATTTGCGCGATACTTCCACTGGACTCAAATATCGAAAGCCAACACACCAGCCTTCGAAGATGACTACCTGAATTTTGGGTTGACCTGGGCCGTTGACCGTTTCCCACTCCGATTCTGGGACTCTGTCGCCTTTCCCCGAGTAGGCTGATTTATCATATTGAGGGACCTTGACTGGCTGCCCACTGCATAGTGCTGCGAAGAAATCTCTTGCTAGACCAATATCATGAGTGCCTACATAGCCGCAATATTAGGAACTAAATAAGACAGATAATCTTCCAATTTGTGAGCAGCTTGCCGTACCTGGCTCGCCTCGGACTTGAAGCAGTTTATTATCAGGATGAGATTCTGCAAGTGCCTTCTGATCCTCGTGCCGCAGATAGAAATCGTCAATGCTGCAAACCAGCGTCTGCAGGCCCTCGTCCTCCCGCAGCTTCGAGGCAAGAGCTCTTACCAGGGTTGTCTTCCCGGCGCCTTGCACGCCATTCAGGCCGATAATGAAGGGCTTTGTGGGATTTGAGGCGCAGTAGTCTTTATAGCGTTCGAGTATAAAAGGTATGCATATAGGGCTCTTATCATCGATTATCTCCGTGTCAGACATCTCGGCGAGCTTCCCCTTATCGTCTCGGTTGGGGGAGGTTATCTTGTGATCTGGCCCGGTGCGGCTGCAAGGTACAATACGTTCGGTTATTCGGCCGGTTGACGTCTGTTGCCGCAAGCCGCGTTACGTGCATTATGTACATAAAAATTCTAGGTTTCGACGGTGCCCTTTACTGCAGTGCTCTACATATGTCATCAGCACCGACTTGCCGGGCTAATGTCATGTGGGGATGGGGAAATGCGGGGAGCTCATGGAATCTAAGGAGTTCGGATGCTACATAACCTAGGCTGCCAGGTACATCCTGCTTGTGAATTGAGTTACGAATAGTCCAATAGAGTTTGGGAGGCATTTTCCAATGGACTCAAATCGACATCAATGTAAAAGCTTTGAATGCCTAAGTCCCCTTTAATCTCTTGTCAACATTGTTTAGGAATATATGTGTGTCATACGAGGAAAGATTCGAGACTGGTAGGACTTGGGAATTCCAATACTCCCATAGAGGTGGCAATGCAATAAAGAGCTTCGGCTCTTGTCAGACCACCTAAAACGGTTAATTGCTTCGAAATATTGAGATTTAGCGTCGGATAGGACCCCGAGCCTCTGGAAATCTTCGAGATATAGTACATGACATCTACTGCAAGATCATTGTTAAGGGAGAGGAAGATATACGTAGATGAGCTGATATATACACGTGATAGTGAAGCAGAAGGGACATTAGCAAAACGCACACATGACCTCATTCAGATGCATAAGCATTTTGTTCCTCGACATGTGAAGGCGCTGCACAGCGACACGCAGTCCGGGGCTAATAAGCCCGACTATACCGAAACAGGCATGGCAAAGTAAAGTACCACAGGGCATTCTGGGTCCCCTCGGCATTCCTTCTAGCTCTAGTTGAGCTGCCTCGGTTGAATAGCCGGAGGTTAAATGCGGCACATTGGGGAGCTCTTTATTATCCTTTGCTCTTGGGAACCTTACCTCTATAGCAACTAGCTTTTGTCATTGAATCCTACTACCGCTTCCTTCGGAAATGCCAATCGTGTAATAGAAGCCATCTCTGCCTGATTTCTGTACTATCTAATTTCCTTTCGATACCCTAAATCCCATAGCTTTAGCACGATGGCAAGCGAACTGCGCTTTGACGACCAAGTCGTCGTCGTCACCGGCGCCGGTGGTGGTCTAGGCAAGGCATATGCTACCTTCTTTGCCTCTAGAGGAGCCAAGGTCGTCGTCAATGACCTCGGTGGCTCGTTTAAGGGCGAGGGCAACTCAACAAAGGTAAAGGAAAACCCCGACGGCATCTCAATTGAAGCAAGCCACTGTGGAACTCTGCTGACGTGTTCACCACAATCCTCAGGCTGCCGATGTAGTTGTCAACGAGATCAAAGCCGCCGGTGGCCAAGCCGTGGCCAACTACGACAGCGTCGAGAATGGCGACAAGATCATCGAGACGGCGATCAAGAATTACGGCCGGATCGACGTCCTCCTCAACAACGCCGGTATCCTACGAGATGTCAGCTTCAAGAACATGACGGATCAGGACTGGGACTTGGTCATGAAGGTGCACGTTAAGGGTTCTTACAAGTGCGCTCGTGCAGCCTGGCCGTATTTCCGTAAGCAGAAGTACGGTCGCGTCATCAACACCTCGTCGGCCGCCGGCTTGTTCGGTAGCTTTGGTCAAGCCAACTACTCGGCGGCCAAGCTAGCCATGGTCGGCTTTACCGAGACGCTCGCAAAGGAGGGCGTCAAATACAACATCCTCTCCAACGTCATCGCCCCCATAGCTGCGAGCCGCATGACCCAAACCGTCATGCCCCCGGATGTCTTGGAAAACCTGAAGCCCGACTGGGTCGTTCCGCTCGTCGCCGTTTTAGTTCACAAGAGCAACACCAGCGAGACGGGCGGCATCTTCGAAGTTGGTGGTGGCCATGTTGCTAAGCTGAGATGGGAGAGGTCGAGCGGTCTCCTCCTTAAGGCGGACGACAGCTACACACCTGGTGCCATTCTCAAGAAATGGGACAAGGTTCTCGACTTCTCAAACCCCCAGTACCCAACCGGTCCGAATGACTTCATGAGCCTCCTCGAAGAGTCAATGAAGATGGGGCCGAACGAACAGGGAGAGAAGCTGGACTTCGCCGGCCGTGTAGCCCTGGTCACCGGTGGTGGTGCTGGTATCGGACGAGCCTACTGTCTCGCCTTCGCTAAGCATGGTGCATCAGTCGTTGTGAACGACTTAGTAGACCCTGACACTGTTGTTGGGGAGATTAAGAAACTAGGCGGTAAAGCAGTTGGCGTGAAGGCCTCTTCCGAAGACGGTGACAAGGTCGTTAAGGCCGCCATCGATGCTTTCGGCCGAATCGATATCGTTATCAACAATGCTGGTATTCTTCGGGATAAGGCATTCAGCAACATGGACGACAGTCTCTGGGACCCGGTTCTGAATGTTCACCTCCGAAGCACGTACAAGGTTACTAAAGCAGCCTGGCCTTATTTCCTGAAACAGAAGTATGGACGTATCGTCAACACCACCTCAACCAGCGGTATCTATGGTAACTTTGGCCAGGCCAACTACGCTGCAGCTGTAAGTGTTGACTAAATAGTAGAATACAAGATAATTTCAGTTAAGCTAATCAATCTTACAGAAAGCCGGTATTCTTGGATTCTCACGCACGATTGCCCTCGAGGGTGCCAAATACAACATCTACTGCAACACAATTGCACCCAACGCCGGAACAGCCATGACACGCACCATTTTACCCGAGGAGCTAGTCCAAGCCTTCAAGCCTGACTACATTGCTCCTCTCGTCCTTGCTCTTTGCAGCGACAAGGTCCCCAAGAACCCAACGGGCTACTTATACGAAGTAGGCAGTGGCTGGTGCGGCCGGACAAGGTGGCAGCGATCCGGAGGCGTTGGTTTCCCCATAGATGTCAAGCTGGCCCCCGAGGAGGTCGCCAAGAACTGGCCTAAGATCGTCGACTTCGACGACGGCCGAGCAGATCACCCCGAGAAGAGCCAAGACTCGGTGGCTAAGGTCATGGCCAATATGGAGAACAAACGAGCGGCATCCAAGGTATGATGAACCCTTCTTTCCTTGATGCCGTCTGTTCAAGTATCATGTATATATATATCGTTTTGTAGTCTAGCACATGAATAATTCATTGACGTTAACACATTCTCTTTCACCCAGGAGTCTTCCGGAGGAAACCAGTATCTTGAAGCCCAAAAGAAAGCTCTAGCTGCTACATCCCCACCCACGGAATTCACTTACACGGAGCGTGACGCCATGCTCTATAACCTAGGTATCGGTGCCAAGAGGACCGAGCTAGCTTACGTGTTTGAAGGGCACGAGGACTTCCAGGTGCTGCCCACATTTGGCGTGGTCCCGCAGTTCGACGCCAACATGCCGTTTAGCTTCGATGAAGTGGTGCCCAACTTCTCGCCTATGATGCTCCTGCACGGCGAGCAGTATCTAGAGATAAAGAAATACCCGATCCCAACAGCGGCCAAGACCAAGAATTACGCCAAGCTCATCGAGGTGGTGGACAAGGGCAACGCGGCCGTGCTCAAGAGCGGTGTCACCACTGTTAACGCTGAGACCGGCGAGGAGCTGTTCTACAACGAGGCTACCGTGTTCCTGAGGGGCTGCGGTGGCTTTGGCGGGCAGAAGAAGCCTGCGGACCGGGGTGCGGCGACCGCGGCCAACACGCCGCCAAGGAGACACCCTGATGTAGTTGTTGAGACCAAGACCACGGAAGAGCAAGCGGCTATCTACCGGCTTAGCGGCGATTACAAGTAAGTTCCACGCACCCTTGTTCGCGCTTTTTTTTTTTTTTTTTTTTTTTTAACATGAAGCTAATCAACACGTTCCCAGCCCCCTACACATCGACCCCAGCTTCGCCAAGATGGGCGGCTTCAAGGTGCCGATCCTGCACGGGCTGTGCTTCATGGGCATCGCGGGCAAGGCCGTGTACGAGAAGTTCGGCCCGTTCAAGAACATCAAGGTGCGCTTCGCCGGCACCGTGCTGCCCGGCCAGACCCTCGTCACCGAGATGTGGAAGGAGGGCCCCGCCAAGGTCGTCTTCCAGTCCAAGGTCAAGGAGACCGGCAAGCTTGCCATCTCGGGCGCTGCCGCCGAGCTGGTTGATGGTGGCAGCAGGGAGGGCAAGTTGTAAGCTGTAAGTTAGATGTGATGTGATGAGTGATGGATGATGGATATACAGAGGTACATCTTGCATGTTTTTACTTTTTTTACTCTTTTTACGCTTGGGCATGTATGGATGAGTTTGGCGTCCTTGTTAGAAGATTGCATGTAGTTGAAAATGGGCGTTTCTACTTTGCCCCGGATGCATCTGGCACGAATAGAAGTGTTTTATATTTCTAACTAGTGTCTCATTTTTGGTCCTTATTCAATTAAGTAGAGTAAGGCACAAGCAATATCTTAGAAGATTTGTAAGAGAGCGTCATCGATCTATATAATCTTCTTTTGATTGATGTAGGTCTTCATGCAAAGGGGACAGGCTAGAACAATCTAGATTCCATGGTGAAGGGGAAAGAAAACCCTAGGAGGTAGATAATGCTGTCTCTTTGAAATTGAGTAAGACGAGGTATTGCAGCACGCAAACATGAGAATGAGAAGGTGACCTCAAAATTAATTTGTCTAAATGATTGTGTACACTAAATTACTTAAGGCCAAAGCCTGCAGCGAGCCGTTGCATGTACAATGCTGCCAATGGGTATAGGAAATGCACTTCTGTCCGTGTTCCAACTATACAATCCTGTGTTTTCTTGTATGCCGAATTCCAGTGTAATGCTCGCTTTCAAAAGTTGACTTCAAGACAATGCTCAGCTAGCCACCCAACATGCTCCTTTTTAACAATTCCTTAGAACCTAGAACTCCGTGCTCTTCTCGTTCCCACTTATCATACAAACAAAGTCTCTATAATGAAGTCACAGAACTCCTCGATACTTGGTATCTTGCCGCCGAAAAGTAGCTGCCCTAGGCCTCGACGTTTTCGACTAAGGGGACCTACACCATCCTCAAGGTACGCCTTTTCAGCATCGGAGAGCTCCCGCTTTTCAGACTCTCCCCACCTTCGTTCTGCCTCTATCTTGGCCTTCCGAAGGATCTCCTCGGTATTTTCAGTCTCCCACAAGTTGCATTTGTTGCATTCGTTGCACTGCCTTCCGTCGCCTTCAGGCCTGAAGTGTTGACAAAAGTGCGAGTAGCCTTCGGTTGGCGTACCAATGTCTTTCCGGCAAACGTAGCACATCTTATATCCACAGGGGCAGGTTAGCTTATTGCATCCGGCTGTCTTGACAAATGACATATTGCACCGCGGGCAGACACGCTTGATCGCCATCGACATTGCTAGCTCCACTTGTGTTCGCAGGGCAACGAGAGACGATTCGTGGCAGACATGGATATCTACCCACGCTTTCGAGCATGATAAGCAAGACGAGCGCGCACAGGTTGGATTCTGACAAGTGAATTTCAACCCGCGGCGACGACGCTGGTGCCGATTCATGGCAGCTCTCAAGTGCCAGGATACATAACCCCTGAACGACCTGTTCAAGCACAGGATAAGACAAGCAAGCACTAATGTTAGAATGGGAACACATAAGGGCGACAGGATTAAGCAAACGATTATAACGATAATGTTTGGGAGGTTGCTAGCGCGGAGCTTAGGCCTAGGTGAATTAGCCGGCATATATAGGTCGTCGACTTCAGCATAGTTGCAGAATGGGCATCGAATTAGAGGTAGGCCACTCGACAGTAGGCCGTGCTCTGCCAGGCGTTGGTCAAGTTTACGGAGGACTTCATCTCCGTTCTTTTCCTCGCGCATTGCTCGATGTATATGCTCGGAAGATATGCAGCCATCGCACTCCGTCGATGCCACCGCAGGACATCGAAGTGCGCCCATCTCCTTCTCGATGCTACGTTGCCAGCCTTGGCCAAATATCGCTTCGGATATGGAATGTTGAACACAGCGAAAGCAAACCGGGTGTGCTTCGGCGTCGCAAGTGGTGAGCTCCTCGAAAATGACGTCGGAATAACAGCAGGTACACTCGAATGTTGCCTCGTTGGCTTCGGCCTCTTCTGTAGACAAAGATACGGCTAAGGCGCGGTCCTTTTCTTGTCTTAAACGATGTTCGCGTTGTTTTAAGGGCATAATTAACTCCTCGAATAGTTCTCTATCCAACTCGGCGCTGCCAGTTGCCTTTATGGTCGGTATCAAGGACCCATCGTCGGCGGTCTTCCATATAATAAGGGGATGTGTTTCGGCCTCAGTAGAGGTAACGGGTTTTCGGCGAAAGAGTATAGAAGATATAGTAAACTTCCACGACTTGCAGGACAAGTCTACAAGGGTCGGTCGTGCGTCGAGATACGAATAGTTGGACTCGGACAGAACAGCATCAATGGAGGACCTAGATAAACCCTTGAATTCTTGCATTGCCAGTGCTCGTACTGCCTTCTTGTATTCTGCCGTTCTGAACGCATCGGTTCGCGAAACGAGAGTGGTCGCATCGGAACTAGTATTATCGCTAGCTCTCCGTCGCCCCTTCACGTACGACCCAGGGTTCTTCAGCAACTTGTCCGTAATGATGAACAGCCGCGACTCCTCCGAAAAGGAAGAAAGCATTTCCCTGAAGACCTCTACTTGAACATCCGGAAACAAGGCGGCAAGCATCTCGAGGTTATTGTTCAACTCGAGCACATCTTGAGTTGAAGGCGCGACGGGAAGAAGTTGCGACTCGTCCGAGAGGTATGCAGGAGGAGAGGAATCAGGGTTCTGGGACCGTGACGGCGAGACTTCAGGAGTATGTCTAGACGACTTCGGCTTGTTCGATTTGAAAGAACCCCTCCGACCCGACGGGGCACCTAAAAAGCCCGAAAGAAACATTTCTTACGTCGAGTCAAGTGAAGTCAAATAGGTAAAGCATCGTCGTTGGATTTGGTCGAGTGTCGAGTGTTGAGGCTCGTCTAGAACTGAAAATATGACTGGGGTCCCTGCTAATTGCACATATGGACTGGGAAGTTAATATTCCAGAGCACTTACAACTTGGTGCAGAACAGGAGCAAACCCGAAGAAAATTACTATCGGCACATTTCTTAACTTGGAAGTGAACATTAGCTTCAAGGCAGCTAGCTGTACGAAGTGAAGCGGCTCCAAATGAAGTCGTAGTGAGTACATACATCTGTGAACCTGAATGTTCTAAGAAATACGGTTCACCAGATGGGGCTCGTGCATGCACAAGACGTGGTACTGAGGCTGTGAGGGTGGGGCAAGTCCATAATAGGTAAGGTTAGTGCGTGTGAGTCCTTCGAAAAAAGGAAAAAGGTACATAAGGTACAATAGGGTGCGCCTTCCTCAGATCCGAGGTTACTCCCAGGTGGTATAACTAAGGAAGCTTTCACAGGCTCAATGGTCTAGTAGTATGATTCGCCGTTCGGGCTGGATATTTCCGAAGATCGGCGAGGTCCCGGGTTCAATTCCCGGTTGAGCCCTGTACTTAACTTTATCTTTTTTTTTATTTGTCGCCTTTGTTTTAATGGCTGTTAAGCTCGTTTCCACTGCACCTTCAAGCTTTCTAATGTATAAATGCGATTCCATATCGTGCCTTCTCTTTATAGGACATCTGCAACCATGGTTGAGTCTGAACTTTAAATTGCGCTTCTCTTGTGTTCCGGTCGAATCTAACCGAATTCGGCTGAATGGCTACATGTACCTTGGTACGAGTCACCATGGTGCAAGATGGGGCCGACTCACCTCGTAATTAACATCAATACTCTAGGATAAGAAATATCAGCTTGTAGCGGTTCATTATACAATGGAACACTAAAGAGAGACTAGATAGAGCACAAGAGTTTGCATTCGACAAGACCGAGCCATGTTTGTCTTTCAAGCATGATGGAGACAACTGCTCTCGTATCACGGTCCTGGGGATTCTACGAGCACAGCCTTGATTCACTTCTGTCCCAAGATGACGCCATGCGATTCCCGCCTCGAGCAGGGGGAGAGGAGCCACCAGAATTATCAGGAGAAATGAAAATTTCAAGCTCTAGGGTTATGGCGAGAACCGAAACCCACGATACGAGTCTGGTATTTTGGCATGCGAGCCGTGTAACAGGAAGATAACAATGGAAACACGACACAGTGTATTACGTCAGCAAAGACAATTTCTTTCTACGGAATAAAGCCCTCAAGATCGGCTGAGCTTGTATAGAATGCTCTGCCCTTCAGACAGCTTCACGCTAAGACCCGAATTCTCGGTCCCTAGATCGTCACCCGCCCATACGTCGTGGACGTCAAATGTCCCACTAATTCCGAGGTCACTCCATGATACATTCACAGTCTGAACGCCCGAGAGCGAGGTTCCGAAACCTCCTTGGCCTTGATCCGGGCCATAGTTTGCAATGACCACAACAGCGGTTCCCGAAGGGTCAGGCCCAGCGATCCACGCTTGGAGCTGCTGAGAGCTGTTATTCCCTGTCCCGGGATTCCGAGGCTGCATCGGGAAACGGGCGGTGAAATCAGCGATCGCTATCGCATTTGTATTAGTCAATAGGTTGAGCCCGAAGTCGTCAAGATTGGTCAGGTCAGAGCCGATGATGAGATTGGCACCGGCCCCGAGCCAGTGTGTCATGATAGTCTGTCGCTCGTCGTCCGTGACACCTGAGACTGAGGCTGGGTTGCCTACAAAAAGGTTGTCCATGTCCGGATATATGGTCAGAGTTGTATTATACTGCATTACAGTGGTGATATACTGGCGATAGTTATCGATTGCTCGCTGGACGACTTCCCAGGATACGAAAGTCGGCTGCCCACTGTTATTGATGTCCTGATCCGTCCGCATCGAGTCGGCGTGCGTCTCCCAGATATCGAAATACTTCTCGGAGCGATCAAGCTTCCAAGAAATATCCAATCGGATTTTTCGTCCAGACTGCACGATAGCCTGGTGATACGCGATGACCCCACCGCTCAAATCCGGAAGTAGATTCACACCGTTTGACGGGGAGCCTGGTGTAATAAAGTCAAGTTTAATCAAGTCGACCCCCCTATTTCACTATTCATTAGTTTTGAACAGCTAAATCACGTCGTTCTAGGTATGGACTTACCAAGAAGCAAATTGATCGACTACTGAGTTATGCCATTGCTGTACCGCCGGCTGAGAGTAGTCGAAATTGCAGCGAGCCAGGCCATTGTCGCCGGAACACACCGACCCGATGGTGACGTTCGTCCCAAGAATCATCTTATCCTCATCGGCGATGAATGCGCCTGGCACCACATAAACGCCCAACAGCAACCCCTCCGCATGGAGGTGGTCCGCCAAGCTTGGGATGTCGAAGTTAGACGAGTCGTAAATAATGCGTCCGAATTCGTCCCCGTTGCCGCCTACAGACCAGCCAGAATCAAGACTACAGTACACATAGCCGGCATCTTTAAGGGCGGCAGTGTTGGCAAGGGTGTTGCATTGACTAACGACGCTATCTTGGTTAAATGAAAACCCAGGTGTTGTATCGGGATTGGCTTGTATACCAAAGGAGTTCCACCCCCGCGGTTGACTCGAGAACCCGTTAGGAGTTACCCCGATCTGGACAACTTCTAAGGGCAGTTCGGAAGCAGCTGAAGCAGTCATCGCCAACGAGGCAGTAGCCGCGATGAATAAGGATAAAATTGGGCGTGCCATGACCAGTCGGAGCAGCAAGTAAAGCTTGAGGTAAGTTAGCAGGACTTGATGTATCCCGTGTTGCGCAAGCAGAGGTTATATGTATGTATTCCCAGACCCGTGTGGAGGTCGACGATCCACCATCAAATCATCTAGCTTGAGGCTGGGGCTTACGATGGTCTCCAGTCAATATTAACTCGTCCCTTTCCTGCTGGTGTCAGCTTCCGACCAATACCAACAACCCCAGTTAACCATGAGCTGTTACTTGTAACGGTGAATTGTCTTTCCGCGAATCACCCTGCTTGAACTAAGACAAAGTTGCTCATAAAAGATCGTGGAACCCCAGTTTGAGGGTCATACAATTGGCTATTCTACACCTTTTTGACGTCACACCGTTACCCCATATTATAAGAACCGATAACTTTTTGAACAATGATGGAGACAGACACAATAGGTTAGAAAAGCCAGTTACGTACCAATTGTTAGATGTCTTGTTAGCCTTTATCAGGAATACCGAAGATGATACATTTATCTGCTTCATTAACGGTAAGTCCGCAAGTTTAAGTAGCGCAACATCCGGGTCACAGATGCCGGTGGCTTGCATATGGCAGGTGACCTTGCTTTCAGCTGGTTCCCCGCCTTAGAACACTGAACCAGCGACGACCTGGTTCTGGGGTGGACGACGTCGAGACTCTTATCAATTCATGAATTGAAGAGCGAGTTAGACTTTAGATCAAGAGCTTAGCGTAATAAAATAACACCTAAACTTCTTTATAGCATTGAATTGCCTCACGCATCACCCTACTATGACTGCTTCGCTCGTGTCGAAGCCTGAGACGAATGACCCGATCAGAGAGCTAGGTTTCTCTTCCAAACACGGTGTCAATTGGTCCAACTACCTTGCCTACCGCCCTATATATCCAACATCATTCTTCGAGCGCATCTACGATTACCACGCTCAAAAGCCGGGTGCGCTTTGGCTTACAGCTCATGATGTTGGGGCAGGCTGTGGAATCGTTTCCGCAACGCTTGCTACTCGTTTCAGTAGCGTCATCGTGTCGGATCCAAACGACGGCTACGTAGCGCTCGCCCGGAAGCTTCTTATCGAAGAATCATCGCTCCCAGAATCCAAGTTCAAGTTTCGACAAGAGCCTGCCGAGAAGAGCACCGTGGAGTCTGGGGTCGTTGATCTGATCACAGCGTGTGAATGTCTTCATTGGACGACTCCCGACGTTGCGATTAGGGAATTTGGTAGAGAGCTCAGAGCCGGTGGGACGCTCGCGATCACCTATTACAGTCGCCCCCTAATGGAGGGGAGGGAACGGGTCCAAGAGGCTTGGAAGGCGGTGTGGGCTGCACACTCGAGGAAATCTCAGGATAAAATATTCAACGACGCTTATCGGATAGCTAACGCAGGGTTCGAAACCTTTGGGTTCCCCGAGGAGGAGTGGGAGACTGTCAAGAGGGTATATATCAATACTCAGGGGAATGTCAGTGCTTTTGCGGTGAATGGCCTAATCGGCGAGAGGAGGGTCAAGGAACATGAGGAGAAAATCTGGATAGAGGGTGATAAAGACTGGAGTGATATGAAGGGGATCGAGTGGTTGAAAGGGTATATTGGTACCTGGGCTCCGTTTATTCCAGAATCCGATATCCAAGAGGCATGGGACGAACTGGAACTTGCTTTGGAAGGGAAACAGGTCAAAGTTAGAACCCCTGTCGTCATGATCCTTGCCACGAAGAGAGCATAGTCTACAATTCTCACAGTGGAGACCACAGAGCAGAGACGAACACCTCAGGTTGTAATCCTTTGGCTTTTAATACCTTTAATACTTCTATTACTGTGTACATGTAACTCTTTAGTAACTGATTTAGACGTAGAAACTTATTTATATACGTCTCATCTAAAATACCTACATGAGGCAAGTGCCAACCAACCTAAGTGTCTACATAAAACTTCTACGATGTAGTTGGGTAGCCGTCAGAGACTTCAACATTCACATATCTAGGATATCTCTTCGTATAGACGACGATCTGTCCCCCGATGTGCAGAAAACTACTTGTTTATTAGTTGGGACGTCCTGACAAAGTATTCTAGGGCGAAGCAGAAGGGAGACACAATATTCACCCGGCCGCTTCTATGTTCCAAGTGATATTTACCGAGTCCAAGGGCTTCGTATTGGATAGAGCTATGAATTGTGTAGGGGAAATCATCTAACCTAGACTGTGCTTATATCTTCAAGCTAACCGCGGGACCCAGTCTCATTTGACATATGAACCGTCATATTCAAGCTAACTTCCTTACATAGGTACCTAACATGTAGACAATTTGCGCCCAAGCCAGGTTCGTTAGTCTCCTTCGACAATTTTCATTGGTTATCCGGTATATGTGCTTCTACTTCATCATCTATATCCCAATCACATTGGTAATAGCCTAAGCTCGCCATCCGGCGCGTCCGGATCCAGGTAGTAAATGTCGTCGTTATATAACTTGAATAATTAGTTTTCTCTTGTAGAGTGGGAGGTAGGTAACATTCAACCCTACTGACATATTGTTGAAAGCATTTCCTAAGCCGTCCACGGCTTCCCCTGCGGAGTCGACTGTGCCAGCTTCTCCCACCGAGCTATCAGAACTGCCTGTATTCGAGGCACTCGAAGTGAACGCCCGAAAGGCGTGCATAATTTCCTGGTACCAGTTCTCGTTGTTCGCGAGGTCATCCCACTCCCACTGGCCAACGATCTCAGCTTCCGTGACTTGCCACAGGCAAACGTAGTGGTTCCTATAGTATTCATTTCCTTTCTTGTAGGGATCGGGAATGTTATAATGGCCCTTCTCAGCTTCGACGTCAAGAATAGGCAGACCATTCCTAATTCGACTGTTTGGGTCTATAACCGAAAGTGTCTGAGCACCTCTCTTCCTTCTAATTCTCATCTCTGCCAGGATTTCGATGGCGGTTGGAGAAGTTGTAAACGATATATACGGTCCCTCGGTCCGTTCCTTGTGATTGAGATGCATTCCCAAAGAGCTTTGCCGGGATTTGTAATTATCAAGGCGCATGCTGGGATCCCTCGCCAACATTCGCTTTTCCCAGGGGGTTACCTTACTTCCTGACCACTTGTCCCAGATCCTAAGCAAGGGCTTCTGAAAGGACTGAGAAGGCCTCGCTCGCCATGGATGTAGTCTTTCTTCGTTTTCAAAAACGCTTCTCTCAAGATATAACCGATCTAAGGCGGTTTGTCGATCAAGAACAGGATACGTCATCATAGGGATGTCAACGCCGTGATCACCAGCAGTTTTGAGGCAAGTGTTATTCACGAAGTAAACCATAAGGCTCTTATGGGGGTCACCTCACAAGAAAATTTTCAGTACTGCTACACAGGACACGTCAAGATGGCAAGCCCGGTCGAGGGGCTAGAATTGATTGGTCATGTAAATGAAGAGGCGTCTGCGTCTGGCCCAGTACTATCGGTCAGTTTTACTATCTCTAAAACTGCAATTTATCTAACAGGGTTATTCTTCTATAGTAAATCAGTAACATAAGAGAGGTCCTTGAATTGGCTAGATAGATTTGACAACAATATTCAGTTTTAATATGATGAAAGCTAGGCGGATAGCCCCTTTTTATGGAGGTTATGCGGCATGAAAGACTGATCCCAGTTTTGAAGTCTCCCCCACGATTTATACCCCCCCTGTGCCCTTAGCAAATAAGAAGAACTGGATGATACTAATTACTGATTTGGGGGTAACCGGGTAGATAGCTAAATACAAGCAGATATTTCGAAAATTAAGCTACTTGTAAACAACAAGATTCTGTACTTCACTGATAGGCGATAATTACTACCGTGGATGGCAACAGTTTGGCCAACAAGCTACTTTGCTAGCCACCATATCTGTTCCTAGCCTGACAGGGAGACCACCCTTGCTAGCTCCGTTTGAGGAGAGTGCTGCCTTTAATGGCCTGATGTGATAGAAGGGTGGCTTCTTAGTTATATATTGCAAGGGACAAGATGTATGCCTTTCAAATTATATTTAAGGACAGACGGTCTTGGAAAGTTATTAAGCTTGGATGTGCTATTGTGTAGGTATGCTTATGACACCACCAAGATCTTGTATGCGAGGTAATAATGCACTGTATGTGGCGACATATCGCCCGACTAGGGTTGCATAATTAGGTTCCCTAGTTTTATAGTTTCTACTATACTAGCTATCTCATACCTGCCCCTATATACAAGTTATGTACGCGGTGAATGTTAGATTAGGCAGGTAGGAACGCGTTTAGATATCCTAACGCCCTGCATAACTCAGAAAAGCTCATAAGGTTTGATCTACTGGCCTCAGTAACAACCTACAGGAGGTGCTTGCCTCATCTGAAGGACTCACGAGAAGGGCTCAGTAGCTAAGTGGTCACAGCGCATCGTTCGGGCAACATAACTGAAGATCGGTGAGGTCCTGGGTTCGAATCCCAGCTGAGCCCAATTCTTTTTACTATGCCGTCTTGATCGTTTTGGATCTCTAAAGATTGGTTGAAGATGATATGTTTGGGCAGCTCATGACATTCTATAAAGAGCACATAACAATCCTGTGTTATGTTTAGGTTGTCATATCTGATAGCCAATGGATGATAATTTGCTGCTAGCCTGTTAGCGGTAGGTAGCGAAGATAATAGATATATCCTTGATTGTTAACGCTTCCGCTTTCACTATGCGCCCCTTATATACGGCTGCTTTCCCCTATCTCCACCTTTCAACCCTAGCAGGGATCCCCTTAACATAGGTCCCGCGAATTGTGTATGAAATGCCTTGCCTAGGTGCCTAAGATATCCTAGGCATCTCGTCAGAGCTGATCTGAAATGGATACGTGGCTCATTATGTTGCGCCTCGTCGCATTCAGCGACATAGCCTATCGGCGAGACGTCTGGTGAAAAAAACGCGCAGATTCAAACATGTTGCTTCCATTGCTTCTCGCACCACTCCCAGAACGCAGTGGCTTTACCTTCTGACGCTGCTTTCAATATATCCGGGCGCGAAATTGGGCGGATTTGACCCCACGGCCAGATGTACGCACCGTTAGAATCCTCGCCTACCTCGGAAGACAGGCCGGAGTACAGCATGGTATAGGCGCCGTACTTGGCCTCATATAGAAAGAAGATCTTCATGAAGGCCACAAATAGCCAAGAGTCGTTCGCAAAGATACCCGTGTACAGGTCTCCAGGGTTCTGACAGACGCTGACGATGCCGTGTCGCCCCCAGCGGCGCGCGCCTTCGACGGTGAGGAACCAATTGCCCGCCTTGGACGCGCCGTAATCCGCCATTGTAGCCGTGGTGGCCTTCTCGATGCGCGCGAAGTCGACACCACCCAAGGGCGCGAACAGGTCGATCTGTACTGAGCCCGACCATACGATGCGCACACTGCCTGGGGCGGCCGTTTGTGCTGCCGCGCGGAGCAGCGGTAGGAGTTCCTGCGTGAAGAGCAGCGGAGCGACACAGTGAACGCCTACGTGCGCCTCGATGCCCTGCTTCGTCACGCTCCCTGGCGGCCACGTGGAGCCAGCGTTATTCCACAGTATATCCAGACGCGTCTCCTGCGCAGCGAACGACGCCGCTGCCGGTTTGATCGTGGTCAGGTCGGAGAGATCAAGAAACAGGGGTTTGAGATTCGCCGGCGTTGTGGGAGGGGGCAGGACAGAGCTGACTTCGGTTATGGCAGCGTGGACTTTGGCGGGCGAGCGTCCTGCGAGGTAAATGGTGGCGCCGGTGGGATAGAGGAGCTTTACGAGCGCCAGACCGATACCTAGTGGAGATTGCACGGGTTAGAAGCTGTATACCTAAATATGGAGGTACAGGTACGTAATATAAGGAGGTATACTATAGGACCCGTAAAAATGCAGAGCAATTCGGGATGGATACCTGAATTAGCGCCGGTAATGATGAAGACCTTGCCGACTTGGCTGCCGGGGCCGACGTCCTTTTCCGTGAAGGTGGGGGCTGGTGGGAAGAACTGCTGCCAGAGCGCCGAGAGACCGGAGAGGGTAGGCATGATGGATTTTCGCTGGATACCTGCAATTCGACTAGAGAATTCTGTATCGTTCATAGGATAAAACCTGCTATTGAGAGAGTTGTTTGGGATTGTGAAGGTCAACGCCTCCCTTTGTGAAGGAGGCGAGCACAACGTCTACCTAGCATATGATAGGTCCATGTGTTGACATCCAACTTCTTTACCCGCCATAAGGGTAGGTACGTAATATGACATGGAAATAAGCGAATTAATCAATTACATTTATTACGATTTTAGGGATTTAGTTCTAATTATTGAAGAATAATGTCAATTGATATTAATAATGACAGCAGCGAAATCTAACGGTCCCAGTTACGGGAGTTGTCCAGAGACCACATTGTTGCTAGGTACTGAAGTTCCTTATGTATTGCAACTAGCTGCTTAAAGGGTCGAACACAGCTCAATTGTAACATGACGAAGCCAATAATTATTACATGGTATAAATGTTTCCAAAGCCCATTCAGCCGTCTTGTTTTGCTGCCAATTTGCCAAATATTTTCTACCTCCCTCCGCTCCGTCTAGGACAGTATATACCTGGTAGGCCTAGGATAGGTACGAGTCACACAAATAGTAATGGTAAGTAGATGATAATTCTCATCTAGTTATCGATGACTAGTTACTAAATTTTAAGAGTTTATTCCCTTATAACATCCAAGGAGGTGCGGAAGCCCAGAGATAGTCCCACTTTTACCCCTGACGCTTTTGCTCTTGAACTTTCTTCCTCTCCCCCCTTCTTTTTTACTATCTTGCCATAGGTGTCTACCTTGTATTCACATGGTCTTTTTACCTGGTAATGTAGGAGTCTTTGAAGGTGGTGAAGGTGGTGAAGGTGGCGACATCCTTATTGCAACTGCCAGAATCCATAGAATTATCAGTTGAAACACTGCTGGTAGGGGGGACTCCTGGAGAAGCTTTCGAACTTCTTCGTAGTTCGCATGAGGCACGGTCAAGGCTACTTCGCGAGCTGCCTCACCCCGTCTCTCATCTAAAAGGGTAGCTGAGACAGCTGAATTTCCGGCTTGGTTTCCAGGAGTCAATGAGCTATCGTGAGAAAGTACTGGCTGCTGATGATTAGTCGGTGGTATATCTGACATTTGCACCGATACATTTTGATTGATTGTGGGTCCTCCTACAAATATCAATGCCAGTGCTTCTTCCCGGAGTTCTCCTATAGTCGTAGACTGTTGTTCATCTAACCCTTGTGACGGATAACGCTGTTGAGGGTCGGGTGGATCATCTTGTTCCGTTCCCGGATTTTCCTCTTCTTCGGTAACGTCGGTGTTTGATGGTTTCAGCGGGACCCGAGCAACGAGTTTCGTGTTCCTTTCAACCATCTCGCGCGGTATTTTCCCGGCCAATTCGTCGAGAGGGGTCTGGTAAGGATTATTTCTACCGCAGAAATTCACCAAGGTCGTCGCAGTCTTGGGTTCGGTAGGGAACTTGAACTTCTTGAATTTTTTCTTCACTTTGTGCCACATATGCGGCGCCATTCCTTCTAGCTCGCCACTGACCTCAACTTGCATGAGAAATGGTTGACCATCGTGCTCGAATGCGAACGCTGTATGAAATGTATTGTCATGCCTCGGCTGGTGATCGAATTCGCTCTCGACGAGGTCCCATCTAAGGATTGTAGGTTTCCCTAATTTGTTGGAGCTTGTTACACCCGAGAGTTTCCATTGGCTTTGCTGGACGTAATGTTTCTCTGAATCTCGTCCGACACCACCAGCTCCAGCAAATCCACCGACTTCGAGCCGTGGAGTAAGATGGTGCTTCGTAGTTTTAATTACTTGATCGATCTGGCCGAGCAAGATTTGCGGGCCATATTTGGTAATCTGAACGGGGACCTTAGCCCTATTTGATGAAGACTCGGCACTGAAATGATGTCGGAGGCCCTCGTCCTCTTCGTCCAAAGTCAATAAAACAGTTGCAGATTTGAGACGACATCCTAGCGGTTCAGTGAATGTTAAATCCAGATAGACAATGCCCCCTGGATTCTTGTCCTGTGTTAGGACACCCCATCGTGACTCTCTGAACAGAAACTTGCAGGCGGCTTCCACATCTCCAATATTTCCTTGACCAATATAATGAATTGAGCCCTCGAGACGCTCGAATCGCCCGAAGTCATATTTCCCATATCTCCGCCCGAGTGCAAGACGCTCTTGCTAGGGGAAGGCAACGCCGCTGTACACTGGATGGCGTCTAGCTTCGGAGATAGACATGGTTTTGTTTAGATGAAGGGTATCTCCTAAAGAATCGATAATCAAGGACTCTAATTGCCTGGGAAGCCTCGCCATGCTATGCAATTTTCAACAAGCCGGTTTGGTGGCGTAGAACCAGAAAGAATGCCAGTATCCTATCAGCTAATTAATTAACTGGGTTCGTTTATATTAACGGTGTAACTGTTTATATTAACGATATATCCACACCATTAATTTAAGTATAATTAATGAATGTAAATATTTAATTAATAATATATAAGTTTTAAAAAATTTTATACTTTTTTTTAACTTTATTTTTATTATTTATATATATTATTTTAATATATAATGGCTTATTTTAACGATTTTATCGCCGATAAAATTACTTTCATTCTTTTTTAATATAAGAACTAATTTATATAACGACTTTATTTCTTTAAAAATTAAAACTTAAGATATAAATTAAAGCTTTTTTTTATAATATCGATGGTAATAATAATGATTAAATTAAAAAAAGTTATTAAAAAATAATAATAAAATTAAAAATAATTTTATTTATATTAAATAATAATACGTAAAAATGATATTTAAATTATTACGAAATTTATACCTTAAATTAAATATCCACTTTATTAATTTACATTAAATTTAAATCACTTTTTTATATCGTTAATATAAATAATGATATCGTTAATATAAACGAATTTAATTAATTACGTTTATTTATATATAACTTTTTATAATAAATAATGGTGGTTAATATTTAAAAATTCATTAAATTGTTAAATTATTTTAATTATATATTTAAACGATGTAATATATTTTATTATAAAGATATTTATAATTAATATACATTTATATTAAATTATATATTTATGTAATTATATATTTAATTAAAAAGTTAAAAAAGATATTATTAAGAAAAAGTTATAAATATATACATTAATATTATTTTTATTCTTTTAATAAGAATTTAATAAAAAGCTTAAAATAATTAATTAATAATATTTATAAGTGAGTTTATTAAATTATTTATTTTAATTTAATATAAAAGATTAATTATCCTTTATTTTAAATATAAAGTAATTATAGATTTTATTTTCTTAATAAATTTAAATTTTTAACGTTTAAACTTTTTTAAATTAAACTTTTAATAAATTTTTAAACTTTAATGAAATTATTTTTTAATAAAAGCGTTAAGTTAAGATTAATATATTTTATTATAAACATTTATAATATTATGATACGTTAATTTTAACTTTAATTTTAAGAACCTTTTTTTAATTTATCCGAAATAAAATATATAATTATTTAATTTTTCTTAATGATAAATTAACTTTTTAATTATAGTTTTAAGTTTTTATAATTAACCTTTAATGTTCGAACTTTTTAAATTAATTTATTATAATAAATAATTAAGCTTTAAAATTCTTAATTACTTAAAAAACGATATTTAAAGTTGATTAAGATAATTTTATTTTATTAAATGTTAAAGATAAAATAAGGATTATAATAAATATATTAATTATTTTAATGCGTTTATTTATATTTATTATAGTTAAAATAAAAACTTTATTATAATTAAAGTAAATAAATATATATTAAACTTATGTAAACATTTATTATTATAATCATTATAATGATATTTAATATATATATTATTAAAATAATTAAGTAAAATAATATAATGTTAAAATAAGCTTTAATTCGCTTTATAATTAATGTAAACATGGTTTTATGGTAATATAATGTTAATTATTATAATGTTAATTATTATTATATAAATAATTAAATTTATTGGAAATAATGTTTATAAATAAAGGGATATATTGAGATGAATAAATCGGGAAGAATATAAAATTTATTTTCGTGATTAATAATTAATAAATGATATTAAATTAATTTAAACTTTTAATTATAATAGTTTCGATTATATATATAATTATTAAGAGAAAAAGTTTATTTAATTTTAAGTTATAATTATTATTAATTAAATAATTATTAAATATATTTAAAGTGGTAATTAACCATATATTTAAATTTTTAATTATTAAAATAATAACTTTATTTATAAATATTTTCTTTACTTTTATTAAAACTTAAATAATATAATCCATAAGGTTATTATTATTTATTATTTCCGGTTATTTATTATTATTATTATTAAAAGAATTATAGGTAAATAATATAAATGAAAGCGGGAATAATCTCTTCTTATTAAGATTTTAGTTAAGAGATTTTACTTAATTTTAATTAAAATTTAACCTTTTATAAATAATATTAAAAACTTCGAAACTAGTTTTTATAAAATTTATAAATTTATGTTATTATTTAAAATTAATATTTCGGTTTTAAGGATAAATCTTTTATATAAAATTAATTTAACGTTAGTTTAACTTTATTAAATATATCTTAAAAACGGGTATTATAAAAACTTTAAATGTATTATAAAAACGTAATAAGTGATAATCTTTAAAGATTATAATTAAAATATATAATATTAATAAAAGAATTAATATTAATGAAGAAATAATTAACGTTATAAAAATTAAAATATTATAAAACTTTTATTTATTTATTAAATATATTTTAAGTAAATATTTACTTACTTTTTATTTTATAAATATTTAAATAAATAAATAAATTTCGAAAAGTAATTAATTAATATTAATAGAATAATATTATATAACTTAATTTAAAGAAATATAATTTATATAAGTAAATATTTATTTATCGAGAGTAATGAAATAAGAATTAATAAAAAGATTAAAAGATTTAAAAGTTTATTACGGTTATTTTATTATATAAAGTTTAAGATAACTTTAAATTAATATAAATTGTTTTATAATTCAATATTTATTAATTATGTTTAGTTTTATTATATATTTTTAATAATATAATATTAATTAATAATATATATAACTTTTTAATAAAAGAATAAAATCGATTAAACATTAATATTACGTAAATTAATAATAACATAAGTTAAAGATTAAAGGTATATATTTATTTATATAAAGTTAAAACGAAATTAATTAAACCTTTTTAAATTATACTTCGAGTTATTTTAAGTTATAATAAAATGATAAGCTTATATTAATTATGTTTTAAATCCGGATATTAATATAATTAAAAGTAATATTATTATTTATAAATATAAGTTTTAATTATTATTTAAGTAAGAAATTAACTTTATTAATTAAATTAAGTTTTATATAATAATCTTATAATGATTTTAAAGGATTTTAATTATTTATTATATAATATAATATATAATAAATAAAACGTATCGGATATTTAATAATATATGTATAATATTTAAATATATATGTAAACTTATAATATAAAAAATAATAAGAAAAAGGGTATAAAGCATATATATCATTTTAATGGTAAATAATATATCGATAATTATATTTTATTATTATATAAATAATATAAGCGATAATATTATTATGTTTATAAATTTCCTTTTTCCGAATATAAACCTTTTATATAATAACGAGATTAAGAAATATATTATATTAATAATTTTATTTTTATAAAAGTTTATACCTCCGTTATGTTAATTTATTTATAAGAATATTTAATTTAACTTAATATAATAAGAATATTTACCTTTTTTTTAAAATGGTATAAATATTTCTTTATTTTAAATATATAACTTTAATATCATTAATAATAAAGAATATATAAAATATAATAAAGAAATAATAAATAATATATTTAAAAGTAAAACTTTTAATACCATTATAACTTATTAAATAAAAAACTTACTTTTTTACGTTTACTTTATTATGATATAAATTAATAAAAACGTTCTTATAAATGTAAATTAAATCATTTAATATAAGATATTAACTTATATAAAAAATAATATAAAAATGTAATTTTATTTATAATGTTAATTAAAGATATTTTTATAAGTAATTTTAAATATAAAATTAAATATGATAATGTTATAATGGTTATTAATATAATAATAATTATTATATTTAATATTAAATATAATAATGTTATAATAATTATTAATATAATAATTATCATTATAAAAATATTAAATATAATAATATCATAATAATTATTAATATAATAACCATTATTATATTCAATATTAAATATAATAATGTTATGGTAATTATTAATATAATAATCATCATTATGGAAATGTTAAATATAATAATGTTATAATGGTTATTAATGTAATAATTATTATCATAAAAATGTCGAATATAATAATGTTATAATAATTATTAATATAATAATTATCATTATGGAAATGTTAAATATGATAATATTATAATGGTTATTAATATAATAATAATTATTATAAAAATATCGAATATAATAATATTATAATAATTATTAATATAATAATTATCATTATGGAAATATCGAATATAATAATATTATAATAATTATCGATATAATAATAATTATCATATTTAACGTTAAATATAATGATGTTATAATGGTTATTAATATAATAACCATTATTATATTTAACGTTAAATATAATAATGTTATAATAATTATTAATATAATAATGTTATAATAATTATTAATATAATAATTATTATAAAAATTATTAATATAATAATTATTATAAAAATTATTAATATAATAATTATTATAAAAATTATTAAACCTTTTATATTTATTTCTTTTTATTAATTATTATTAAACTTTATCCCTTTAAATAAAGGTTTTTAACTTATAAATATACCTTTAAAATTAAAATTAATAATTAACTTCTTAATAAATTACGAATATAATTTTTATAAATAATAACCGTTATTATAAAAAAAGTATATTATTTTATATTAAAGGAAAATCATATATTAAAAAGTATATAAAAGAATGAGAAAATATTTCTTATATCGATAAATAATGTTTAAGTTATTAATTTAAACTACCGGGTCATTTAAGAATAAAACTAATACCTTTAATAAATAAAAGAAAATATTAAAAATAAAATAAGAAAATAATAAATAATTATTATAATTATTATAAGTAAAAACTTTAAACCTTAAAAGAGATAATTTTAACTTAATTAAGTAAATAAATTACTTAAACTTTTTATTCCTTTATAGCTTATATTTTATCTTTTTAATAACTTTTATTAATTTATATTTATTATTATTTTAAACCTTATTATATAATAAGAGATTAAATATTATTATGTTATTTATTTATGGTTAATATTAAATAAGAAAGCTTTTTATTTTGATTAAGTTTTTAAAATTCCGAGTTTTCCTTTTTTCGTTTTACCGATCGGTACGTATTTTTTATAACCTGGTTTATAATAACGCGGTTTATTCGAGTAAATATCGATTATTTAAAAGAAACTTATATTTAAAGATAACGTTAATAATGAAAAGGTAATATATTTATGCTTATATTTTTATATATGTTTGATAAAATATTAAAATTTGGGAAGAAATAATGAAAATGTTTAAATAATAACGGTAATAATATTAAAGGCGAGGTATTATTTTAATATAATTAAAGACCATATTAATTTAACGAATGTTAAATATTATATTAATATTTTAATAAATATTATATATTTAATTAATAAGCCGATTTATATTTAAGGTTTTATTAAAGTTTATAATTATTATTAATTTGGAATGATTTTATAAGTTTAATTCCATTATTTTTATTTGAATCGGTAAAAGGTTTAAATAGTAATAAAAAAGGTGGAGGATAAAGTTAATTATAACCTTATAAATTTACGCCTTTTTTTTCCCTTTTTTAAACTTAACTTTTTATTAATTTACCTATTTAAATAATTATATCATTTTAACTTTATATAAACGTAAATTAAGAGTTAATAAATATTATAATAAAAATGTTTTAATGATAATAAAAGATAAATATATGGATAATAATTAATAAAAGTTTATCTTAAGGTTAAAATAAAGTAATTATAAAGGTATTATATCTTTTATATTAATTAATCCTTACGAAAATATATATATATATATATATTTTTTATATTAAGTATAAATAATTTTATTATATATATTTTCAATAAATTTTAATATATTATATAATTATTATT
The DNA here is from genome assembly GCA_022578955.1 of Hypoxylon sp. FL1857. Classification (NCBI taxonomy): domain Eukaryota; kingdom Fungi; phylum Ascomycota; class Sordariomycetes; order Xylariales; family Hypoxylaceae; genus Hypoxylon; species Hypoxylon sp. FL1857. Next base: position 102,767 of record MU400401.1, read on the forward strand.
TAATATTAAATATATATATATAAGTAAACATTATATATTTATATTTTTATATATATATAAATATATATTTACACGTTATTAATTAATAATATATTTATGTATTATTACTTAAAAATATATTTACGTATTACCGTTCGGTAATAATATTTCTAACTATTATAATTATATATATAACTTATTTATATAATTATATAAGTTATGAATTTAATTATAAATAGATTTTATTTTAATATATTTACCGCTTTTTTTAATAAAAATATCTTTTTTTATCTTTATTTTATATAATTTTTTTCGAAATTATTTAAATAATATATATATTTATAAAACCTAAGCTATATATTTCTATAATTAACAATTAACTATAACTTAAAATGGCTTATTAATAAATTACCTTACATAATATAAATATGATTAATATTGACTTTACTTAATTAAAATTCTTTAAGATTTATAGAATTAATGCGACGATAAAGTATATATTAAGGTAAATATTTGAATATATAAATTAAAAAAACCTAATAAATATAAATCATTATTATTAATTCATAAAATTTGATAATGTATTAAGAATTATAAATTTGAAAGATTTAACGCATTAATTATCATATTTTATTTATTTCTTTAACTTTTATTAAAAGTTTAAGAAACTTAATAAAAAATGGAAAATTAAGTAAGGATTATTTAATATTAATTATATAAACATTAATATTTTAATCGGTTTAATTAATCTTAAAGTTTTATATTAATTAAGCTTATTATATTTTTATAAAGTATTAAAGCAGGTAATATTCTCGATTAAATCTCTTATTATAATCTTATTTAAGCTTGTTAATTATAAATTAAAAATTAATGAAAAAAAGCTTCTTTATGAGAAATATACCTGGATATGTTTTAGATTCTTATTATTAAAATTAACATTATAATTTAATATTAAAAATGATTTTAAATATATTAAATATTGTAATAACTTACTTTAAGAGAATAAACCCATTAATTATTAATTATTAAATTTCAGATTAAATGTTAACCTTTACTTTAATTAATAATATATAAAGGATTATTTTATTTATTTTTAAGAATTTAAATTAAGTATGTTTAACTATGTAAAACCGGTTATAAACGTGATTACCGGTAAGGTTTTTATTATTAAAATAATAATAAGTCGGAATAAAAAAGTTATAATGTTAATTCATAAAAAGGCTATTTATTTTATATTATTAAAATATGAATTTATTTTAAAAGTTAAAGAAATATAGTATAATTATTAATTCAAACCGTTAATATATTTCTTTATAATTGGTAATGAATATGATAAATATTTCTTATTTATACCGATATATTTATATGATTTTTAAGCTTAATTTAAAAAGTTATAGAATTAAAACTTCGAGAATTATAATATACTTTTTTTTAACGTTTTACGTAAGTTAATTTATATTTATAAAAAAAGCTTTATATATTGAGATATTTCGGAAAGGAATTTATTTATTACTTAAGATTTAATCGAAAGAAAATTTAAAAGAGTAATTTCCGATTTTAAGAAAGTTTATCATAAGTTTTCCGATAATTATTAATATCTTAAATTTGTATATATTATTGCCCTTAAAGTTATTTTTAATTAATATTATATTAATTTTATAAATATATTTTTTCTAATGAAAATGCACTTTTATATTATTAAGTTTTTATTATTTAAGTTAAGTGTAAAAAATAATAAAAGCCGCCATATAAATATTATAAAAGATTTAAATAATTATGTTTAAATATGTTTTTTTAAAAAATATAAAGTCGAATATTTTCGTTTTAAATTATAATAAGACTTTAAAAAGAGATATAATGCCGATAAAACTTTAAGACATTTAGTTTAAGCTAATATTAAATATAAATAAAACATTTAAACTCATCTTTTTAAACTATTAAATAATTAAATAATAAAGGTAATAAAATATAAAGTATAAAATAATTAAATATAAGGTAATTAAATATAAAGGTATAAAATAATGGTTAACTTAATTAATTAATAATATTTTAAATGTTTTTTATATATACTTATAATTAATTTTATTATTTAACTTCTTTTTTAAATACTTTTTTTATTTTAAAAATAAGTGATTATTATTATAAGTTTTAAATTATAGCTTAAGGAATTTCTTATATAATTAACCAGCGTTAATTTTATATATTAATTTTATAAGTATAAGTTAAATAAATATTAAAACATTAAATAATATATATATATAATATTTAATATTTTTGATTATAAAATGTTACTTAAAATAATAGATTTAATTAAAGAATTATATTTAACGAAACTTAAATATATTTTTAATTATATCATTAATATTGATATTTATTAATATTAAATATATATATTTAAATATATCCTTTTTTATAATTTTTAAAAGAATTAATACGTTAATGTTATTTTAATTAATTTAGTTAATATAATTAAATTTAAATATATTTAACCTTATTTTAAAGAAGAATTTACGTTATGATATCATATTCTTTCCGATTTAAAATCAGGCTTAGTATTATTTTTAGAAGATAAATAAGATAATTTTCATGGTTAAATTTATAAAAAGGATTATTATAAAATTGAGGAGTATTTTTAACCTTTAAATTAAATAATTTACGTTATAAATCGATTAAAAATATTAATAAATCTTTAAGAATTTATAATAAAAAGAATCGGATAATATAATATATTTAAGGATTTTATAAACATGGTTATTAATTTAAAATCGGCCTTTAATTTATTAAAAGTTAAAGTATTTAAAGAAGAATTATAATAAATATATTATCTTAATCTTTTAAGATTTTATATGCTTTAACGGAATTAACTTTTGAATTTATAATTTTTATTTTATTTAATTATATGGATAAGTTAATCGTTTTATTAAAGTTAATTAGTTTTATTAAATCGGTAAAGATTTTAAAGAATTATTTACATTATATAATAAATTTCCTTTAAAGCTACTTTAATTATATTTAATTATTTTATTTAACTTAATATATTTAACGTAAAGGATAATATTATAATGGGACTTTTTATTTTTAAATTTTCTTATTAAAATAATAAGGTTAATATAAATTATTTTTAATAATTAATTATTAAAATATTTAAACTTATTATATTAAGCTTTATTATTATGAAAAGGTTTATATATTATTTTTTAATTACCCCTTTCTTAAATATTAAACCTTTTAATTAAATAATATCATTATATATTTATAAGTTTAAGCTTAATATAAGATAATATTATAAATATTTAATTTAAGGTATTATATTAATAAAAAACTTTTATACTTTTTATTCTTGTTAATATTTAAGTAAGCTTTTTATTATTAACCTTATTATCGTTTTTATTATTACCATGGATAATACTTCCCTTTTCGTTAACGATAATGTTGAAAAGTGGTTACTTTTTTATAATAAACTTTTTAAGATATGAAAATATTTAAAAAAAATTATTAATGATTATATAAAGAAAGAAAACCATTAATAAATTAAAGCTTTTATTTATAACGTCGGTAATAATAATAATAATTAAATTAAGAAAGGTTATAAAAGAATGATAATAAGGTTATAAATAACTTTATTTAAATTAAATATTAATATATAAAAAAGGTATAAAAATTTTTATTAAAATTATATTTTAAATTAAATATTTATATTTTTAAATTATATTTAACTTAATATAAGTGGATATATAATAACATTATTTAATAATATGATGACTTTATATAAATTTAAATTATTTATCATATATTTATATTAAGTTTAAACTTTTTAATGTCATTATTTAATTAATTTATCATTCTTTTTATAAAATAAAGAAGATAATTAATCATATATTTAAATTATATCAAATTATTAATCGTAAATATTAAATCTTTTAACCGTTAAATTAATAATATTTATATTAATAAAAATAAAATAAGAATAATATCATTAAAAAACCGTAAAATCCTTTAATTAATAAAACGTTTATAAACTTTATATATAAATTATAAAAAAAGCTTTATATAATTAATTATCTTATATAATAAGGATAAAATATATGATATTTAAGTTATTTTTAAACCTTTAAGACATAATTATAAATAATATTTTAAGGCTTATATTAACTATATTTTTATTATTTTTTATATTTATATTATTTTTATTTATTTTATTATTTATGTTTATTTCGTTATTTTTGTTGTTATTAAAAGACGTAGTTAAATTTTAGGAATTTCCTTTATTATTTAAAGTAAGAAGATATAAAAATGGTATATTTTTTATTTACTTAACTTTATAAGTAATGTTTAAATGATTGAAATATCGAGAATATTTAAATAAGTTGTTTTATTATTCCTTATTTATTTCGTTGTTATCGTTATTATTATTTTTAAATATTAAGTCGGAAACTTTTTTTAACATTTTATACTTTTTTAAATATTTTATTTATAATTCAAGTTTATTATTTAATCTTTTAATAAAATAATTAATGATTAAAAGCTATAATTTTATCGAATAATCCGTTTAAAATTTAAATTTATCATTATTTAAATTTTTAATAAAATGATTAATAATTAAAGGGAATTATTGGTTCATAAATTTAATATATAATTTATGTTCGTTATTTAATTTTTTATTAGAATCATCAAAAATTAAACTAGAATATTTCTTTAATATCTTTATTTATGATTAAGATTAATGATAATTATGACTTATGTTATCATTATTATTTTAATTATTATTTAACTATAACTATTTAATATTTGTTAGAAGTTTTAATATCTTAAATTTATTAATATATCCAGTTTATAATTAAAGAAAGTTAAAATTCTTTATATATTTTTTTTCTTTAATTATATTATTATCGGTAATAAAAGATAAATAAAAATTTTAATGGTTATTTTTCTTTAATTAAAAACTTTAAAAAAACGGCATATATATAATATAAAAAATAGTTTAAATAAAATAAACAAATAAATACTCGCGATAAACTTAATAAATTAAGCGGAAATAATAATTATAAAACTTATATATTAACTTTTATATACCTTAAGTTATATTATTCATTAATTAAAATATTATATATATAAATAAGTATATATTAAAATTATTATAAATGAGTTTTAACATTAAAATGAATATAAAAACATTAATTAAAATATAAATATCTTTGTATAATAGGAATATATTATTCGGAAAATTTAAAAATTTATCCATTAATGTTATTATTTATATAACCATATCATATTAATTAAATTATTCATCATATATCGTTAAAATTATATAAGTAGATTTTAAGTTATTTAAATAATTAATAAGCTTATAAATATTTATATTATTTATATTAAATGGGTTATAATTAGGTATAAGAAAGTTTTATTATGGTTTTAATATTCTTTTAATTATTAATAAGAAAACTTAATATTCGAAATATAAAATAACGAAATATTTTAATTCGAGATCATTTATTAATGTTAACATTATTAAAAAAATAATAAGATAACGAAATAAAATAATTTATAAGTTCGAAACTTATTAAAAACGTTTTTTAATATATAAAAATATAATTTAAATATCGCGTTAACGTTAATAATGTCATTCGTAAATTAAAAAAAGTAATAATTAATATAATTAATAAACTTATAACTTATAAATAAGTATGTATATTTAAATAAATCATCATTAAATAATATATTTTTATAATCTTCCCAATAATTCTCGGCGATAATATAATAAAAATAATAAATTATAAAATATAAAATACCTTTATTATTCGTAATAAAAAAAGTTAATAAAACATTAATATGTCTTTTAAAGATATTTAAATAAAAAATATTAAATTTATTAAAACGATACGTTAAAAAAAAGCCGATAAAAAGTATAACGTTTTTATCTTTTAAAAGGTTATTTAAAATTAATATTATCATAATATATTGAAATGTTACGTATATTAAATTAATAATAATTAAAATCGAAATTATTAATAAAAGAGGGAAAAAGGAGTAATATTTAAAAAGAAGAAAAATGGAGAAAAGGATAAAATAAATAATGTCATAAAAAATAATAAAAGTTAGGAAAGATAAAGTAAAAAGCTTACAAAAAAACGATTATTTATATAATTATATAAATAATTTATTTTATATATAATTAACCTAAAATATTTATTAATATATATATTTTATATATGAAATATATATAATTTTTTTATAAATATAACTTTAATAAATATATATATATTAATTTAAAAAATATAATAACCTATTAATGTTTTAAAATAAAGTTAAAATATTAATAATATTTACCTTTTTATAACTTTAATTCCTTATTTTTCTTTTATTATAATTATTATAATTATAATAATAATTATAAAGTTAAATTATCTTATTTAATCTTATTTCAACTTATTTTTATATTTATTATGATATTTAATAAAACCTTAAATTAAAGTAATAATATATTATATAAATTAAATAACCACCTCTTCTTATTATCTTGATTTTATTTATGATAATTTAACCTATTAAAAATAAGCTTAAACCAAAGCTTTACGTTTTTAATTCATTAATTATAAAAGATTTTTTACTTTTTAAAAAACGTCATGACTTAATATAAAAGCTTAATTTATTTCTTATAAAGAAATTTAAATTAAATCGTTAATAATTAATTTTTTTTTATTTAATAAATCATATTTATCAAAAGATAAGCTTTAAAAGTTAATATTTTTACCTTTTTCCATATTTACGTGATTAAAAATTTTTAACTTAAATCATAAAATAAATATTTATTAATTAACCGATTTAAACCTGAAAAGTCTTATATAATTACCGCCGGATTAACTTAAAAAACCTTTTCTTAACTTTGAAAACTTTATGCTTTATTTTATATTTTCGTTTAATAATTCTAATATAAACGATAATAAATTTAATAAATTTGGTATAAAAGAATATCATAACTTAATTTTATAACCTTTTTTTCGAGTTATAAGATTTAAATATAATTATATTTATTTATATAAGAATTTTTACGATATATTTAAAGATATTGAAGTTATTTTCTAAATTATTATATCTTCATTTAATTTTTTAAACTAATGAAAGAAAAACTTAAATATATAAAATCACTTATATAAAGTTTTGAATAATCGAATTATATTATTAAAATTAATAAATAATAAAAGGTTAATTTAATAATATTAATTAAAGAAATAAATATAATAATAAAATATGAAAATAATGAAGATAATGATAAAAATTATAAGGATAATAAAAATGAAGATAAATAAAATAAAATAAGAATTAGGTATTTAAAAAATAATGTGAAGATTGTTTTCGATTAAACTTTATTAAATTCGGAATTTATTTAAAATTTAATTTTTAAAATTATTAATAAAGTTTTTATTAATCGTTAAGTTATCCTTTTTATTCATTTTTTCACGAAGTTAAAACTTTTTACCCCGACATTAAATATACTTTTTAAATATTTATATATATTCTTAATAAGTTATTTCGATAATAAAAATATAACGACTTAAATTAATAATATATTTTATTATTTTTTTCTCATAATAAAATTTAAAGGTTTCGGCATTACTTATATTAATACTTTATAAATAATTATAAACCAATATATAATAAAATATATTATTAGTTTTAATATTATTAAAAAACTTAACGATTTATTAATTAAATTAAGTTAATCTCTTCTAATTACTACCTTATTTAACGTTATTTTAAATAATTTGGAAGCGTGATTTTTTATATATTAATAGGAATAAACCGATATTAATAATAATTACAAATTCATTATTTGTTTAATTAAAGATTTCCTTCTTTAAAAGGAAAAAGATTATTTAAAGTTTTATATATATATATTAAACGTTTTCAAATAAGTAATAACGAAATAGAAATAATTAATTAAATCCATTTAATAAAAATATTCTAAACAAATAAAGTTATTAAAAAGTTTATAATAAATAAGAAAATAATTAACGTAAGATTTAATAAATATAAACTTATTATCTTAAACTTTACCATTTATTTCTTTAAAGGTTTTAATAATTTTAAATAATTAAAAGTATAAATTAGGTTAATTTAGTTAAAAAAATCATAAGTATATTTATAAAAAACGTTAATTCATGTCATTATGGAAAATATTAATCTTAATTCTTAATTTATATTAATAAATATATTTTTTTTTTAAATATATAAAGATATATTAATTTATCCTTAAATGAATAAATATTAGATTTTAAAATTAAAAAAATATTATAACTTATTTTAAATTAAATAAATATTCTTTTTCGCAAAATTAAAAAATTATTATAATTCATCTTTATTTAAATATATTATTTTTCCTAAAACCAAAATGTTAAATCATGGTTTTATTAATGATATCATTTTTAAAAAGTTTAAAAAAAGAAATATTATTCCTTATTTTCGAGAAGATATATTATATATATAAATTTTATTAATTAATACTTGATTATTATTAAATAAGATTATAAATTATAATTATATTATAAATAAGATTTAAAGGAAATATAATAACTTTTATAAAATTTAGGTATATTTTTATCATTTAAATAAAGTAAATTAATTTAAAAATGTTTAATAAAAATGAGAATTTAATAAAGTTAAATATAAGGGATAAAAGATAATTTATAATTCATTTTTTATTTAATAAAGGAATATTTATAATATATAATTTAAACCCTTTATATATTCTTTAATATTTATTATAAAGTTAATAATATAAATTTATTTAAATTTCTATCTTAATATTTAATTAAAAGAAGAAATATTGTCTTTATTTTAATCCGAAATAGGGATATAGTAAACTTTAAATTTAGGTTTATGTTTAGATTAACCGTTTCATTTAGAAAATAAATGATTTTTAGCAAAAATTAACTCGTTTTTATTAGATTTAAACCGGAAACATAAATAATAATATTTTTTAATATTATCTTTACTTATTAATAAAGATTAAGATTTCTTATAAAAAGGTTTTAAATCATTTAAAAGATCATTAAAAAAGTTATATAAAGAATATAAATTAAGAATATAATCCTTAAATTTAACGTTATTATTAAAATATTCCATTTACCTTATATAAATTAAATAAATAAAGTTATTAATATTATTTTCGTTAATATTAAATTTGTTAATATTAATATCATTAATATTAAGTTTATTAATATTAAGAATATTATTATTATCATTATTAATATTATAAATAATATTATTTATATTTAAGAATTTAATTTCTTTATTTATGTTTAAAACCTTAATTTTCTTAATAATATTTTTTAAATTTAAGCGGTTATATTTCTTACCAATAATATCTTTTATTTAAATGTTAATCGTTTTATTAAATAATTAAGGAAAGAATTAAATTAAGAATATTAATTTAATTATTTTATCTTTTTTTAAATTATAAAGGAGGATAAAATATTTAAACTTACCGTTATCATTTATAAATAATATAATAATAATATTAATAAATAAAAATTAAATAAATTAAGTAAAGAGAAATTTAAGGAGATATTAAATTGGTAAGATGAGAATATTATAATATAATAAATAAATTTCCATATCGGAATTAATAAATTTCCTTAAAGAGGTTAAAATATGATAAATTAAATAAAGGTAATCCTTATTATTTAAATTAAGCTTAAGAATGAAAATAATAATATTTAAATCTTAAAAAGTATAAATATCTTTATAAAAATAAATAAGATTCTTAAAGTTAAAATATATAAATATATTTTTATTAAAGGTAAGAAATTAATATATATTATTATTTTTTATAAAAGTTTTTGTTATTTAAAAAAAGATATAATTAGATTCGAAGATATTAACTTAATTTATAAAAAGATATAGGATATATTTAAATTTATATATTAAAAGAGTTTAAAGATATATTATATTATTAATAAATATATTATTAATAACCGATATAAATATATTAATAGATGTAAAAATATCGATTATAAAGTTATTAAAACATAAACGCTTCTAAAATATTAATAAGGTATTAGGAAATTTCCAATAATTAAAATAAAACATGATAAAATATAACTTCCTTATAAATAAATATTAATGATCCGATAAGAAAAATGTAGAAATTTAGTTTAACTTTTTTTATAATTTAAATAATGGAAATAATAAACTTTAATTAAGATTATATAATCTTAAAATATAAAATGTCCATTTTTTAACTTAAGTAAAATAAATAAAAATAGCTTAATTTAATCCATATTATAACTTTTATTATTTATTTATATATTATTAAAGATTATATAATAAATAATATAAATTATATTATATAAAAATATATTATTGTTAAAAGTTTAAAGAATAATTAATGGAGTTGGTAAGGTATAATTAAGGTGGTAAATTTTAATAAATAATTAAAGCTATTTCTTTTAAAAATTATTAAAAAGTTAAATATAATGAGGAAAATTTCTAAGCTTTATTTTAATAATAATAAGATTTAATATTAATTTTTAAATATAATATATGAATTTTAATAATAATAAATTATACGTTAAGAATTAATAATATTATGTAAAAAATAGATAATTAAAATCATAATTAAAATAAAGTTAAACATTAAGTCGGATTATAAATATTTTAATTAATTAATTATTTTATTTAATTATATAATTATTTATTTTAACATTTTATTTTAATTTTAAAAGATAACGTTATTCATAATATTAAATAATTATAAAGTTTAAATAATATATAACATTAATAATATAATTATTATTCCCAATTTATATAATAAACATTTTATTTTAATACTTAATTATATCTTTAATCATTATTTAACATCTTTAATTTAAAATTAATTATAAATTATTAGTTAAATTTAAGGCTTTTAATAATGGAAGTATCAATTATAATTTAATATATAACGTTTATTATCTTTTAATTAAAAATGTATAAAATTGGTTAGAAATGGATTAACTTTATTTCTTATTAATCCATAAGCTAAATAATTGGTTTATATTTCCGGTAAATGATGTTTTACTTATAAATATATATTATTTTTATAATCTTTTATATATAAATTTTAAAGGTAAGTGATTTATATATTTATATTATTAATATATTTTTAATATTTATATTTATTTCATAACTTTATATCTTATTATATTAAATTTTAATTATTAAACATTCTCATATGGTAACTTATTACCGTAATAACATAATCTTTATATCGTTTTAATCTTAGTTAAGAAATTTAATATTATATAAATTAAAAGTTGGTTAATAATCATTACATATAATAAATATTACCGCTTAATTTTAATTTTAAATAACTTAAAAAAAATATATATTATTCCTTATATTAAAGAGCTTTAATTTATATAAAATGATATAACTTAATATATTATAGTATTAATTATAATGAAGAAAATAAATAAAGTTAGGAATTTTATAACTTTCCATACCGATATATATAATATATAAAATTTGAAAGTATTTATAATATTATTTAAATTATATAATAATTAATACATTTTAATAATATATTTACTTTATTTTAATAATTAAATTAGGTATAAATTAAAAACGTTATATTATAACTAACCCTTATATTAATTATATAACATTTCTATTAAATATTTATTTACATATTTTACTTAAATTATATTAAAGAATATTATACTTTAACTTATTAACATTATAAAAACAAACTTGGTAATTATTTACATTTATAAAAATATATAAAATAATATGTAATTAAATTCGTAAGTTATATATATAACTTTGGTAGATTAAATATCGTTTATCATTAAACTTATTATTTTAAATAATTTTAAAAAAACATTCTCGATTTAATAATTAACATTTTTAATTTAATAATTAACATCTTTAATTTAATAATTAAACTTTTCATATATATATTATTAAAGAAAATTCGGATATTAAATATGATCATTAATAAGATTTAATTATTATTAAAATTAAAAAAAGGATGATAATAATAATATTAACAATAATTTAGAATTCGATAATTATAATCATTTTATTAAAAAAGGTTATACTATTTTTCGGGTTTTACTTAATTTTTTATTTTATCCCGCGTTATTTCTTTTATTTAATTTTATCTTTAATTCTTTAAGAATATTCTTAAATAATATTTAAAATGATAATATCATAAGGATTAAAGTTAATATAACCTTCGATTTGAAAACCTTTAATTATAACGTTAAAATTAATTAAATTATTCCCATAAAATGTTTAAATTAAAATAAAGATTATATATATTAATATTTACGTATTATTCTTAAGATAATATTAATATTTCAAGGTAATTATAATTAATATTAAGTTAAATTATATTGTTATTATGTTAATATTTTCAGATATTATAAAATAAAATTTTTTATACGATATATACGTTATTATTAATTAAAAATATTTAAATATATGATGAGAAAAGTAATAAAAAAAAGTAATATCCCGTTTGGATAATAAATATATAATTAATAAAAATATATTATAATAATAACATATTTATTTTTAAATAATATATTATTAAAAGAATAATATTTAATATTGTTTAAATTAAAATATTGAAGTTAATATAATAATAATAATAATAATATTTTTATATTTTTATATCTTAAATATTAAATTAAATATGATAAAATATTTGAGAAATTTAAAGTTTTTTAACTTATTTAAAATATAATGATTTATATATATAAAATATATATGAAGTTAAGTTAAAGTAAAGGTTTTAAAAGAATAATTTCTTTAATCTTAAGGTTATACCTTAAAACCTTTAAGTTAATAATAGAATTAATCTTAATTTTTACGTTATTATTACTTTATAAATTATATGGAAAGGTTATTAATAATTTAATCATAAAAGTAAATAATAAAAATCCGGCTCGAAACGAAAAGCGGCTTTATTTAATTAAGCAATGATTAAAAACTTTATCTTCTAAATCAACATTACCTTTATTATTATTATTTAAGTTATGTTTTTTACCGATATAAAAATCTTATCAAATATTATAATTTAAATCATTATTAATGGAATTAGAATTAAAATTAAAATTATTATTATTAAGATAATTTCCGGTAAAAATATTATTATTAAAACCGTTATTATCGGGTAATAAATGTTTTTTAAAAAAAGGTTTAATAAGAGATATAATTTAGGATATTTTCCTTACGTTATTAAAGTTAATAACTTAAAAAGTTAAAGATTAATTATTTTTTATATTTTTATAAATATGAATAATAAATGTTATTAACGGGTTAAATTTAAAGAGTTATATTATATGGCTTGTTAATATATTCTATATAAAATAAGTAAAGAAAAATTTAAAAAAAATGTTATATAATTAATATAAAATATAGTTATAATATAATGCTTTAATTTTATATATCGTTTTTAATATTTTATAAATTATATATATTATTAATATATATTAATCATTACGTAACTTAAAAAAGATCGTAATATTTTTATAATTAAATATTTTATATATATTAACGCGAAAAAAAAGAAGGTTATTAATGTCATTAATTTTTTTAAGAATATCCGACGCTTAAATATATTAATTTATATTATTATTGATAAATTAAATTACTTTAACTTTCGGGATAATATATGCTTTATCGATCTTAATAATAACTTATGTTATATGGTAATATTTATTACATATTATTATTAAATTATGGTTTTTAATTCGTAAAGATAAGATTTTATAATTTAAAATTAAAGTAATATTAAGATTATATTATAATAATGGTATATTATCATATAAGAATTCTTAATAAATAAAGTTTAAAATGATTAAATATAACTTTATATAAAATTGAAGTTAAAGAAATTATTAAAAAGTTAAAGAATATTAATTATTAATATCGAGAAATATAGGATTAATAAAATAATAAATATTTAAAGGTAAAATATTATCATTATCATATATAATATAATTTATTATGCCTTAAAGATTAAATGAAAATAAGAAATAAAGCTAATTAACTTTTAGCTTAATTTAAGCATTTTTAATTAAAAAATAATAAATATAATAAATAAAATTATAATAAATATTTTTATTATTTAAAATAAAAAACGTTATTAATAATTTATATTTAAATAAATAACCGGGATATAAAATTTTAATAATAAGGTTTTAAATTATTTATAACGCGGGAATTATTATATAAAATAAGTAAAAAGGTTAAATCATCGGGTTAAAAAGTTCTTAAAATTATATGTTTTTTAATTAATATTAAAAAAGTTTTTATAATGATTAAATAAAAAAAAGGTTAAAAAGGAAATTTATAATTATAATTAACGTTATATTTATTTAATTAATAATAAGTTAAAAATAGAGAATTTTAATTATAAATTAATTAAATAAAATATAATAATTATGTAATAAATATATAACATTAAAATAAACATATTTATTTAATAATATATAATTTATATAATTAATTTACGCTTTATTTTTATCATTATTATTATTACCATTATTATTATTATCTTTATTATTATTATTATTATCTTTATATAAATTATATAATAATTTATTTAAAAAATTACTTTTATAAATATTATAATTTATAATTTTCATTTATATAAAACATGGTAAAAGATAATAAAAAACTTTTACGTGATTAAAAAGAATATTAAATAATAAATTTCTTAACGTAAATATTTAAAATATGGTTATATAAAAGAAATCGGATATAAATTTAAGGTTAAATATATTATATATCACTTTATTTAAAGTTATATTTTAAGATTTATATATTATAATTACGTAATTAATAATTAATGGGAATTATTTTCGAAAATAAATATTATTATAAAGAATAAAATCTTAACATATATATTTAACGGAAATTATAAACTTATTATAAGAGTTATATAATTCTTTATTAAAAGGTAAACGAAAATATTATTTATTATTAATATATATAATTTATTAAATTAATAATTAAGGAGCGGTTATTATTTATAAATTAATTATTTTAAAAAGATTTAAGAATTTTCTTAAATTATAAAGGAAGCTTTTATTTATAATTATGGCAAATTATTAAAAATATTAACTATTTATATTAAGATAAATAAAAATCTGAAAATTTCTTTTTATTTTAGTTATAAGTTGAATTTTAAGTTAAAGATTTAGTTTCGGCATTAAATTTAGGATTAAAAATAAGCCTTAAAATAATATGTTTCATTATGTTATATTTTAATTATAAGAATCGTAATTTTTAGCTTGAGATTTATGATATATTTTAACCTTTTTTTTTAAGGTTAAATATTATATTTATTTGATTAATTATTATTTTTTATATGGTATATTAATAAGAAATTTTACCTTATATATATAAAGTTAAAATAAGTCGATAAAATTTTATTTATTTTTAAAAATGTATATAAAAGGAAATAATAAAAAAGGATAGAAAAAGAAAGGAGAAAATTCGGAAATAAGTAAGTAATTATAAAGGTAAATATCATAAAGGAAAAAGTATTAAAGTTAAATAAATTAAATAAATAATATTATTTTTAATTAAGAATTAAATATAAAAGTTATAAAAAATCTTAATATAAATATATAATAGAATATTAAGTTATTTTAAATAAATGTTTATTAAAGTTATTTAATAATATGTCGGTATGGTTAAAAAGGTTATATTTTTATTATTAAAGATCGAAATCTTTATATAATTAAAATGGTAAAATTTTAATTAATGAAAAGGTTAAAACCTTTTTAAATTTAAATAATGGATTATTTCTTAACGATAATAAATAAATTAAGTTTATTTTTAAATTTATTTCCAGATTTTGAATTAATTGTAATTAACGTTTAAGTAATACACTTCTTAATTATTTAAGCGGATAATAATTATATATTATATTTAAGGAAATTAATATAAGCTTTAACGTAATATATTTTTTAAATTAATTGTTATTTATAAAAAATATAATTTTCTCCTTTTAAATTATCTATTAAATATTTAAAGAATTATATTTAGGTAATTAATAATAAATGGTAAAAATGCTTTATATATGCTTTATTTCTGAATTATATTAAATTAATTATTTTAATTAAAGATTTTAAGATATCCATTTTAAATATTATGGAATAAAACTTGATTACTTTATTATGTTAAAATTCTTTAAGTAGATATAAGCGTTTAAATTAATTAAAAAGCTTTTTTTAAACGTTAATTATCTTAATTATTTTATTTATTATTTCGATAAAAAAAGTAAGATTTTAAGAAAGTTTATTAATAATATTTAAAAGTTTCATAATTTTATTTAAGTAAATTTCTAGATTATATATTTTAAAACGATCTTAAAGTAACGCTTTTAAATATATTTTAAGTATAATTAATTTATTCTTTAATTTATAAATGAAATTAATCATTTTGGTAAAGAAATTATTAAAATTTTTAACATTTTTATATAAGTTAATAATAATTAATCTTATATATTTTACCAACCTTTTTTCTTTAAGCTTTAATAAAAGTTAATATTTCTTTATTATAAAAAGAATAAAGTTATTTAATTGGAAAGGTTATATAAGAAACGTAAGAAATATATTATAATAAATATTAAGCTTATTATAAGACTTAAATAATATAAGTAAGGTAAAATCAACATTGTTAATATTATTTTTAACTTCGAAAATTAACATAAATATAAATAAGGTAGTTATAGAAATCTTTATTATATATGAATTATTTTCTTTATTATAATAACGTAAATAATTGTTAATAAATGATTAAAAAAATGGTGAAAGTAAAAGTTAAGTAATTATAAGTATAATTTTACCGCTTTTATTGTTATTTATTATATGAAAATAATTTATTATGAAGAATTTAAGTATAAAAATATATAAAAAAGATAATAGGTGATAAAATGATAATATATAATATATTATAATTAAAATATTTTTATAATATAAGAAATTTAAATATTATTAAGGATTATAATAAATATAAGGTTTTTTATTTCTTATTTAATAAATTAAAGCTTATATAAAGTCTTTTCTTATATAAGTTATATAATGAAGATATAAGATAATTTATATTTTAACCTTTTAAATTGTTAACTTTTTTTATCATAATATTTTAACCTTTATGATATAAGATAAAAAGTGTTTTAAGTAAGTAAAGATTATCGATTAAAACTTAAGGGGTAACTTATATAAGATTTAAAGAAACGTAACGTTTTTTTAACTTTATTAATTTTAATGATTAAAGATATATAAAAAGGATTTATTAATAACTTTAATATTTATAATTATTTAAGTTAAGTATTTATTTTAAACATTATTTATATTTATTTCAAATTATGGCTTATATTTATTTCTATTTAATTATATATTTTTTCGAATGGTTTTTAATTTATTTATATCTTATTATATTTAATCTAAATTATATTAAAATTAATTAAATTCTTTATAATATTATCTTATATTATTACGAAGCATTTTATTTAATGATAACTTTAATCTTTTTCTTTTAACTTTATATTATCTTAAATAATTTCTTAAGTTAAGAAAATTATCTTTATATAATATAAAGTTATTATAATAAATAAGTTATAATAAATATTACATAAGTTATTCATTATAAATTTAATGTATCTTTAACTTTAGAAAGTTATTAAAATTATACCTAATTAAAAGCTTTTTAAACTTATGCATTAATTATATTAATTCAACATTTATTTAATTATGAATATTTATGATATAATTTTAAATATTGATATTACTTATATTTAACCATATATAATAAATATAACCCATTATAACATAATTTTTACCCGGTTAAAATTTAATCCGATAATTATTCTATTATTTTATAAACTAAATATACTCTTCCTAAATAATATTATTATATATAATATAAAACGTTACTTAATCCATAATTTCATCTTTATTAAAAAGGCTTTATTTAATTAAATTCTTAAAATAACCTTATTATAATATTAATCTAAATTTAAATTATAATAATTAATATAAAACTTAAATAATTTATAATTTAATGCCTCATTATATTCTTTAATAATTACGCTTATTATTGCTTAATTTTCTTATTCTCTTTATTAATCCCTTATTTATAAAATTCTATAATACCATTACCCTAATATATCTCAATTATTATTCTATTTAAATTAACTATAATTATTTTCGACTTATAAAAATTAATTAAATAAAATTACGCTTAAATTATAAAAGGCATTTTAACCCCATAATTTATTTAAATCTAAATTAGTTAAAAGCTTAATTTAATAATAATAAGAAGATATTAATTTAATATATTTACGAATAAAGAGTTAAATTAATTAACGTTAATTTATAATATTTTATAAGAATATATGTTAATATTTACGTAGATTTTAAAACTAGTAAAGTAAAGTTTTTAATACTTATTTATAAATTATATAAAGTTTAAATTAAAGATTAAAAAAATTATATCTTATAAGTCTTATTTAAATTATTTTTTTCTTTATATTATTATATAACTTATAAATATTATTAATGATATATTTTATAAGCCATTTTTTTATAATATTTAACTTTATATATTTCTAAATTAATCTATAAATTTAGTTTTTATTTAAGTTCTTAAGAAGGTTTATTATTTTATTATATTATTTAAAAAAGCGGTATAATTTAATTTAAGTATATATTTTTTTAATTAAACTTATAATCCTTTTTATTATATCATTTTTAAGACGGATTTAAATAATAAAGGAGATATTAATATTAAACGTTTATATATCGTATAATTACTTAAAGATTTCTTTATTATAAATATTTTAATAATATATAAAATATTATATATATTTTATAAGTTTAACCGAATAATTGACTTATTTATAATGATTTATTTATCATTATTATAACTTATATTTAAAAGATCGTTATAAAATATTAATCTTAAATTATTCCTTTCTTAAATATATAATAATGTCGGAATATAATATCTTTACTTTAAAGAGTTTAAAAATCTCGGCTTTAATAATATTAATATTTTATTTTTTTTGATATAATTTCTACTTTATTAAATATTATTAGAATATTTATTAATTAATATAGAAATTATATTTATTTCCAAGCTTTTAAATGATTTCCGTTTACGAAATTTAATTATTTAAATATTATTATATAATTTGGTTTTTAAAAAGCTTAAAATTAATTAAAGTAGGTAATATATTAACTTAATTAATAATTTATAATTAATAAATAATAATATTATTAAAAGATAAAAAGAAACGTTTAAGAAATGAAAATGTGAGGTTTAATAACTTATTTTAACGATTATCTTATTTTATATATTTAGAGTTATTATATAAATATGATTAAATTGGGATTAATTTATTAAATATCGATAATTAAGTTATATATATTATAATAAAAGGCTTTTTATTTTATAAATAATTAATTCCTTTATATTTTAAGTTATCTTTAACTTAATCCCTTTATATATAATTAAAATTATTATTATTAATTAATTTAAAACTTATAAATATTATAATTAAATTTTATAATATTAGTTGTTTACTTTTAATGCCTTTAGCTTTTAATAATGTGGATGGTTTATTAAATCGTTTAATTTCTTTAAGGGAATTTTCTTTAATAAGATTTTAAGATTTTGTTTTTATAAATAGGAAGAAATAACTTATCTTAAGTAAAAAAAAAGAATAAATTTGGTTAAATATGTAATATTAATTATAACTATTTTATTAATTAATTTATTAACTTTAATCCCTAATTTAATTAAGCTTAATAATATGATCTGTAATTTATATAATAAAATAAGGATATTCATAATAAATATTAAGGATATATTATTATTATTATTTTATATATTTAAAAAGGTTAAAGGTTTTTTTAGATTAAATTAAAATGTTTTCCATAAATTCCTTAACCATAAAAAGGTAATTATAATTATTCCTTAACTTTATTAAAAGTTAAGTTGAATTATTTAAAGAGTTTAATTAATTTTATCTATTATTTACTTTTTAAGGAATTTAAATAAAATAGTTCTTTCATTAATTTATCATTCTTAATCTTTTATATGTTTTATTTAAAACCTCTAATAAATAAAGGAAAAATATATAATATAATATTCTTAAATAAATTATATAATAAAGGTTTTATTAAAATTATTTTAATATAACATATAATATTTTTATTAATTAATTTTATTTATTTATTTAAGTAAATAAATTAATAAAGTTTAATCTTTTAAACATTTTTTTTAATATTAATTAACCTTTTATATAAAACGTTATTAAATCTTATTAAATCTTACCAATTATTTATTTTTATATCATAATTATTTATATTCTTTATTGGAATATAAATAATCGATAATATTAATTTTATAAAACTTTTTATAATAAGGTAAATATAATAAATTAATTGGTAATTATGTTTAATAAAACCGTTAAAAGTATATTTTATAATACTTTCTTAATATTATTTATATAATATTAGTTTAAGAATAAAATAGAAAGAATTAAAACTCTTCTTAAATCTTATTTTATAATAAGATTTTATCTTATAATATTTAATATTTATCTTATTGATTTCTTAAATAAATTATTTAAATTATTTAATATATAATTTACCTTAAAATTTTTATTATAAAAGCTCTTTTTTCATCACTTTTTTTCTTCAATTAATATTATTTATATTAGTTTTATTTTTATTACTTATTATTTATCTTTTTAATTATTTTAAGATAGCTCGCCATAACGTATATAAAGAAAATAATAAATGGATATTACTTAATATATATAGAGATAAAGATAATTTATTTTATAAGAGAATTATTTAATTTAATAATGAAGTAAATTACATTATTTATTCTTTTTATTATTTACCTTTTTATATAATTATTATTAATAAATAAAAGGAGGAATATAATAATATAAATAACTTATTATATCTTTAAGGCTTTTTATAATATCTTTAAAACTCTTTATAATATCTTTAAAACTTTCTTTAATATCTTTAAAAATCTTTATAACATCTTTAAAAACTTTTTTAACCTTCCTTAAAACTTTCACTTATTATATATTATAACGTAAAAATTATTTATTATATAAATTAAGATAAATCTTAATATATATAACTTCTTATTAACTTTATTTAAGGTAATAAAGTTAAATATATATCATTACTTATACTTAATAACGTTTTATTAATTAATATTAATATCATTATTAATAATATATTAATTAATTATAAAGAAGTAAAGAGGATAAATATTAAATGATAAGTAATAAAAAATTTATATTATATTTAAGATAATATAATAATTAAATTATAAATTTATATATATTCTTATTAATATTATGAAAATAAAAAATAAAAAAAAGTTATATTAATATCAATAACAAAACTTATGTAATATAAATTTAATAAAAATTAAATTAAAGAATTAATTTAATACTTATATTTTAAAGGTTATTAATATTATAATCCTTTATATAATAAAATATATCTTTTATATGTTAAATAATTGATTTAAAAAAGATATTATTTCAAAATATAAACTTAACAAATTATTAACTTATATATAAATTAAATTCCATATAAAATTTATTTCTTATTTAAAAATAATTTAAATATTTAAGATTAAGGTAATATAATTTAAGGATTATAATAATATAATGGTAAGTTCTTTATTTAATAAGGAAATAATACCTTAAAAATTCCTTAAAAATATTATTAAATATAAGGTTTATATCATTTATATAATTATATATTAAGAATAAATTTTACCCTTAATTAAAAAATTTAAGGCTAAACTTATTTTAGTTTTAATTATATCGGTTAAAATATAAAATAAAGAAAAAAATAATAAACGTTTTTTTATTAATGAAAAATAAGTGAAAATATTTTGGAAGGGTTTATTATTTAAGCGGTTTCTAATTATTTTATCTTATTATATTAAATAAAGATTAAATTAAAAAAAAAATAATTTATTCTTAAATAATAATAAAAAAGAATAACTGGAATAAATTTAAGTTAAGAAAGTTTTTTTCTTTTCTCCCTTTCTTATTTTAATTATATCGGTATATAAATGGGTAAAAAAATTAGATAATAATTTATTTCTTAAAAAAAATAAATAAGAATATATAATATAATATCAACTTATAATGAAACTTATTTCGTTTTTTTTTGATATAATTAAATTAATAAAAGGATAAATTAAAAAATTAAATGATAACTTAAATAATATGATATAAATTTATATTTAAGTATAAGATAAAATAATAAACTTTATTAAGATTTATTTTATTAACTTAATTATTAATATTTTATAAAAAAATGTTAAATTTAATATGTATATTTTGCCAAGGAAAATTATCGACTTTATTTTTAAATTAAATAAATTTCCGGATATTATAATTATTATTAAAAAAAAAAGTTGATTTTCCTTATTTTGTAAGTTAAAAAAATTAAAAAATCACGATTTTATAAGATTAATATGGGAAAATAATTAAGTTATAATTATTAAGAAAGAATTAAACATAATTAATAACTTAAAATTAATAATATAACAAAAAAAATTTATTATTTTTCTTAATGGTTAAAATTAAATTAAATAAATTAAAAAAAATATATAAAAGAAGCGGGCCGTTATTTTATTTAAACTTAAAGATAAAAACATATTTATATCCGAAATTATGATTATTTTTTTTTATAAGGTAAAATAATATTTCCTTATAAATGCGTAAGTTATTAAATATATAAAGAAATTATATAAATAATTTTCTTTTATATATTAGAATTAGGAATTTTTTAATATTTATTTCGATATTTAATAATAATAATGTCTCAACGACGTTAAATAAATTATTTTTTTTGTTATTTTTTTTTATATATTTATTATTACTTAATATATCTTAAAAATGGAAAATTAATTAATTATTTATTAAATTAAAAGGTAAAAATAACTTTATAATTTATTGAAAGGTTTAAGATTTATAAATGATTAATATAATTATTAATAAAAAATCTTTTATAATTTTATAAAAAGGTAAAAAAATTAAGATATTTTTAACTTTAAAAGCGTTAAATTATATATATAATAATTATTAATAATTATTATATTAACTTATTTAAATAAGTATAATTAAAGATTTATAAATAAATAATAATTAAATTCTTAATTTTTAATTAATAATAAAGTAACATAATAAACATTATATAATATGATAAAATAATGATTAATAAATATAAAAGAAATATTAAAGGGGTTATAAAGATAGGTTAATTTAATTTATTATTTCAAGTTTTAAGTGATAATAAATATTTAAATATTTAAGTATTTTAATTAATAAATAATTATTTTATATTAATATAATAAATAATGAAATGATATTATAAAATTATAAATAAATTTAATATTTTAAATCCTTAATTTAATTCATAAATATTAATAAATGGCCTTTAATATTATTTATAATTTTAAATAAAATATTAAATATATATTATTATTATTTTTTAATTATTATAATAATTTTAATATATTTTTTTATATTTATAAGAGTTAGAATGTTATTTATATCTTAATTAATAATATAAAAATTAATATTTAATATATTAAATTTATAAGAATATTTATAACTTTTATTATTATAATGATATATAACGTAAATATTATTTAAATAATTTAATAAAATGATATAATATTAAAACATGTTCTTATTTAATTAATAATTTTTATAAGCATATTTTAAAGGTAAGATAATGTTAATTATTATTATATATGCGATTAAGATTTATTAAAGATTAAATTAGAAAAGGGTTAATTTAAATTTACCTTTATAATTAGAAATGGGTGAAAGTATAAACTTAATTTCTTAATATTAACATATTTGATTTTGATAATATTTATTTAAAGAAATGATTTATTTAATTTTGAGTTAAAGATATTATTAATTAACCTTTTTAATTGATAAAATATAATAATATATATATTTATATATTTAAATTATTAATTATTAAATTAATAATGTTATTCACATATATTTTTTTTATTTTAGTTAAAACTTAAGTTAAATATTAATTAAAATTTATATTATTTATTAAATTTAATTTATTATTATTATTTCCGAAAAAAGATTTATAAATAAATAATTTAAATTAAGCCGGGAAATAACTTTATTTAATTACATTTTAATTAAAATAATTTATTAAACTTTAATTAAAATTTAAATTATTAATAATTAATTTAAATATAAGGTTTAAAGTTTTATTATTTAACTTAAAAAAGTTAATTTCTTACTTTCGAGAGATAATGTTATGTTTAAAGTTAAATTTAAATTAGTTTAATTTAAAAAAGTTGATTTTTTACTTTTAAAAATTAACGTTTTTAATAAGATTTAATTGGGATCGGTTTAATTTTTTCGAATATGTTATAAATTATTTAAATATGGTTAAGATTTTCGAAAGTTATATAAATTTATGGTAGAAATTAATAAACAAAGAAATATTTATAAATAAATAAATATTATAAATATTAACGAGAATTTTATTAAGGGAGTAAAGTTTTCTTTAATATATTTAAATTAGTAAAATTTGAATTAATTATTTAGAAAAGGAATTAATATATTTTAAATATAATTATTAATATATATTAAAATATTGGAAGTTTTAAGGAAATATATAAGTATTTTTTAATATAGGTATTTTTTAAAGTAATTATTTATTTATCTTTATATTTTTTAAAACCTTATGGAAGATTTAAAGTTATATTATTAAAAAGAGAAAGATATTATATATAATTATCTTATATAATATATGAGTTAATTTTAGATTTATTAATTAAATATTAAAAATACATGTAAAAATAAAATTAATTAATAAATATTAATATAATATTAAAGGATATATCATATTTTATTAAATATAAGGTATGATGTTTTTTTATCAAAACTTAATTAAGAAGGTTAATAAGTTAATTTATCTTATTTAAATTATTTATGATTAAGAAATAAATAAATGGCATTAAGTTAAAAGGAAAATATATAAATATAATTTAAAATGAAGATATTTATATATATAAACTTATAATATAAATTATTAAAATTAATAAATATAAAAGGAAAAGGTAAGTTAAAAGATATATTTTATTTATTTTACATATATTAAAGCGTGTTTTAATAATATCCTATTTTATTAATAATAAAGATTATGTAAATATTTATTTTTATTATATTTATTTATTAATTATTTTCTTTTTTTTATATGATTTATCCTTTTTTTAAACTGCTTTAACTATTATATCTTTGAAATTAATATTTAACCATTTTATTAAATGATTTTATTAATTATTTTAAACTAATGTTTAATAATAATTACTTTAAAATATTAAGTATTATCTTAAATCTTTTTTTTATAGGTAAATATCACTTTAATTCATTTATATATATTTTAAATATTTTAAGATTTTGGATAAAAGTTATATTTAAGTAGTAATGTTTATTTAAGATAGATAAATAATAATATTATATATAATTAAAGGTTTAAAGTTTTTTAAAGCATTAATAAAACTTTTAAAATTTAAGATAAATATATTATTATTTATTTATCTTAAATAGATTATCATTTAAGTTAAATTTACTTTAAATTTAATAATATCTTTATAAAATTAATTAATAAAATTAAATATCAAGTCTTTTTTATCGAACTAATCATTTATCTTATTTAAAATATATAATATATAATAACTTTTATTTTAGAAATTTATAACGAATAAGATATTAATAAGAAAATAATAAGAATAATAAAAGAATATGAATAATATGGTAATAAATATTATCGATGGGGTAAATGATTATAAATTAAAGGTAAAAGTTTCGAACTTATAAATTATTAATTTATGATATATCGCTTTTTTAACCTTTTAAAATAAGATAAAGTTTCTTATTTTCTTTTTCTTTAAATATGAAAAGATAATATATTGCCGAGTAATAATCTTTTAAATATCTTTTATTTTACTTTTTCTTATTATTTATTACCCGATTTTAACCTTTATAAAAATGTTTCAACATATTAAATATCTTTTTATTATGTTTCTTATATTATTATATCTTTTATAAAAATATTAATATTTAAAATATCTTTTTATCGTAAAGTTAATATTAGTTAATTAATAATTAAAGCGTTTATAAAGTTATAGGATATTTTATAATATATGTGGATGAAATCTTTTTTTTGGTATTTTCTTACGTGAGTTTATTATAAGATTTAATATCGTTAAAAAGAGTTACTTAATCTTTATTTTAGTAAATGACGGATAATATAATTAATTGTATATTTATATTATACCGGAATATTAATTATAAGTATTAAATTTTTAATCATTAAACTTAATATCTTAAATTAATGGAAAAGAATAATAAAAAAGATAATAATAAATAGCTATATCTTTTAATAAAACATTTAATACCTTAATATATAAATTATAAAAAACGTTTTATATTAATTAAATCATTTTATATAATAGATTTATAATAAGTAAAATAATTTATAATATTTAAGACATTCTTAAAATCATTAAATATAATTATAAATATGGTTTTATTACGGTTTTGAGTAATTTTATTCATATTATTTTTATTATTATTAATATTTATATTAATTATATTATCTTTATTAATTACGTTATTTTTATTAAACTTATTATTATTATTTAATTAATTATCTTTATAATTATTAAACGAAATATATAAATTTAATTTACCTTTTATAATTAAACTATTAAGAAAAGGAAATTTAACTTAATAAGTAATAATTAAATTATTTAAGGGATAAGCGCGTTTTGGTAAATGGTTATATAGTTTTTTATTTTCTATATTAATATCTTTAAATATAAAAAGAGATTTTTTCTTTATATTAAATATCGATAATTTATTTTAAGAATAATTAGATTTTTTATTAAAAGGTAAAAATAATTTATAAATTTTATTATAATATTTATTAACATTTTTAATGATATAATCGTTTTTAAACTTATAATTTTTATTTTAATTATTATTATTCCTTTTCCGTTTAATTTTATTATAATTTAAATATGGCTTAAAGAATTTAAAATAAAAAAATAACCATTATTTATATTCTATATTATTATTTTTATTAAAAGTGAATAAATAAATAAGATAATTTTATACCTTAATATTTATTAATTCGAAAAAGGTATAATATATAATATAAAATTTAGATTATATAAATCGAGTAAAAATATATTCTTTACAAATTTAATTAAAATCCTAATATTAAAAATGTTAATACTTTTTTATTAATTTTTAAAAAAGTTTTAAAATATTTTTTATTAATATTTTTTAAACGTATATAATTAATATGAATATATTATTTAAGGAAAGGTATAAAAACGAAATAATTATATTTTAATTAAAAGTTTTATAAACCTTTTTATATAACTTAAATATATTCTTATTATAATTAATTATAAAGTTAATAAAAATAATAATTATATTATTTTAATTTTATTAAACTTTAATTATTTTAAAAATCATATAAATTATTTTTACTTATTCCGAAAATTTAATTAAATAATAATATCTTATATTTTTATAACGTGGAAACTTTTTACGTTTCGGAAAATTTATTTATAATTTAAGTATTTAATTATAAGGAAAAACTTAATCTTTGAAATTTATTATAAAAAAGTATTTAAATATAAAGTGATTTATTAATAATTATTATTATTAATATATATAAAGTAATAAAATATAATAATTTATAAAGAATATTATTATAATTTTAAAATATATAGAAATATAACTTTATTTTTTTTATTATATTATTATATAATAAAATTTTAATAATGTTTATTTTATTTTTAAATTTAAAAAAGAATAAATATGGAAATATTATAATTCTTAAAGGAATATTTTTTTAAACCTATTTAATATTTAAGGATTAAGATTAATATAAAGTAATTTATTCCTGCTATTTTTACCGATTTTATTAATTTTGAGATTTATTACATAAAGTTTATTTAATTAAAGGATTTTTATATGGTATTAAATTAAATTAAAACGATATTAAATTAAATTAAAGCAGTATTAAATTACGTTAATATAATATTTATTTAAATTTAAAATCGGGTTAATAATTATTAACGATAATATAATATAAATAATATATTAAGTTAAAAATAATATTTCTATTATTTATATAAATAAATGTTAATATTAAATTATATTTAAGGTTTAAATGATAAATATATAAATAATTAAAATTATCTTTATCCGAAAGATTTATTAAAAATTTTAATTTTTAACTTTCGAAGAGAAATATAAAATTATTATTTAAATTAAGATAAAGCTTAATTAAATTAAATAAAAACTTTTAAAAGTTTAATAAAAGATATAAAAAGTTATTAAATGAAGTTATAATATATGAAAATATTATATATGTTATATTAACGATAAATAAATTTAATAAATTTGATAAATTTAATATAAGAAGAGATATATCTTTTAAAAGATATATAATTTATAATGATAAATGGAAAAAAGGGATAAAATATTTGAAAAAAGCTTTCTTTTAAATAAAATATTCATAAAAAGCTTTTTTTAAAGGAAGAATAAATGAAGTAAAAAAATTATTAAAGAAAAAGAATAAAAAGGTAATAATAATATTTATATAAATAAACCTTTATATTAAAATATTACCATTTATTATAAGTTATATCTTACCTTTTAATTTATTATTTTTACCTTTATATATATTTCATATAAATCTTAATTAAAAATAATTATATTACCCTTTTTAAAAAATTATCCATAAAAAATAAACATTTTTAAATAAAGGATTTAATAAAATTAATAAATCGTTATTTTCCATGCCGATAATAAACATTTAATATATAATAAAATATTTTATTTTACTTATTTTAAAATATTAAATAATATATTTTTATATTTTACAATTATTAATATATATAAATATATAAATATTTTACCTTATCAAATATAATGCGTTATTAATATAAAAATATTTTAATTTTTATAAGATTTTTATATAATATTTATATACTTTATAATAATAAATTATAACTTTATAAATATATAAATTTTATTATTAAAATAAAACTTATTTTATTAAAATATTATTTAATTTTATACTTAAATAACTTTATGAATATTAAGCATAATGTTATGTTATTGAAATTATAAAATAGATATTTTAATTATATATATTTTAATTTAAATTATATTTTAATATAATATTTATAATTAAAAATATTTAAGATAAAAGTCGGGAGGTATTTTTAAATAATTATATGATACCTTTTATAAGAATATATTAAATAATGAATTTAATAAAGTATTTATAAGGTATTTAATTATTATAATATAAAATTTTATAACATTTAAAAACTTTAAAAGAGAAAAAGTTCTAAAAGATATTATATGTTTTATAAAATAAGGTTAATAAAAATATCTTATGATAATTTATAAAAACTTCTTAATTTTAACCTTAAATAATTTAAGTTATAAATATTACATTAAAATGTAATTTAAATTAAAATATATATATTTAAGTTATTTATTTTTTTACTTAAGTTATATAACGTTATAATTAATATTTATAAAGTTATTTTAATATAAAAATAAAGCCCCGCTTTTCGAATTTTATTTATAGTTTAACGTAAATTTAAATATTATATAACTTATTTAATGTTATTTATTTTAATAAAGAAAAGTAATAAAATATTTAATATATAATAATTATATAATCCTTTATTAAAAAGCGATAATAAGGTTAATAATAGTTTTATAAAATTATCAAAAAATAAATATTTAATTATTTAATTTAAAATTAATTAATTAATTAACTTAATATTTTATATCATTTAAAATTGTAAATTTAACAATTATATCTTAACACGTAAGTTAAAAACGAATTAAAATCAAAACTATGTTATAATGTAATTATAACTTATTAAAAGTTTCTTTTATTTTTTAATAAAAGTTTTAATAATACTTAATTATAATTAATTTAAATAATAATTCATTTTAAAACTTAATTTAATATTAATATTTTATTATTTATATTTTTATTATATAAATTTTTATTAATAAAAACCTTTAACGTTAATATTAATTATTTAAGCTCCGAAATAATTTTATTAATTTCTAAATTTTTAAAAAAGTTTAAAATGTTATTATTTAAAAGTATATTATTAAAGATATATATAATGGCATTAAAATTATTATAATAAATTTATAATTAATATTTTATTATAAAAATGGTTAATAATTAATGTTTATTTTGTTTTAAAAAAAAAAAAACTTACGTAATTTTGATATGACGTTTTTAAATAATGAAACGATTATTTATCATGATTAATTAAGTTTATATTATTTTAATTATTTATTAAATTATATTAAGTTTTTATAAAATTAAAGCGTTGTTTTAAATTGATAAAAAATTAATATATTTTATAAGTTTATTCGTTATTTATTTTATATTTTACGTAATTAATATAAAGTTTAGTTAAAATAATTAAAGTTAAAGTTAAAGTTAAAATTAAGGTATAAAAATAATAATTATAATGAAAAATTAAATTAAATAACGAAATAAATAAAGGATGTTTTTAAATATAATAATAAGTGTTATAATATAAATATTATAATAAATATAATCCAAAAATTTAATGTTTTAAAAGCGGAACCTTTTTTTACTTTAAAATATTTCGGGTTAATATAATAACATTAAAAAATAATAAATAAATTAAATAAAGTAAAGCTTTAAAACATTTTAAACTTAAAAAATTATCATAAAGAATAAGATAATAAGTAAATTAAATAAAGTAAAACCTTAAAAAAATATAATTATATTTTTTTATATATATTTTTTTATTAAATATATATATTAATTATTTATATATCATTATATAATTTTAATAATAATTATAATTTTTTATTAATTATCATTTTTTTTATATATAATTTAATTATTAATATATATTATTAAGGTAAAAATATAAATATTAATATATTATATTATATTATATTATATATTTACGATAAATTATATTATTAATAATAAAATATATAATAATATTATCGTTATTATATTTATATATAAACATATACTTTAATATAAACATATATTTTTATATAATAATATTCATAAATATATATCGTTTTAAAAAGGGTGGCGTATATGGTTTATAAGCATAAGTAAAATGATTTGGCAGTTTGGCGGGTGTTGGGATTTCGTCCATTGTATAGATTCACGTAGGGCGGGGAAATCGCCCCAAATCCGTGGTATCTTGCTCATGGCCAATACATTTATTCCTCAGTATTGTAGTTCATCCATACTTGCCTGCTCTTTTCCTGATAATCTATCCGTGCTAAGGTCATTTTCTATGCCACACGCTGGGGCATTCTTGATCGGGCTACGTGGATTCTACGCTATTTGCTACCATCTAGCACGATGGCTAATCTATCTCATGTTGAACCTGACTGGCGGGATGAAATCTACCCTGAAGAGCCACAAGGGAAAGACAAGGGGATGCAGCTCATATCGCCAACTTTCGGGTTGCGGCAAAACCCCCCCGCCCCCGAACCAGCTCATGAGAAGGTTTCTAACGAGACTTTTTTAGAAACCAAAGCATCTTCTAACATACCAGGCCCACGTGAGGTTCTTACAAAACGAAATGTCAATGGCATATGGGATCCGAGCCATGCCACTGACATTACAGTCCACCTCAAGATGCCCCTACAGGAAGATCTTAGCGAGATTTTTGAGGAGTTATGCCGCCTACAAAGACTAGGCGACTTTGCCTCTGCTAGACGATGGTTCACGGAAAACCTACAAGAATATCTAGACAATCCTCAAATTATTATCGGGTATGCAGAGATGCTGCTCGAGCAAGGCGACTATAAAGCCTTAGCAGAGTTCAACCATGGCGCAACGCCCGAAGCGTGGGCCAATCTGGCTGACAGCAGTGATGCACTCTTACTCACAACGTACTGGGAATTACTTCAGATACTCAGAACTCGCTTCAACCCTGAAAGGCCTTACCCACTTGGGAACGCCACTGATAGAGCCATCGATAGAGCCATCGATGTACTTCGCAAGATAAGCCCAGACAACAGAAATATAACCTCAACTGAAGTAAGCCTACTTGTGATCCCCAAAGCCCGCTAATTGCTAAACGGTCAGATCAGAATGCTTGCTCTACTTTACCGTTTGGGATACTGGGCATTCAGATCAATATTTGAGCGCCTTCATGACATATTCTCTTTGAGATTCTACAAAGTCTTGTACAAGACCCTCCTCAGCCAGGGCAGAATCTGGGATGTCCGAGATATTGCAGTAGCATTGGCACGTGTAGATATTGATTTATTGCACCAATTAGGTGGTACCCAGGCCATTATTAAAGATTGGTCAAGCTCAGCCAGCGACTCCTCAACAACTCTCGCACTTCTCGACATTTTCGTGTCTCGTGCGATCTACAATCTCGAAAGATCCGAAGTGGATGTAAAAAATGTATAAGTGTTGATGGATGGATCTGCCCCTCTTGCACTTTGAATCATAGAAAATGATCCGGGCAACATGAAAAGTCGGCCTTTCACAAGGTGGATGCTGGCGAAGTCTCGTCTTTCTGACATCAAAGGGCCTAATTACACCTATTGTTTGATCAAGCACTTTCAATCCTACCCGGGCCTGGTGTTACGTCCGAGAACCTTCCTATTACCCCAATATGTCTCCGCGAAAGGTGAAAACCCGGGTTGGAGCCTTCATGGCGCAGCACCTGAGTTAGAACGCCCTGCGAGGATGGCAATGAGAGCGTCAAGGGAGCTAGGTGACTATGGAACGGAAGCGATGGCCCTACAGAGACTTATCACTTTATCTACAAACCCATTCAAGGAATTCGAGGAGCTTTGCAACCTTCAGAAAGTGATCCAAGGGGATATCTGGGGCTATTCGATGACGTTGGCATCGAAGTATCCGATATCCAACACCAACAAGTTGAAACGGGACCTGAAGATGGAGCTTTCTGAATTCTTCGATATTCCTAAATTTGGTGCGTGTCTTGCCACGATGGACGTCTGGGTCCTTAAAAGGCTACGCTACACCTTAGAAGACGGGGGTCCGGCGGCTCGGCGAGCTTTGGGAAAGTCCGATGAGAACTACAAGTTTTTGCCCAAAGAGCTTCAACGTATGATTAGCGAAAAATTCCCAGACATACCGCGGCGTGTTGGCCAAACCATCTCCGATCCACAGAAAGCCAAAGTCAACCAAGCTGAAAGGCAGAATGAAAATCTTTCAAAGAAGGGGAAGGCCCCAGAGGCGGCAGAGAACACAGAGAGAGATCAACTTAAAATCCGTCGCGGAGGCAGACCGAGTTCAATCCAATTCGATGATAAGGAAGACGAGTGGACTGATGAGTCCTCCGAGTCCGACTGCCGCGCCCCTGTGCTGCAATATTCACAACTGAAATCTAATGTCTCAAGCTCGCGCCCAGGTGAAGTGTCATCACAGGAACTTCACCCTATCCTCAGATCTATTAGCTTTGCTCGAGGCGAATCTAAGATAGGTTTAGAAAACGACTCATTGAAAGCAAGCAATATGGGGGACCAAAGTGAAACCCCTCAACAAGCTGCCCCTGAGCAGAAGAAAGATGGCAAGGAAAAAGAGCAGAAAGACGAGTCGGGGACGAAAAATGAGTATAAAGAACAGCACAGCTCTCCAACTTGCCTTGAAACTTCTGAAAATCGGTTAGGTGAAGCTCAAAAGGCAACTTCAGTTGACGAGAATGTTGGTGAGGAACTGGCAGGTAAAGAGGCAGAATCTGAGCAGTCTGAAGTGGAGTTGACGGCTACGGAGGAAACTAAACCGCTTTCTGACGGTAAGTCGAGGCTCGATGGTAACTCTGATGATAGTACAGCTTTCTAACAGCCTAACCTAGACTTGGCGACGACGGTTCAGGACGTGAAAGACTCCGGCGAAGGCACAGGGGAGTTCCCTGTACATCTTTCTGGGCATGACATTACTTAGTACTGCGGGGGTCGATACGATGGTTTGTGGTTCGCGTGGCATATTTGTGATTTGGGACTTCCTGCAAGATGTTTATATTTCCTGTCTGGTCGTATGGCATTCTAAAAAGCTGTTACCATTGCAAGTGCCAAGGTCACCAGCATTGCTTTGGGTATTGTGTACTGGTTTGGTCGTGTAGACCAGAAGTAAGAAAGCTCAATTACTCTCGCTCGTAGAAACGAAAACCACTAACACCGCTGCGCAAGCCGCTGTGGCTAGTATGATATCGGTCCTCCGCCCGTCCGTGAGCACTGCCAAACTAGTCGCGAAGATGCTCGTGAAGACGGTGATCATGCCCAACCTTACGTGCTCATCCTTAACCACGTAGAGGGCAACAATGGCGCCGTTAATGACTAGAGACGCTAATAGGACTGTGCTGGTGGTGGCCAAGCGCGAAACGTGCTTCGTGGAGTAATATTTGATTTCCGGCGTTGTCTCATGCCTCACGCCCTTGATTTAGGTGGCGGAATAAGCAATAGTGGCTTTGAAAGACAGCGGGGGGATTGACTTACAGTGAGCAGCTTTCCGCCAAGGTTTTGTAGGGTGTTTGTCAAGAAATCTTGATCCGTGGACGGCTGTAGGGCTACGAAGTCGTCGTGGCCTATTAACAAGTCGTTCCCGTATCCGACGAATGGCTTCTCGATATCGAACCAGCCGCGAAAAGCCCCAAAGGCTCGACGGCATGGCCTCGAGAGTTTAAGTACTTGGCTTTGCAGTAGAAGTGCTTCGTCTGCATCTGATATTAGCCGGAGCTACTTTGGGAGTCTAGGTCTCGCTGTATCAACTAACGATACGTTTTCAACTTGACTTGCGTATCCTTGATCGTCGCCATGCGTTCCGCTTCTCGGGGCTCATCCACTGCCGCTCTCGCAGCAAAAGTCTCCCAACATTTTAACGACAGAAGAGTGTCGAGATTTGATTCCTTGTTGTCGCACTCGTCATATTCTCTAAACTTTTGCTCCAAGGCCAGGAGCTCGGATTGCTGATACAGCAGGTTTCGTGAGTTGAGGCTCAGAAACGTTCTGTATATTGACAATTCAGGGTCTGTGGCAATGAAGTCGGAAAATGTAGTGTATCCGGAGAAACCAGAACTTGACATTGCAGGTATGTTACCGTCGCATTTGAACTGTTATTTCGTAAAGAATTTAAACCCCCCCTTACCTCTTCTGCGTCTAAGTAGGTAACTACTAGGTAGATAATAGGGCAATTTAATCAGTTGAATCAATATCCCCTTGAATAGCGTGGCTCTATAATTACTCCGATAGCTAATAGTTATGTCAACTTCAAGTGAGGGCCTAGGGAGCTGGGGACTTTATGCTAACAGAACAAGTAACTTACCATCACAGCCTACGACGTGCAAATACGCCTAGGTGTCTTGGCACCTAGAACGTGGAATATCCCACACAGAAAAGACGCTGGTTGATTGGCTGAAGATATGGGTATGGCTCTGACGAGCGCCCGCATGCGTGGCTATGCCTGGGGGAGCTGAGGGCTGATAGATAGCGGGCGCCAGACTTCAAAACTGCGACTATCCCGTAATATCTGTTAGAGGGCCGAATCATCCGCATCCAAATTAACGACTGTGAGCTATCTTGACAGTGGCGGACCAGACAGCTATGGATCTTCCGCCAGATCCCTACAAGGTGTTGGGTGTCTCATCCGACGCCCGACTACCCGAGATTCGATCAGCTTCCCGCAAGCTAGTCACCCCGACAAATTTACGAAGCCGAACGAAAAAGCAGCCAAGCACAAAGAATATCAAGCGATTCAAGATGCCTACGAGACCCTCACGGACAACGTCAAGAGGCGGCAATATCATAGCCTGGCAGCATCAGTTATGACTTTGAAGACAATATTGGCCATGCAGGAGGTAGTTTCGAAGGTAGTTCATTTTGGCACTAAAAAGGAAAGGGAAATGACACAACAGACTACGAGGCAGACGGCAAAGAGGAGCATACCGTCCGGTATTCTCGTAGCTCGAGGTAGACTAGATGGCACGGACACATATGCCATTCCGGATACCGGTGCACAGTGCAACATCATAACCGCGTCTTTCGCCGGCAAGCTCGGGCTCAGAGTCCAGCAGCATGAGGAAGGGAGCAACGTCATCTTCGCACAGCAAATGGGAGGTTCATCGCCACGCATGGTATTGTTCAGGCCGACTGGCGGTTCTCAACTGACACGACACGGAGATGGCTAGTCGATTTCTATGTCGTCGAAGACTTTATGTGCGATCTGCTCCTCGGCAATGACTTCCTGATGAAAACCAAGACCATGTCGCACCACAAGTATCGTCTATCCCGCATACCGAGGTCGACTAATGCATTGTCCGTTCTACGAGTGAACCTCCTAGGATTACCGAGCCAAAGGGTGCGGGGGACGATTCGCAACTGGGGTGTATGGGCGCTACCAGACTCCGGATCTGAACCGAATATTCTCTCTTGGGAATTCGTTAAGAATGCGGGTTTGGAAAGCCTGATCGACTGGGGCGATCAACGCGTGCTCCAGTTTGCGGATGGGAGCCTTGGGAGAACAGAAGGCTCGATACGGACAGAATGGACGTTTCGCTCCAAGTCACAGTTGAGCGGGTCTGGCATAATCGTCAAGTTTTACGTCACTCGCGACTGCGTTTACGATGCTATCATCGGGCAGGATATGCTCGAGGAGACAGACGTATTTTTGAGCCATGAGGAGGACTTCGTCTACGTCGAATCCGATACTCGGGCCGCCGCGATGAACCTAGTCATCTTCGCAGCCAAGAGGGCCAATAAATCTTCATCACCCCCTCGTATGAACGACGGGATCCACGCCGAACTGCAACGGCGCGCGAGAGTCGATGCTGAAAGCAGGCGGACGGCGGATAACATTGCGCGGGTTCAAGAAGAAGCCAGAAGGGAATCAACCCGTCGTGCACACGATGGGAATGCCCTTCCCCCAGAAGCCCACCTACACCCCAGTGGCACCGTTGCAGGCCAAAGCAATGATAATAGGATATCGCACGCTTCCGATGGGGAAAGTAGATCAGACACGTCTAGTAGTGTCAGTCTACCTCGAGCGATCCAACCTGTGAACGTCTCAAACGCAACGACCCGGTCGAGTACTTCTATTGGAGGGAGTACAGCATCGGGGCATCGGCCTTTGAACTCACCTAACCTAGTTCCGCCTGGGAGGAATCGAATTGCCCAAACATGCTACCCCCGAATTTCGCCAACGCAGAGACCAGGCCCGAATATGAGAATAAGGGGAACCACTAGGTACTGACAGAGATGTTTCTATGCGTCATTAGCCATATGTTGATGGTACGGGCGGGAGGCTAAGCGAATCGACAGATAGGACGTCGGGGGGGGATCGTGACGAGGACCTTAGCTCACTAGACGGCATCATTTTGTATATTTTCCCTATGTATATTGGCGGCTGTTTGACTTGTGGCTCATGGTTTTAGAAAGAGCCGGATACCCCGGAGTTAGTTTATTATCGCATGTTTTTGCGTGAGGCCAGACGGTTTAGGAGAAACCAACGCCGTCTGTGTTGGCCTCTTCTAAATGCCGACGTTAGCGCAGTCTCGGTAGTGTTGGAACGCTGCAGTTAATGGTATAGCGCGCCTTTAGTGGGGTTTTCTTACAGGGCTCCTCTGATCTGCAAAACCTTCAGCTATCTTGCAAAGCCTTATAGCCTATCTGGGAATTTGGTAAGCAATAGCAAGCCCTGTAAGAGCCCTTACAACCCCGCGAAGTAGCCTATAAATTAAGATAGGTGGAAATATTCACAGCATTGCACCTAGGTTAAGTCACTTCCATAGGATGTTAGAGTACGGGATATGCGAGAAAATGGAATCGGTTACTATTGCGGAACCTGGAGCCAAAGATAAACATAACAGATCTAATTTTAACAACATTTATAAGCACGCAACTCGTGATTCCGATGAATCACGATAGGATTCGAGCCACTAGGCATTTGAAATTTGCGGGGATAACTGATGCTCGGTAGTGGTCGCGGTTATGGGATCCGGGGTAGGAGGGGTTGGGTTTAGTACGGGAAAGACTACCAACTTGACCTTTGACCACTACACAACGTTATAGGGTCCAGAGATGTGGGCACCCACAACTTGCGGCGCAGGTATACTGATATATAATATGTCCCGCGACGAGGGTATGACATAGTCTACTGACTTTGTTCTTGACACTCCCAGGTTCCATCCTGCCATCTTCGCAAACCAGCCGATGAATTGTGGACAAGGAAAGATAAGGAAGAAAGGACATTACAGTATCACAGGCCTGGCATACTAGCTCTACAATGACAGTCGTTTGGGAAGCAGTATCGTTCCTGCGTCAGCACGTCGCTAGCATTCTTGCCATCTTATTCGTATCTCATTATGTCCGGAATTACTTCGCTCGCGGGGTATCATCCGTTCCCGGTCCATTCTGGGCCAAGTTCACCAACCTCTGGAGATATCTCGACGTAGCCCGTGGCCATGCTGAGAAAACGCACATAAACCTGCACAGACGGTACGGGCAATACGTGCGCATAGGACCAAATGTAGTCAGCGTGTGCAATATCGATGCATTGAAAAACATCTATGGTATTAACAAGGGTTATGAGAAGGTCAGTTAATTTATACTGTCTTTAACGTCTGGCCCGTCGCGCTCACCGTCAAAACAGACAAGCTTCTACGAGGTTCAGCAGCAATTGGTTTCTGGAAGACCAACCCCTACTCTATTCACGAGCCGAGACGAGGGGTTCCATAGTGCGATCAAGCGACCCATTTCATCTGCGTACTCGATGACCACTCTGAGTGAATTCGAAGTTTTCGTGGACAAGACGATCAACACCATGATAGACAAATTGAATGAGTACGCTACAGAAGGCAGAGTGTGCGATATAGCTGCATGGCTCCAATACTGTAAGTGGGTAGCCGTTCCGACATTCCAAGGGGCCGCTGGAACTGACATAATTGATTCCTAAAACAGATGCATTTGACGTGATAGGAGAGTTGACGTTTAGCAAACCTCTTGGCTTCCTTGAACAGGGCCGAGACATTGATGGCATAATAAAGTCGTTGGAGAAAAATATGGATTATGTTGGTAAGGTATGTGAGGCTCGTAACCCCCGGAGTGTCGACCCCAAAAGATGCAGTAATAGCAGTTCTTCGGGGCCATTACTAACATACCCCTCTTAAACTATCAGACCGGTCAAATGCCATGGTTGGACCAATTGATGATGAAAAACCCAGTGAGAAGGATGCTAGGTGGTGGCTCAACAAGCGCAGCAGCGAGATTTGCGCGTCAGCGCCTAAATGAGCGGTTGGACTCAAAAAGAAACGGTCGTGATGAGCCTCTAGATCGTAGAGATTTCTTGTCCCGGTTCTTGGAGGCCAAGAAGACGCACCCGCAGACGGTAAATGACGCCCAGGTCCTGTCGTACACTATCAGCAACGTCAATGCTGGATCCGATACCACAGCCATCTCCCTCCGCGCAGTGCTCTACTACACGTTAAAGCACCCAAGAGTGCTTGAGAAACTCTTTAAAGAGTTAGAAGAAGCACATGATTCCGGTAGGATGTCTATTCCTGTGACCTGGAAAGAAAGTCAACAACTCCCATACCTGGATGCTGTCATCAAGGAGGCCTTCCGTCTGCATCCAGCGGTAGGGCTATTACTTGAAAGAACAGTGCCCCAGGGCGGCCTTCAGTTACCCGACGGGCCATTCCTCCCGCCTGGAACGATAGTGGGCGTCAACGCTTGGGCCATCCACCGCCATCCTGTTTTTGGCGAGGACCTGGATTCGTTCATCCCAGAGAGGTGGCTGCCAGCAGACGGTGAGTCTGCAGAAGCCTTCGAGGCGAGAAGACAGGAAATGGGCAGTGCGACTTTCACGTTTGGTGCTGGGCCCCGTACTTGCATTGGGAAAAATATCAGTCTGCTGGAAGTATACAAACTAATCCCATCGCTTTTCTATACTTTCAAGGTACTGTGAACTTTTCAATTTCCCCCGGCCCTTTCGGAAAGCAATTGCTGACATATGTCTCTTGTTAGTTCGAATTAGCTAATCCCGATGCCGAGTGGGAGACGTTCAACGCGTGGTTTGTCCGCCAAACAAACATGGACGTGAGGATAAGTAAGATAAAAAGATAAATATATGTGGTATTAATGATGAGTACTACCTAGATAATTTGTCAAACTTCCCTTCCAACACATAGAGGATACACGCAGGCTTTCATTGTGTGGATTTTCTCAAGATAAAGGACCACTGTAGATACCGGTAGGCAGGCACTAATTTGATTGGTTACAGCATCGCTAGATTGCCGATTTAGGCAGGTAGCCTAGCGTCCCTTTCCCTGACGTAAGTCTTCCGTTCAGTTTCTCTTTAGTTGATAGTAGCAACAGATTCAATGTCGGCCATTTTAGGCTTCCGTATTGTTCTATTAGGTACCTCTTTACTACCTAGTGAATGATACAGCTACGTTAAGGCTCGCGATTCTATGGGCAGAGACGTACGACAGTCTAGCCCCAGGGTTTGGGTTATATCCGGGTTACTACCTGTAGAAAATAACACTAATGTTCCAATGAGGGCGCTATACGTTGAGGGCCTAGCCCACTGTTGAGCACTGCAAGAACACGTAAGGATACCTGTAGCCAAAGGAGCACGTACCCAAAAATTCTACATGGCGGAAGCTACTCGTTAGTCTATTAAGTCTAATAACAAGGATACATAAATATTACTTTCTATATTTGCTGCTTGGGTCTTCTTCACTCTGAAGGCTTGCATCCCGAATTCCACGGTTTAATAACCGATTGATATAATAGATAGGCTATGGCGCGGGATGCTCTGCTATGTACGCTCACAGAAAGTGCTGATTATGAGTTCAGTTGAGGGTAGCTGGCTGGGCCATATTACGTTAAGACTGACCCCAGTGAACGATTGGTTTCCGAGGATGCTGCCGTAGCCATTACTCGGCAATGCGCTCCAGGATATGGTTTCGGAGCATCTCCGAGTCGTCCGTGGAGTTCACAATAATGACATTGTCTTTTGGGCGGCACGGAGTCTTCATCCACTTCTTAAAAAGAGCACGAGAGTCTTGGTCGCCTGCACAAGCACCAACAGGGGGACAGTCGATGCCGGTTCGCTGGCTTGCCATCGGTTCTCGAGCGCGCAGCCGTTGGTCTAGCAGATCAATGCTTTCCACTTTGCACTCGACGTACCAGTAGGTGTAGCCGTGATCCTTTGCAAGTGTAGAGCCTTGGTCAATAACCTCCTGGAAGTTACAGGGGCTGTCGATAATTATGCTGATGCCTTGCTTCGCAATGTCTCGGGCTAGTGTCCATTGAAGCCGATAGGCCTGTTTTGCCGCCTGGTCGAATGGAGTGTTGGATTCTAGAAGAGTGGATCTGAAGACATCGTGATCGATGACCACTCCGCCGATTGAGCGTCCGAGAAGTCTTGCCATTGTACTCTTTCCAGAACCTGGTGCACCAGACATCTGGATGAAGAGCTTGCGTGGTGTCTGCAGCGTAGACATCTTGAACGTAACTTTGAGTAATATCCTCGAGGTGGTGATTATGCGGTGAAGAAGAAGACGGGATTCAGAAGGGTAGGCGGTAGTGAGTATTAACTATATGCTTAGGTGTAGGCATTTGGCATGTCCACAGATCTCCGCTTGTGAAATGGCGTCTAGAATTAAGCCTCATGGAACGATTAGGTGTATTATTAGAGTCAGGCCATCTACCTCTTACTTACCCCTTATTGTTTTGAAAGACAAGTTTCTGTTTTGAGGTGAGTTACCTAAGACGATGAAAAGAGCCGCCAAGCCCCTGCACGCACGCAAGCCACTAGATCCTTGCAGCAGCACTGCCACATTGTTGG
The DNA here is from genome assembly GCA_022578955.1 of Hypoxylon sp. FL1857. NCBI lineage: Eukaryota > Fungi > Ascomycota > Sordariomycetes > Xylariales > Hypoxylaceae > Hypoxylon > Hypoxylon sp. FL1857. The sequence continues at coordinate 144,736 of MU400401.1, forward strand.
AATGTCGCACCGTGCGGACTTCCAGCACGCTAGAGCCTGTACGGAATAGTCTAGCGCTAGAAGCTGCCTGGCCAAGCCCTGTAAGCACTCCCAACAGGGAAGGTATGAAGTAATACCCCATACCTACTGTCCAGAGGGCCGGGGGACCCGCCTACTCGCTCAGCTCGCGCATGACAATTCCACCATTCATCGATCATCGCCTTCCTACACCTTACGATTCGTATCTCGACTTCATCCATAATTCCTATAAGACAATTCTCGCGATTGCTACAGCTATCTCATAGAATTTCATTTCATTCCTTCTTTCCAGAGAAAGCGCATCAAATGTGTTCCCCCGATCTGTTTCTCGGCCTCCTGGCCATCCTCTTCCCTCCCCTACCCGGTACGTCATCCATCCCCAGTGATTCTTGCCCCCGCCCGCTGCTGCTGTTATTCGTCTGCCTGGCAGTGGGCACCGAGCAAGCAACCAACAGCTCCGCACCACTGCATCGCGACTTTGTTGTAGATACATGTCAATCGCACTCAAGAGAGCGCATCGCTAACAATAACGTGAAATAATAGTCTGGGTCAAAACGGGCCTCTGCTCCGCCGACTCCATCATCAACATCCTGCTCTGCATGCTCGGCTACGTAAGTCTCCCTCCCCTCCGCTCTCTCTACTCCCTCTACCCATCATTAGCTAGCTGCACGACGCACCCCACAACCGCCTCTAACCCCATCGCAGATCCCGGGCCTTTTACATGCCTGGTACATCATCTCCAAGTTCCCCGAGAGCTACGAGTACGACCCGGTGCCGCAGGACAGCGAGGGCGGCGGGCGCGTGACGTACGTCTTCGTGCAGCCGGAGCGACAACCACACCCGCAACCGCGGCCCGCGTCCTCGCCGCAGCCCAACTACGGCACCAACAACCACAACGGCAACGGCAACAACAACAGATCCTCTTCTGCGGGCCCTAGCCGCGACGAGGGTCGAGCGCCTCCCACGTACGCCGAGGCCGTGAAGGGCGACCACAAGATCCAGACCCAGGACTAGGCGTCGAGCGCGCGCTTCGCGACACCGGGTGAGCCGTGGCCGCTGTCGAGCCTGCCCTTGAGATACTTCAGGATGAAGAGGTTTCGGCTTAACTAGGATATGCTTGGAGAGGCTAGCCGGGTGCGGCATGATTTATCACCGCCTACCAGAGATGAGGTTGCTTTTAGGGAGTTGGGGTAGGTAGGACTAGCTCCAACCGAGCAATGCTTGTGTCATACATTTCTCCATCAGCTCGAGTAGGGGTCTCAGGAAGGGAGTTATATAGGGTTCTTCTCTAGTGGCATGTAACAATATCGCTGTAAAAGGTAGCAAGTCGCGGTTCATACAGTAATTCCATGGTGACGAGGTATCCTATTGTTATAATACTCTTACTATCAGTCCAAAATCCCGCTACGTCCACACGTCGCCGTTATCGTCGTCATCAAAGCTCTCGTACTCGCCACTTCTCTTCCTCCTGCCGTGGTACACGCAGACCCCGGTGCCACCGGACTTATGCCTCTTGTTGGCTGGGCACATCGGACTGTTGGGTAGATGCTCCGGCATGTCGAATTCGAAGGAGCTAGGGGCCAAAGCCTCGTACCGTGGTACAGCTACCGGCACCTCCCACCACTCCTTGCCCGAGTCCCTCTTCGACTCTCCACTTTCCTGCTCGGATCTGAACTTCTCATTGTCATGAATGACAGACTGGGGAGGAGGGTAGCGGGATTCATCCTGCTCGTCGCCGCTGTCGCTATGAGCCGGTGGCGTCGAGATGTCGAAGAAGAAAGATCGCGGCCGGTCTCTGTGCTGTCCGCTCTCATGAAGCGGCGGCGTCTGCACTCGAGTTGCTTCCTATTGTACCGTGCGGTTAGATGTATAATGGGAAGAATTGAAAACCGGTCTCTAGGTCAGGATTGCTCAGACTTACACCGGCCGGGAATTGTACATAGACCGAGTTCGGTGGTCCTATAGTGGCCTATTAGTATATTTTCTCATAACTTTGAATTTGCATCTTGTCTCATCCCCTGCTGCCCTTCCCCCTCCCCCCTATATCCTGGGCTTGCTTAATGCCAAAGAGGGGGTTAAATATAGAGAGAAAGCGAAAGAGGTAGTGAGGCTCCAACTAAAATACGCACCTATATCAGACACTGGGCTAGTAACAGGCGTCCGACCGCGGAGCACATCACGGAGGGAGCTCGAAGCGCTAGCCTCAGAGCCGGCCGAAGCCTTACGATGCCAGGGGCTCTTGCCGAAGAGCTTCAGCGAGCGTGAGCCTCGCGGTTTCTTGATTACTTCCTCGCGCAGGAGTGTCGCTACACGGCTCATGATGGGTGGCGTTGCGCTGTGCTTATGTCTCATGAGCTGCGCTCGTGCGCCCTCGATCGTGCTGGTCGTGTAGTCGTGGGAATACGCATCATTGTTATTGTGCGGTTTCTTGATCTTCTGCGTGTGTGGACATCGTGATCTGTTAGCAACTTTCCGAATCCATAGATGTATTAAGGCATGGTGGCTAAGAGGAAAGCCCGCGAGATAACATACCGGTTTATGATCCGGGAGAAGTCTAGCGATGAACGATTTTTTGGGCTTTGCTTCTTGGCTCGCCGGTACCAAGTGTAGCAAGGACGAAAAGGATGCTGTCGGTGTGATTGTTGGTTGGCTTTCAGAGACAGCAAGGGGAGTGGCAGAATCTGTGTCTCCTTTCGTGGCCGTAAGGGGTGAGCTGTTCAAGGGTCTAGGTGTCGGTCTGGGGTGGGAGGTGCCGCTATCGCTGTCTTCATAGCCTAGGGGCGATCTCTGTAGCGACTGTACATGGGCTTCTTCGGTTAGATAGGGGCTAGGCAGAGGTGTCTGTAACGATCGGTTCAGCGGGAACGAAGAGCCGCCGCTCTCGCTACTCGTTCCGTGGCGATTGAATGGGGGTCTTTGCAAGGACTGGACGTGAGTTTCTTCCGTGAGAAACGGACTAGGCACAGGCTGGGGTGTCTGGGCCCATAGATTGTGCGGAGAGTGTTCTCGGTCTTCCTGCGTGTCCTTCCCGGAGCTGCTTTTGCCAGAACGCTTACGCCATTTGAAGTGCCTCATGACCTTGCTAGGGTTTTCGACAATCTCGCGCTCGGCCCAGTAGCCCGCCGGGAACCAGACCCATTCATGACCTTCTCTGGCTGGTCGCGGCGGGTCCATGTACATATTGGGAGTGATTGGCGCGCTGTTGTAGGGTTCCTTCATATTCCGCCGGTTTGTGAAGTGTACAGTTGCTAAGGAAGCCACCGACGACGATGGCAGCCTGCTTGTCGGGCCGTCAACGCCAGAGATGCTGTGAGGCCGCCATCGACTAGTAGCACTTCGACGACGAGGATATTCAGACGAAGGACTGATGTCTTCGGGGCTGTCTTCCATGGCAAAGATCAGCCAAGGTGCGGTAGTAGGGAGAAATAAGAATAATCTTAAGTTTTATCGTAATCAAAATCAAAAGGTGGGATGTATGTGAAGGCGACAAAAATATCCATTGTCGACACAGGGTTGCTGCGGCAATGTAAAGAGGAGTTCATAGGGAGTTGTGCGTTGAGGCCGAGAAGGCCGTGCTACGAACAAACGTCTAGAAATCTTGAACTTAACAAGCGTCTTTTCTGCACTCTTCTTCGTTCCGCCGACAGGTGACTGCTACCGGCACAAAGCGCTTGCCTTGCCCTCTTCTAGGTCAAAACCCTACCTTACTTCCAATCCGTGAATGGGACATGTATGCCTTAGGGACCATGAACGATGCAGGTGGAGACTGAGGCTCCCATGCACTTTCCGCTGCTATGTTGATACCGCAAAAGGCGAAAGGGGTCGGGAATGGACTTTCAAGATATTCTCATTTCTGGGAGTGGTTGTTCGTTAGACATGTTCTATGTACGCTAACCCATGGAAACCCAATGCATAAATGGCTGTTCGAATGACTATTCGAATAACTCAGCCCTATCTAGGTTTGTTATATCGTACATTATTTTACAAATGTTGGTATATTTGTACAATGCTATCGATTTGAGTGTGGGTGGCCTGGGTGTGCTTTGCGCGCCTTAGAATTTGTGGAATCAGGTTCCATCCGAGTGATGGGTTGTAGTTCTTCTGCGTCGTTGAAAAGGGGTTCTTGGTGTCCTTCCTCGTTCCACTCTCCAGACAATTCGTGTTGAGGACCATCAACTGACGTGTCGTCACCCAAGACTCTCTCCATCTTGCGCTTGGATTGCGAAGCCGCCTTCCGGATCGATTGCAATCTCGCCCTGCGCTGAGCTTCGCTGAGCTTGATCTTAGCCAGATGGGCGTTGATGCGATCCTCGACTTGTTCTTTAACATGGAAGGCAAGATTTTGGCTGCGGAATACACCGGAATACCGGTAGCTGAGCCAAAGATAGAGCGTTATCGTCTTGTGGAGAGCTTCCAGCCGTTGCAAATATTCGGCTGGGTCATCGCGGAAGGCGTCCTCATCAATGTCGAGTAGCTCTAAGTCGACCTCTGGTATATCAATAAGATCACCACCTTCCATCCTGGAGACACACCTCGCGAAAGCCTGTAAAATTGGAGCTCCCGTTTTCTCACGTAGGGCAACCGGCGCATTCAAGAAGACGCAGCGGTCATAAACGGACATAGGATAAGGTTGAATCAAATCGGCGACTTTCAATAGCTCTCCCATGAAGCACATATGAAACCTTGAAGAAACCTGGGCAATGTCTCGTAGGCGGGCTACGATGTAGCTGAAGGGCGTGTTTGGGGGAAAGTAACTTGAGAACCGCTCAATCACGGAAGGGGGAGGTTGTAGGCCAGCCGTTCGTATAGGTTCCGGCTGGCGAGTAAAGGCCTCTCTGACGATATCAAGATCATCGTCTTCCAGAGCTGTTACTAACCCAGGCTGGCCAGGTTTACGCGGTGGGGTTGCCTCATTCTCATTTGAACTCTTTTCTGGTTCGGATACGGTTGCTTGACGTGCTGTCCTGTACCGACCAGCTCTGCCTCCTATCTGCTTCAGTTCAGATGTTGTCATCTGCCGATAACCAGTTTTTGTGCGTTTATGTGTCTGCTCGAAGATAACCCGTTTTACTTCCAGATTGAGACCCATTCCAATAGCGTCGCTGGCCACAAGAAAATCGTAGTCGTTGTCCGGGTCATTGAAAAGTGCGGCTTGCTGAGCACGAGTCTCCGGCGGTAGAGATCCGTAGACCATGGCACATCGGCGCCCTGTGGCCGCCTCTATCTGATTTTTAAGTGCATGTATGCCAACTCTCGAAAACGAGACAACAGCATCGCCCTTCTGAAGGTTCTCATACGTGCCATGCAAACTTTCTGTCATAGTTTCCAACGGGCTAAGTCTGTCATACCGATGAACAATGCACTCGTCGCCGGTGGTGGCGCATAGGGACTGAATCAACTCCACAGTACGCTCCTCTCCGCAAAGATGGACTTCCTTAGCTTGCACACCGAGGAACGCTTGCGTCCACGCCCACCCTCTGTCGGGGTCTCCGATCATTTGGATCTCATCGATGACTGCAACATCCACCAGGTGATTGAGAGGGGTCATCTCCACAGTACAACTTCGGAAGAAGGTATCTTCACCCTCGGGAATGCGCTGTTCTTCACCGGTGACCAAGGCGCATTTTTTGCCTCTAGCTAAGAAACGGGTATACACTTCGTGTGCCAATAACCTGAGTGGGCCTGAGTAAATACCAGATTTGGAGTTTTCAAGCGCCTTTAGGGCATTGTAAGTTTTTCCCGAGTTCGTCGGGCCAACGTGTAGATGAACCGTGCGTTGCAAAGCTCTGGTCGCGGGAAACCACTCGAATGGGAACCGAAAATCTGCGATTTTTCTGTGCGTATCTATAATGTTCTGGGGGAATTTCGAGCGCATAAGAAAATTTTGAAAGGCGTATACCATTTCGTTGGTGAGACCCGGCATATCATTCTCGACGAAAGCATTGCGGAGACTCCAGAAGAGCGGATTTTCTTTCTTCGAAACCGCATTCTTCTCGTTGGCAAGATCGCAAGCCCTCTCGATGGAGAGCCTGAATAACTTGACCTCACGTTGCAAGTCGAGCTTCGAGTTGACGCCAAACCCTTTATACTCATGCTCCTTTGCTGCCCAGCTCTGCGACGAGTTCATCATCAGGTCGTACCTCCCGAGGGCTAGATTTCGAAATATAGTGTAGGTTTTCTTCACCTCTTGGTGTCGCTCTCGATATCGCTCTCGCTGTTGCTCTCGAGCAGATTTCGTACCGCTCGAGGCTTCATTTTCACTTGGACGAAGTAAATGGGGACTGATATGTCTTAGTCCTGCTCGCGCCAATGACTTCGAAACTGAAGACTATATGGTATTAGTACAGCTAATCAGACGATTCTGTGTTATACTAGGGAGTTTCTTACCTTTCTAGCCGCGGCACTGAATGTTGTAAATGCATGTTTGCGACATGAGAGAACTGCGCAGCTTGATCTAGCTGATCCAGTTCTGAGTAAGGCGCGCATTGCACATACAAGAAGTTAAAGAGTTTGGGAATCATATTAGAAGTGATTCCCTCTCATTAATTTTTGACTATCAGTCGCTCTTGAAGCTAAGAGCTTTGGAGGCAAATCAAAAACTTCCAATCTGCAACTTCTGTTGGTCAACGGGCCGATATGGGGCCCTGAATTTTCTTATCGGTTATCCCGTGGTTTATCCGCTATATGGCTTGCATACATGTACCTCAAGTCGTAGGTACATGTACCGTTTCACACTTACGTCAGACACGGAGTACAAGTAGAAACGTACCTACCTCTTAGCGTGAACTTACTACATTTAGGTTAGCCATCAATGTCTGCGTTTCTATTGGTTGTCTGTTTACTCAACGCATCCCGTCGTCATTAATGGTTCGGAAGGCAGCTTAAGTTTAACCCAACACTCTGGAACTGCTGACTTGAACTCGATAACTCTATCATCTCCATCCATCCCCATTCGCGAACCCCTCCCTTACGTTCATCTCCTAAGTTAATAGATATCCAACATTCATATCGAGCATATCGAGGGACATCAAACCCCGGGCAATTAGCTACTAGGACCGGAGGCCTTGGTACAGTAGTCACGATGGCGTCCTCATCGACACCTCAAACTCCACTTCTCTAGTGCGTCGTGATCCATCTTATCCATCGAAAGGGACCAATGGGCTAACAGGCGCAGCTCCTGCATCGCGCATCATAGCACGATCCTGTCCGAATGCACGACCTCGGCGTCTTCGCAAACATCCTCGCTCGCCTCCCTCATCCTCCCTAAGATCGGCCATGACACCCCACAGAAGCTCACGTACACGCACGGCTCGCACCACATCCACTACATATCGGAGGCGCCGTCGTCCTACCCCAACAACCCGTCCGCCGGCGGACTGACGTTCCTCGTGATCGCCGAGTCGTCGCTGGGGCGGCGCGTGCCCTTCGGCTTCCTGTTCGAGATTCGCAAGCGCTTCTTCGACGAGTTCAACGCGGACACCACCGACTTCACCGACATGCCCAACTACGGCGCCGGCAGCTTCAACGCCGAGCTGAAGAACCTGATGGTCGAGTTCGGCACCACGAGCGGCGGCCGCGACGACGCTATCACAAACGTCCAGCGCGAGATCGATGATGTGCGTGGTATCATGACGCGCAACATCGAGGGCCTGCTGGAAAGGGGCGAGCGCATCGATTTGCTGGTTGACAAGACGGACCGTCTGGGTGGCAGCGCACGAGAGTTCCGAGTGCGGAGTCGCGGCCTCAAGAGGCAGATGTGGTGGAAGAACGTCAAGCTCATGGCGTTGCTCATAATAGTGCTCGTCTTGATCGTTGTTGCCGTCGTCATCGCTGTCAAGAATGCCACGGGTTGAGCTTTGAGGCTTTAAGCGGACTGATTCTTCTCTCAGATACTAAGGATCACGTTTGCATATGCTAGCAGATGATCACAATCACTGTAAGGGAGGAGGGAAGCTCGTAGTGTGGGATGGCACTGTATTTTTATCAAGCGTGTATTGCTAGGCTTGGGTAAGGGAAAATGTAGCTTTACTCGAGCTGATATCACAGCTCGTGAAACAGGGAAGACACCAGCATCCCGAGCTATTCCCTTTGTTGACACATCGATACCCGAGCCTGATGGAACTGATTTAGGAGTTTTAAGTGTATTCTGCTCACGCCTCGTGTACATACAATTTTTGTCTCCCTAATCTTGAACAGATTGATTCCAGCTGACTGTCGTTTGGCCTTGTGATTGTGACAAGTACATGTATTAGGTTGACTTCCGTTTAGCTGCTTTGAGCCCTTGATTGTACTCAGTTCTTCCCCTGTATAGATATATACATGACCATGATTTCAGGCACGGTCGATATCCCCCTCGATTTACGTAACTCGGCCATTTCTCTCATAACATGGCGGGAACAGTCCCATTGACTCCCCTCTGTACTTCCTGGTACGCGTACCCATGCGCCACGGGGCTGGTCACTCCAACAGCGTCAAGAATGAAAGGGGACCTTCGTAACCTCTCGGTGAAGAAAACAGGGTGTAAATTCGAAGCGTCCATTGGTGCTATGTGGGATATTGTAGCCGGCGTCGACGAGTGAGGCACCTGTGCAGCAACGTTCCGTGGCATGTGACTGAGAAGCGGCATAGGTTGAATTGCCGGCGCCGGCGTCGGTGCCAACATCGGCATTGGAGTTAACTCTTGATATTGTGATAGCTGGAGCGACGAGTTTAAGGGTAAGGCAATCGATTTTGCACCATGTGAGACTTGATGCAATTTTTGAGCCTGAAGAGCGAGATTTGTTGTATCGAATGGCTGGGTGAGATGAGTTAGAGAGGTACGAATGAAGAAGGCCAAGAGTAAATTGGAATTGCAACACTCACCCGAGGTCCAATGTCGTCATCCCCGCGTGGAGATAAGACAGGATGCTTGGAGCCAAAGACTTGCGAAATTGAATGCCGCAACATCATGTTCTATTCAATGAGAAGTAAATAAAATATACAAGCCAAAATGTACAATATTACCTTCTATGGTTCAATTGAAGACGATAAGAGTTTATATCATTTGTGGTGTGAGCGGTTCTCTACTATACTAATGTATAAGTAACAGTGATATCACTTGAGCAATGCCCTCCACACCTCCGCTCTTTAGCGTGCGAGCTCTCAGGGAAATTTCCCATTATGGTATTAGAGGAAGCGGAGTTACTACATCCTACATACTAGTATTACCTCTATATACCCCAGAAGTTAGAAGTATACCTATGTAGTCAGGGTTTTTGGACCCGATAGATATATAATTGGAGAATCCTACAAGTTTAGTCAATATACTCGCCAACAATGAATAAGTAGACTTGGTATTGCTTCAACATCATGCCTAAGTATTGGGCTTTGGGAAATTCCGAGTGAAGGGTCTCAATTCATTATAGTGCTTATTATTCCACTCATTCATGACGAAGCTTTCTTTCCTCTTCGTCGGGAAGTCTTCTTTTCGCCTTCTTTCCCTTTCTTGATCGTGTCGATCAACGCATCAATCTCCTCGGCTTTCTCTGCTTCTTCTTTCTCCTTATTTTTCAACTCCTGGCGCTTCTGTTCCAGCACCCTTAACGCAGCCTGGTCCTTTTCCGTCTTCTCGATAAGCTTGTCACTAGCTTCCCACAACTTCTTCGCTACTTCTTCATCCTTGACATCGACCCTGGCGAAGTCAACCTCCATGCATTCCTTAATGAGCTTGCCGCCTGGTCCCCTCCCCAGCTCTGGGTCCATTGCTGCATAAAGAACAGATTGGGCTCCCATCTCCGGGCTCTTCAATAAAAACCAAGGTATTATATAGGAGAATATATAGACCGCTAGTCCCCAGAGCGAGCCGCGTGTCAACCACCGCCGCATTCCTGGGGTGCGGGTGAAACCAGGATCGGCAAAGATGACTCGAGAATTCATTGGAAGCTTGTCCGGTCGTTCATATGCGTCCAGATGTTTCTGAAAAGCTTGGCCAAATACCATCAATGCTAGCTTGCTTCTAGCATAGGCCTTTGACGGAGACCACTCCTTCTTCACCAGCGCATCGTTAAGCGACGGAGATCGAATGTAGGATGAGCATGTCGGAAGGATTACTCGTACGTCTCGGTCAAAAGGCTGCGCTCGGAGTGCCGGGCTGAGTATTCCCAAGAGGTGGAAATTGGCAAGGTAATTGACCATCCACATCTCCTCAATGCCTTCATCTGTCTCTGTACGTTCCCTCCCAGGCGGCGTAAGGGTAGCAGCACATAGGATAATCATGTCTAATCGTCTCGGCGGCGCATTATCGATCCATTTCGTAGCAAACTGGCGGACGCTGTGTAAAGAGGTAAGATCGACTTGCTCTGCATATATCATTTGGTTGTTCGTCGACTGGCGCAGTTCGCCGATGTAGTCTGCGAGGAAGGGGTTCGACGGCGGCAGGCGGGTTAGAAGTACGATTTGGGCTCCTCGTGCAGCTAATTCTCGAGTTACAACAGCGCCTATTCCTGAGGTTCCGCCGGTTATCATGACCACCCGCCCGTGCATGTTGCGTTCTGCCAAGCTCATGGCGCCGCTACAATATCGCTTCAGAGCCCAAAGTAATCCGGCGACCACTGTAACTTGGAGCAAGGTCCACGGGTCGCGCGCCCAACCGGGCCACCACGTTGGAAGGCCATTAACATAGGCATCATAAAAGAAAGGAATCGGCATAGTAATCCAACAGAGACCGCAAGGGGGTGGAATAAATACAAACGAAGAGAGTTGTAAGTAGAAAGCTTAGCTGGCCGAAGCATCCATTTCCAAGTGATTTGTAGTACGGAGGTACCTAATGCAGGGGGCTGTGACGACAACTTTTCCTTGCACTAGGCAGCTAGGGTATGTAGGTAGCAAGCACGCCAGGGATGATAGATCGGAAATGCAAGGCTGCGAATCCTGAGGAAAATAGGGGACCCGCTTTTACAACCGGATCCCTGCAGCTTGAACTTCGCCTCATCACTCACTAAACTTATCAACTTTCTTTTCCTCATTTTTTCTACGCTCATTATACTCTCATTAAAAGGACATTAAAACATAAAAGCTCAGTCTTCCTTAAGAGAATCTGGATTTACACCGAAGGAGTATCGGAATGGCGCCGGAGGAGTGGAGCGATCCTGAATATGACATCCCCCTTCAAGACAAGCGACCGTTTGGGTCAGGGCTCAAGCGAAAACGAGTGGTCTTCGTCCCAGCTTCTTCTGGCCATCTGAATACCACACAAGAGAATAATTCTGCAAAGCCTTCACAATCCATATCCGACCTCTATCTGAGTATAGTCTTGCCTAAGGAAAAGGAAGCTGGCCAGGCTATTACCACCACCACTCCCCAGATCTGTGAAATCTGTCAGTTGCCGCTAGATGATGCTTCAGAGTCTAGTGAGAACGCAAAGGCAGGCTCTCGACCGCACGAAGCTTCGATAGCTCATCAAGTATGCCTAACTCATTCACATCCGCCCTCAGCACTAGACCGGTCGCGGATGGGTTTGAATGTCCTTCAATCTCAAGGCTGGGATCCGGATTCACGAAAAGGACTTGGTGCTGAACAGCAAGGCATGCAATACCCCATCAAGGTAAAACAGAAGAACGATACCCTGGGAATAGGTGTTCAAGTACCGAAAAACTTGCCGGTCAAGAAAGAGAAGCCCAAGACTTACGACGCCAAAAAGATACGGAAGATGGCCTTGGAGGATAAGAAGCGGCACGAAAGGCTCAGGCGACAGTTCTACGGCAACTCGGACGTGGAGAAATATTTGGGAGCTGGGTAAGACATATAGAGTGGTTACTATGTATCAACCACCCTTGATATGATGTGTTTGATTTCAAGGGAAACACACCGAGAAGCAATTGTTGTTCATATGAGATACCCCCTTTTTCAAATTAATTAATGCTAGAGAATCTTGATCAATTCGTAAAGTGCCACGGTCTACGTGTATCGGAAAAGGGCACTATCCATCACTGTATAGAGAGGTGACTGCCAACTTGCGTTCAACATTGCCGTTAGCTTGGTGACATCCATAGTTCCAATTGATGTAAACTGTACTATGAGGTATGTAGTGTACCTACATATGTTAGGTAGTTAACCTTGCCCCTAGAAATCCGAAGGGGCTAGTTTTATGTACAAGCTTATGGAACTAACCTTATCCACCTGGGCTTCCAGTCCACGGATATGGCGAAGTGGGGAAAGCTTGCAGGTGAGGACTTCCAGCGTTCAAAAAGTCGGTACCTAGCAGCATTAGCGGATTGGCGCCCTGAAACCGAACCCCGCCAAGGGCCAAGGGCCAAGAACCACATTACCACATTATACCACATTGCCATCATTCTCGCAGCCCCGTCTCTTTGAAACTCAATCCTCCCACCGCGTTGTCAAGTGTAATGCGTTCATCGACGCCCAACTTGCATATGCCCCCCCAGTGCAGGCCACAGCTAACTAAGATCACCATTTGCCAATATAGGTGTTCGTGACAGGTCGTTGCAGCTCCGGAAAACAAGCAATTGCGAACATCGAACATCATCACACCGTCTTCCGAAGTACCTTCGATAGCTTACCTGCATACCTACATGTAGGTAGCTCCTAGCCCGAGCCCGCCAACCATATAATACACGTCTTTCGCTTCGAGAACCTGGCACGAATAGTCCATCATTCTATAAGGACTAGGTAGTGCCTACGGGCTAAGAGCCAAAATGGGAACATCTGTGATAGACGAGCAACGCGACAGTGAGAACGCCCCGTATCCCTTCAGGGCTAGAAACCCGCCATTTCTAGACAGCAAGTACTTGTTCATAACATAGCTAACACGATTGGCTTTCGCATGCACACAGTCATCATAAACACTATCAAGAATATTACTGCTGGCGATGTGAGTTACACCCATTCAAGCCAGTCCTCCTGTACCCCTAGGCGAGGCTTGTCCGCTAATGGCGCCCTGCGAGCAGTGGAAAATCCTAGTTGTCGACAATGATTCAAAGAAGATCATTGACAATGTCACCAAAGAAGATGACATTCTCAATCATAATATTGCGAGTACGTTGCCCGACCACGTCCCGCCTCTGGCGCGTTGGCTGAAGGGAGTGCTGCAGACATCGAACGGATCGAAGAGCGAAGAGATATGAACCCTACTATGGACGCTATCTACATCCTGTCACCCCAGTCGCACATCGTGGATTGCCTCATGGCCGATATTGAACGACGACGGTATCAAAGGTACTTCCTAGTATGGACTACAGTACTCGACCCCCAGTTGAGGAGGAGGATAGACAGCTCTCCCCTAGCCAAGCAGCAAATCGCCGGCTTCGAGACCCTTTCGATCGATTACTTTCCTCGCGAGTCGCATCTCATTACGTTCAGGGACCCATGGAGCTTTCCGATTCTATACCACCCTGCTTGCAATGGGCTCATAAGGAAGCATATGCAAGATCTGGCTCAGAAGGTTCGGAAGGCTGCGCTAGCTGACGTGTCATGCTCATAAGCTGACTTAGAGGATAATAGATAACCGGTTTATGCGTGACCCTGGGCGAGTATCCGAAGGTTCGCTACTACCGGCCCCCAAACCCAATACATGAGGCTAGTGTGCTGTCTTCACACCTTGCCCGCTTTGTATCTGAGGAGTTGGATGAATATGCGCAGTGGAACCCCAATTTTCCACCGCCGAGTTCGCGGCCGCAAGGAGTCCTCATAGTGACTGATAGGTCGATGGACTTGATGGCACCCTTGATACACGAGTTTACATATCAGGCAATGGCACATGACTTGTTACCAATCAAGGACGGAGACAAGACGACATTCCACATGACTGTCAATGAGGGATCGCCCGACGCCGAAGAGAAGGACATGGAACTCACAGAAAAGGACAAAGTGTGGGTGGAAAACCGACACAGACACATGAAGGATACAATCGACAAGTTGATGAGCGATTTCCAGAGGTTCCTGGATGAAAACCCGCACTTTACCAATTCAAACAGCGATACCACCAGTCTGAATGCGATTAAAGATATGATGGCGGGACTGCCGCAGTTCCAAGAAATGAAGGAAGCCTATTCGCTCCATCTTACCATGGCGCAGGAGTGTATGAATATCTTCCAACACCACAAACTCTCCGAGATGTCGCCTACAGAGCAAGACATGGCTACAGGTCTCGACGAGGACAACCGAAAACCAAAGAATGTCCTGGATACTGTTGTGCGCCTCTTGGATGACGACGCTGTGACGCAGTCAGACCGCCTTCGCCTCATAATGATGTACCTTCTCTATCGGGACGGAGTAATCCCCGAGGATGTCAAGAGGCTATTAGCACATGCGGCCTTACCACCCCAAGATGGCGAGGTCATCTCGAATATGGAACTACTTGGTGGTCGGATGACACACGGTCTCAAAGATATCCGGAAAGATATACAGCCCCTATTTCCTGTCAATACGAAGGCACCTATCGCGGAGGATAATTATATGTCGCGATTTAATCCTGCAGTAAAGACTATGCTGGAGTACCTATGCAGAGGAGCCTTAGATCAAACGGCGTTCCCCTATGTCAAGCCACCACTTGACCCCAACGAGGATGCGCTTATCGGCCAAGGCTCTCTACGAGCAGCGAAACCTAGCTGGGCTGGTGCAGGTAGGCGTGTCGTAGATAACAGACAACGCATCATTGTCTTTATGGCTGGTGGAGCGACATTCTCCGAGTCACGCGCATGCTACGAGGTTAGCGCGGCTATGAACCGCGATGTCTTCTTAGCAACTAGTCATATGCTCACGCCACAGCTATTTGTGCGGCAGGTGGGCGATTTAAGCGTAGACAAGAGACGCCTCGACATACCTATGGAGAGGCCACCTCCGCGAGCACCAGCGCACTTATTCGAACGCCCCGCTCCACCAATGGGCGCCCCCCCTGGTCCTCCTGGGGGCCAGCGACCACCACCAGGAGGAGCTCAGAGAGTCCCAGGACGACCACCTCCTGGACCCGGTGGACTGCCAGGTGGGCCGAGACCAGGCGGCCAACCCGCGGCCCCCGCCCCGCCCACCCAAGCAATGGGCAACATGTCGCTTCATACCTCCAAACCATCAAATGCGAGTGACGCGTCCACTGGAAGCAAGCCGCATAAATTGGAAAAGGAGAAGAAGAAGCGCAACATCTTTGGCATGAAGAAAGGATAGAGAAAGGACGGAAGGGACACATGTCGACTATAGTGTTTCTTGATATACCAGGCAAGGCACCCAGGGCCGCTACGCACAGGTATTAGTCAGAATTTTGCTATTTCTTGGCTACGAACCAGCTGGGAGTCCTTGGAAACAGATGAGCCAGATAGAGCGAATGATTGACGACAAGCATGCGCATACCTCAGGTAACCAGAGCATGGCGTTGAGGAGTTAGTTTTTGGTGTCTCGAGAGCGAGGGAGTAAGTAGTGCGTTGAGTTATGTTGTGTCGTTACATAGAGTTCGGCGTGGCAAGAAGTAGTCAAGGAGAGAGGTAGACCACCTTGCAAGGCTCTGATGTATGTATGGGTTGCATCTCGACTAGCAAGCTGTCCCACACATATCCAACTCGATAGACAATACCAATAAACAAGCTAAAGTAACACGTTCGCATCATAGTCCTTATACTTTACATGCGGTGTGAGTGGACACGTCGTGAAGTATCCCAAGAATAAGTATTATAAACCAAAGCAAGCAATGAGGAAGGATAAATAGAGTACGAGAATCACCAGTACGGAATCACGTCTGTTTTGAATCTTTACCTCAGGTACTCATTTGGTATTACATCGTACGCCTAACCTCCTGCCTTGTCCTCCTAAGCAAAATGTACCTAGATGTAGCTGTCAGCCTCCTTGCCAACGACCGCATCTCCGGAGTTCCGAATACGTTCTTGAGCGCGTATCTGCATTTGATTACCAACCTCACAAATGCAGAAGTAAGCACGGCAAAGGAATTTACGAGTCTCGCCTTTCCTCCCATCGTAGTAGTAATAGTAGTAATAGTAGTCTTCCCTTCGCCCGAAGTCCGTCGAAATTGGAGATACTCCGGCGGGCCCGGGTTCATAATAAAACGTCGCAACGCAGGTCGGTAGGTAGGTTACGGATTCCAAGTCACATAAGAATCAAGAAAGTCACCCCCCAAAGACGAAGAGGTAAAATGAGAGAGAGTGTGTGTGTGTGTGGTATCATCTCAACTGCAAAAACCTTCCGCATTCATCAAGTTACGTCGTTATTATGCGAACACACTACTACCTATAGCCCTCTGGGTCCTCTCTATACCTGGCGTTTGCTGCTTCGGTATGTGGGGTTTTGTTTCTGGTATCAAATCGCGTTCGTTGTGTTGGGAGCAACCAAGGAGGGTATTACAATCATACAACGCTACAGCATCCCTTTTGCTCTAAACCCTCGAAAAAGGAATTTGCCTCGATTATTGCCCTTTTCGCCCTCCCTTATCCTCGTCCAACTCTACCAGTACACACTTGGGCGTCCTTTCCGTACTTCCAAAACAGTCACTGCCGAGAAAACATTAAGAGTAGGTATATCGCGATGTCTTAGCCGAGTTCACATGTGTGAATTGGGCAAGGTTTATTGATCGACGTAACTACTCTGAAAACTCAGGGGACCTAGAAGACTCCTAGTTCCGACGGAAAGCGCCTGGTGGGGGAGGCATCCCGCGGTGATCAAAGCCGAACGCTACGTTCTCCGGACCCTGGAAACCGGGAATGCCGGGTGGCATGAACCCTGGCGGCGGTGGTCCACCAAAGAAGCCAGGAGGTGGTGCCATGTTGCGCGGGGGGCCAGCTAGGCCATCCGGAGGGAATGCGCCCATGGGAAAGTTCCCTGGGGGGAAGCCTCCCGGAACGGGACCGTTGCGTGGATTCCCAGCCAAACCAGGAGGTGGAATCATAGGTCGTCCCGGGGGAGGCATCTGCTGCCCGCTGCTTTGCATCCAACCACTTGGGTGCATCTGATCCAAGCCGGGGGGAACTTGACGTTGTAAAATTTGGGTGGGTTGTGGCCGACTGTCTTGCTCCCGGTGATGCATTGGAGCTTCATCAAAAAAGCTGGGCAGGTTGGTGGGACGGCCGCCGACTTGATGTTGAGAAGTGTTGCGCTCATGCTGATAGTCAACATCTCTATCTTGTGTTGGAAGAATTTGCGCTGGCCTAGAAGGTTGTGGCATTCTCATGGCAAGCTGCTCGTTTCTCTGGACCTCGGGTGCTGCTCGCGCGCTTTGCATAAGGGTCATGAGAAACTCGGCATTACTGTTGCTATTTCGGCTTGGCTGATCAGAACGCCCTGCACTCTGGCTCTGGGCTAGATGACGCTGGCCGATGAGTTCCTGCAGCACCTGCTGTTCTGAACGCATTCCCGCGAATTGCGGGTTCAGCTGAGGTCTAGGGGCATGAATATCCTGGTTTTGTGGAGGACCACGAATGAGTGGCTCCTCACGACGCTCCTGCACATAAGGCTGGTAAGGGCCGGGAGAAGCAATTCCATGGTTAGGAGGTTCTGCAAATCCACCGGATGGGGGTGTAGTAGCTTGGAGAGTCTGTTTCTGGAGTTTCTGCAATAACGCTTGGAAAGCTACTTTCTCAGCCGCATCATTTTGCGATTGCCCTCCAGACATAGCCAAAAGAGGGTTTGCCTCACTTGCCGGTGGCGCGCTAGCAGCGGGGGTCGGAGGCTCAACCTGGCGTCGGGATTCTTCTTGAGATGAGAAAAGCTTCTGGAATCGAGATCCAGATTTCGGTTTGACTACGGGAACAGCATTCTCCTTCGCTGCTTCACCGGTGCCGCCAGGCGTTTCAATACTTGAAGTTTGACCAAATGCAGCAAAGAATTTGTCTGGTCCTATTTCAATAGCCGGGGCTGACTTGACTTTTGTCTTCTCAGTCTCAACCTTCTCCAGTGGTGAAGATGCTTCAACAGCTGATGTAGGGACAGGCTCAGCCTTTGCTGGATTCTTCCCTGCCTTCATACTCTCCATGAACTTCTTAAAATCTTCTTGAGTGTGGGCTTGAGGCTGCTCTTCAACGGGTTCATCGAGCCATTCCGGTTCACGCTCCTGACGTTGGTCGCGGTCTCGATCCCATCTTCGTTCGAATGTTCTCTCTCTTGGTCTCTCTTGGTATCCATCGCCTTGATGGTCATCTCCAGCCCTCTCCCTCCAGCTTTTGGACCTATCAAAACGCTCTCGAGGTGGAGGGGCATCGTTATCTCTTAACCAAGGTTGTTCTGTCCTGTTTCTGTTTAAGCCGTTCCTGCGAGGCTTGTCGGCATCGTCGGCTTCCTTGTCTTTGCTGAACTCACCGAAGGCGCGGCGGGGTCGATCGCCATTGTCGCGATCATCCTGGTCGCGTGGTCGGCGTTCTCCCCCAAAGCGCTCAGCGCGGTCGCCCATGCGACCATGGAATCGTTCAGCGCCCTCATGCCCGAAGCTTTTACGAGGTTTCACAGTGCTCCAGCCCTCACTATCTTGGTCTGCGTCTCCACGTCGACGGAAATTGTTCCGGGTATCGCGATCTCGCTCGCGGTCACGAAAGCGCTCAGAATTGTCGGCGTCGCCATTCCTAGAGCGGAAAGGGAAGCGCTCTCGCGTATCAGTATCCTTCAGGTTCTTGTCATTATCGAAAGGCTTGTTGGTCCGTGAGAGAGTGGCCGATGAAAAAGTCGTTCGCGGTGGCCCCAGGACAATATCCTCAGGGTCTAGAGAGTTAGTTCAGAGAATTTACAAGGCATAATGGAGTGTGTAGACATACTACCAGTGTTTCGCGAGACGTGTCTGTCAACGCCCGGTCGTCTGTTGGATGGGTCCAATAAAAGGTTGTCGTTGTTCCTACTTCTCTCCCCTCCAGGTTTGCTCCCTTGGCTATTGCGGAAGGCATCGGGCGGTGGTCTGTACAATTAATTAGCTGGCTGCGAGACTGGATCTTATTTTCAATGAGCTTCAAACGTACCCCATCCATTCTTCCGCGGGCGGAAGTGTGCTCGGCTTGGAACACAACGGCGACTCGCGCAGATATATCAGCGCGTCTATTGTATATCGTATTGCCATAGCATCTGATGATATGGCCGAAGAGTAATCTAAGCTTGAGACGTATGAATTCGTTGCAGAGGCAACAAGTCGGCGTGCCAGGCGTACGCGATCACAGGTGAGTGCTACGATAAAATGAAGTCGTCCGAAAAAGTGAGGCTGCTCAAAAATATTTCTTGGGAGGATGCCTGCCTTGTGCGGGGTGAAATAGTGAAATGTGGAGGACGATAGAGACCTTTTTTATTGAAGTCGGTCTGGTTCAAGGATTCCCAAGTACAGGAAAATAGGTCTATCGGCGACCAAAGCCGATCTGGCCGAGGGTTGATAAATGGAAACCGACGATAGGAAGGATCAATTGGCACGGCGATGGATGCGAAGACGACGGTGTGGATGATTTTAGATAGAAGGCGGCGGCGTGAAGTGAAAGCGGCGGCGGTGTCTCGCAGACGCGTTGAATTCACTCTAGAGACGGGAATAAACAATAGTGCAGTAACGGCGTTTTTGTGTCGATGCGGAATGGTCTTTAGTGTTGTATTGTTGCGGTACAAGTCGACAGAAGGTGTTAGGTGGTAGGTCAATGTCAAAACATTCAATGTCCAAATGTGTTTCCCTGAGGAGTCAACTGGAAGGTCAAAGATATCAAGACTGGAAATATCGAGTGGTCCGTGCCCCACCTTTTCGGGGTAGGTACGAGATACATATGTACTTGCAGGAAGGTGGTCCCTTGCTGTACGATACATGTACCGTCATGGATGGATCAAGCAGCAGCAAGCAGGCACCAATTTAGCGTTGCCAGCATACATGCTGGGCCTGAGTGGGTCCACTGCCCACAGTGCCTTAATGCCTAAATCGAGCAAATAGCACATTTTAGTTCTTACCTATATTATGTAATCCATTAGGTATAGCGCTAGCTATCATCAATACATCGTTCGAAGTACATATTATGACATCGTCGGGCCACCATCCTTAAATCTTTGATCACTGTGAAATGGCCGAAATTGGACAATATGCCACACCAGTATCTATTTCGATACTGCTGTTCTGGTACGACCTTGGTTTCTCATGGGATCAACAGCGATATAGCCCAAATCGGTCCATCCGATCTGAGACTACATATGTAGTTCGCTTCTCTAGGAGCAGCCACTCGGTTGGTTGAACTTCAATACGGCGTGCAAACAGTGCTCTTCGAGTCTGTATCTTGGTATCCATATACCTATTTCTACACTACCAGCCTCTCCACGCCACCTTTGCTCCATGCGGAGATCCGCTTTTGGTCGCAAGTCTCCCATATTCTTCTAAGCAACGCCTGGTATACCCCACGCTCAGTGGCATCAGTTGCAGCATCTCTCTGTGCCAGCAGCCAACTCACGGCCCCAAACCTAGTGATCAACGTATCACTTCCTCCCTCGATAGCCGTCATCCTGTACACGATCCGCAAGATCTGCGTCCTAAGGTTGGGACCCATGAAGGGGTTACATGTCAGAGCGAACAGCCTCTCGATCACTTTGCGTTTGTGGAACAAGGCGACATCTGCAGGTGTTCGTAAGCTGTCGAGGAGGAAGCCGAGAAGCCAGCTGACTTCCGAGTAGAAGGCACCGTCCTCCGTCGGCCCCTCCTGGAGGATACTTTGCATAAGCGGTATCTTGTCCAGCGACCATATCGGCCCACTGGTGAGGAATAGGTTGACCTTCTCATACAGGCAATGCAACGGGTTCATGAGAACTTCAAGAGCCTTGCAAGCGAAGGCAACAATCACGCTGGGCAAAGGCTCATCAGCAATCGAGCTTCGCGCCGACTCTGCAAGTTCCATAAGTAGCAGCCAGACTTGTTCATTGTTCTCGTATGTTGAATCCTTGATCTTCGCGGCCATCTTGACGATATTTGTGAGTGCTTCCTTCCGAATGCTCGAATGCTCAGAGTAAAGCAGGCGTATTAATGAAGACGCATAACCCTCCTCAGCAAGTTCTTCTGGTGTTTTGGATGTCCATCTTGATAATGAGCTATCCTTAGCGGTTGTAATAGGGACCGATAGCCTCTGTTCCAAATCGTCTGCGCTAATTTGACGAGTTGATTCGTTGTCTTCTCCATCAAGAGCGCCGTCAACCAGGCCATGAATAGCCACAGTGTCATGCTTATTAGATTCTTCTTGCGCTTCTTGTCTAGACTTTTGTCTGTCTGGGATGCACAACTTTGCCCGGAGTTTCTTCTGGTCGCTAAAGCCGGCGGCAAAAAGATCTTTCGTGGCGATTAAAAAGCGCTCGTCCATACCAGCAGCAAGGGAATGTCCGATATATTCGGAAAGTAGCTGAACGAATGCCTTGAGTACAGTCTTGCTGGGCGACGAAGAAATAAAATACGGAATTTGCTCCCCGATTGCCATCATGAGAGGGCAAGTAATTGCATCTTCATTCTCAGTAATATTGGCTTTCTCAAGATGCTCCTCGATCAGTTCAAGGTACTTGACTGGCGTCCTGGCGCAGCGTTCGACACAATTATCCAAAAATGTCCATAGTGCTGGATCAATACCTTCAAGGCTCCTCAGCGCTGCTATCAAGGGATGTAATCCAGGAGAGTTTGGCC
Source organism: Hypoxylon sp. FL1857 (assembly GCA_022578955.1). Classification (NCBI taxonomy): domain Eukaryota; kingdom Fungi; phylum Ascomycota; class Sordariomycetes; order Xylariales; family Hypoxylaceae; genus Hypoxylon; species Hypoxylon sp. FL1857. The sequence continues at coordinate 166,346 of MU400401.1, forward strand.
GATTTTCCACCAGCTGGTGCTCGCTAGCTACCCAATGTAAGACATCGCCTAAACTCTCATTAGATAACCCAGTGGTCTTTTCGACGAACAGCCTTAGAAGAGTGGTAAAGGGAGAATGAGGTAAATCAAAAGTACGTGCAAACCACCGCATGTTGGGTGAGTATTTCGCAACTGCGCATAAGTTTTCGAGCTCTAACAAAGACATAACCACATCTTCGCTCATGTCTTTAGAAGATTCGACCTTTTTGATAGTAGAGAGAAGCATCGGCGAGACATCGAATTTAGCCCTTAAGGCAAACTGAGGGATAACTTCGTAATAGAGTAGTAACAAGCGACTGGCAGCTTGCCGTTGAAGTAGATCATCTTGGTCCATGGCAAGATAACATTTAATAACATCCTTAATATCCGGCATCCTTTGGTAAAACTCATCGAGTAGTCGACGAGCTGCTTCCTGCCAAAGGGATTCCGATGACGATGATGCCTCCTGATGCATCTCAAGAGCTCGCCCAAGTTTTTGCAACGTCAAAGTTAAAAGGCGAATGGCGTAGAAAGACGCCAATTTAGACTTAATCGAGAAACATCGTGATATCGCTTTGGGCGTCATGGGCAATGGAATTATGTTTCCAAGTACCACAGCAGTAGGAGGTGGAACTCTCGCATACCCCTTGGAGTGCCCGAACCAAGCAGGAATCGGTAACTGGACAACGTTATATAGCAACGCGGCATATCCAATCCAAGTTGCGGACAGCTTTGGATCGAATGCAAATGACTTCCTGTGGCAGAAGTAGTGGGAAATCAATTCTGACGAATTTTCAAAGATCGCCACGAGGAGCTCGTTCTGCTTAGTGCCGGACCACGGCCGCAAAGTCTGGATGAACTCTGCTAGCAACGAGTTTCGGACGGGCACGTCGTTCTCGAACTTGCTCATCCAAGGAATGCTGTCGATTCCAAAGTCCACGGGTTGATCGTCGTTGACTCCTGATGGTATTGCGTCAGGGTCCACGCCCTCAGGGTAGTAACCATGTTCTGAGCGACGAATACCAGCATCAGAATCCGTACAGGCGGCAAGCAGAAACGCATGAGCTGAGTCCTCAACTGATGGGCGCTCAACATTTGAGCCGTCTTCATTCTCTGCTGGGTCTTCAGGATAGCCGTAAAGTTCTGCTATCCTAATAAGCGAATAAGCATTCAGGATTTTGATTTTGATTTCCTTTGGTAGCTTCTTGTCCAGAATAACGGATGATCTCAGGGTATCCAGTATTTCGTGGATCAACGAGGGGGGGTCCTTTCTGATATGTCTCATAAGAGCGGCTACGATGTCCTTTTGAGATAGCAGGTCGCGCTTGGCTTCAACGTGGAGCAGTTTGAGACAGCTTAACAAGAATCGTATCGCGTTGGTTCTGACAGACGGTCGTTTGGGATCTTCCACACCTTCTCCTAGGTATCGAAGGCCCATGTTCCTAGCGAGCGACTTGAACGTATTGTTTCTAGCTCTGAAGACTGGGGCTGCGAGAGCGCCGCCATCTAAACACACAACTTCTCTAAGTAGTCTTAACGTAGGCGATATTATGAAGTCTTTGCCGTTGTCGGCTGAAAGGTTTTTGGCGAGGAGCTCTTGCTGTCGTTTTTGGAGGAGGGTTCGGCAGATTCCTAGTCCATATGGTGCCAGATCTACGTTCCCGGAGATGATTTTGAGAAGAAGCGCGAGTACAACCGCGACAGCAGACATGACATTCTCGTTATTCAACTGTGCAGCCATGTTCCACGTTTCCATTATATCTGGTAGGTACACCGGAACCTCGTCATCTCTTTCTTTCGGCTTCACCGACTCTAGAAACTCGAGTAATATTTGCAGCTTCTCAGAGCTCTGGTCTTCGTTATTGACGATGGTATCGAGGAGGTTCTTGAACGACTGAAGACCTATTGATTGAATGGAATTAGCACTACGTGACAATCAACAGCTCCGACCCTTTCCGAGACGACGTACCATGCCTGGCTCTCCGAAGGTCTTGCTCAAAAGCAAGCAGCTGGCGTAGTTGTCTCTCGGTATAGACCTCCTCAGAGGTGGGTGGCTCATGGACGTGAGCAGTCTTCTGCTTCTTGCCTGAATGGCCACCCTCACCCCCATGCGATTTTCGTTTCGCCATATTTTCTTATCGTCTAGAGCTGTTGCGCTTAACTACGGCATTGTTAAGAAGATCTTCACGCTCGTCGGCTATAGAAGCGCACAGAGTTGCAAAGCACTACTGACGACTGGGCTGACTTTACGGTCCGTAATGGATCCCGCTATCCAGGGATATATCGTTCGTTTTTGAATACTATGCGCAGTTGCTTGATCGCCCCAAATTTTATTGCGTCGCATCCAAGAAGTTAGAAGTTATTAGGGAAAATATCCTGAATTGCCAGCTTTGACCGCCTCCCCGCGACACCAAATAGGCTTAGCGCATAGGATAGCCTGTCCCGCTTTGGCGGAACTTTAGATCCACAAAATGTCGTCTTAAGGTTGAGATGGCGGCTCTTGGGTCCCACTGTTCGATGTCTTGGCAGCGTGGCCTCAAGCTTCCCCCTTTCACACGATGATACTATAGAAAGCATCTCCACGTTCTTATTACTAGGTATATTTGGGGTAGTAATTTCATGCTATTTGAAGCATCTCTGCATGTACATGAGAATTCGTCGTGTTCTCTATTGACTAACTCTTCGCTTCGTTACACCCGTCCGAGTCTCTTCTCCTCTATCTTATTCTACATGCGGTAGATATACAACGCTTCCGATGACATGGTAGACATCACTATCTGCTACTCCATGCTGTTACGCTACCCGCTAGATGATTGAATAAATGCAAACCATATCATGTATCTAGAATCTCCTTCATAGATTATTATATCAACGCGCTCTTATCCCCATCCGTCCCGACATTTCACATAGATCTGCATGCATATTTCTCATCATCACAACCTCTCACCATTAGACGGGTTTGTCTTGTGCTGTAAGAAGGAATGGGGCACCTTGGGCACCTGTGGCGAGACTTGCTGCCGTCCCGCGCGGAAGAGCTCGCGCTGCTTCTCTGCATGGTCTCGCGATCTGCCGCCGCCCGTGAGTCGCCGCATATGCGTCCTCGTCGTCTGCGCGATGGGCTTGATCATGTTCTCCAGAAAGAATGAACTCTCTGGTGCACCGTTCGGAGGCCGGTCATCGTCGCCATCGGAGAAAACGTCTTCAGTCAATTCGTCATCAGAGGTCAACTCGCTGAGCTGTGGCTGGTTCCACGATGCTGGTGCCGAAGGAGAAGTGACGGAGCGCGAGTGCAGTCCTGGTCTGGCCGTTGCGGCGGGGTTGAAGGCCGCTGGATTCATAGTGTTTGCCTTGCTGCTTTCTTTTGACGCTGGCATGCGGTCTACAAAGCCATTCTGAAACGAGGTATTGGTTGAGGCTTGGTGTAGAATCGGCAAGACGTCGTCGTAAAGTCGCGCACCGGATTCGTAGCTGTCGGGCGCAAATTCCGTCACAGTTCTAGATGACCGGCCCTCGCTCGGTGACGTTTGCGACATGTCATCGAAGAAGTCGTCCAAGCTGTCAAGCTTTGTCACCAAATCAGCCACTTGACCATCGCCCTGGGCATCATCTGACATCATGGTCTCGGTCCGATCCGGCATCTCGAAATAGCCGTAACGGTACTCGTCAGCGTGGAACTCTACCTCGGGAGTTGGCGTTGGGTCTGTCGCTATGCCATCCTCTGGATTTGTCTGGCACATGTAGAAGGCAGCATGGATATTAGCACGCGTAATCTCTGTCTTCTTTGCTGGAACTGGAATTGACCACCCAGACTCTTCCGGGATACCAAACAAGCTCTGAGTGGTCTCGTAATCCTTCCTGTCCTTGGATTGGGCGCTGGTCATGCTCATGCGTACATAATGCTTGTCCATCGGTGTCCCAGACATAGTCATGATGTTGTCGAGTACTTCTAGCGCTTCCATACAATATTCGGTTTGCAGGAGTCGGAAGAGCGGGGAAATCAAGTCAGAGCCATGGCCGGCAATCTCAGGTTTGCGCATCTCAATTTCGGGAATGACGACGCAGAGTAATCGCATTGTCATGATCTTCACTGACGGTATACTGTTTGTAAGGAAACCCAGTAGAGTCGTTAACATCTGGAAGTCAAGCTGTGGTAAGAAGAATTCGCGAAGTGCTGCAAGCAACTGGACCATAAAATCCTTGCTCGAGCGGTATCGTGAATTCATAAAAGCCCCGAGAGCAGCACATATTGACCCCATCCCTTGGGCTTCTGCTACCGAAAAGAGAATTTCTGCGCTCTGTAGAGTTCCTTGGTCGATGGTATCCTGCTCCATGGCTTGCAAGAAACGTGGGAAATTAGCGAGGATGGAAAAGAACAGCCTGTTGTCATTACCAATTAGGTCACCGCTTGGTAGTTGAACGAGCTTATCCAGTGTGTTCAACGTTGGTTGGAGACATATAGATGATCTCAAGCCCTTTGAGAGCAGTGGTTGGACGCCTTCGAAAGCACCCTCCCATCTTGGAGGCTGGCCATCCATAAGGGCACGACGAATGCTCGGGGAGTGGAAATCAAGTTTTTCCAGGTATTCGTTAAGCATCTCGATTGCCTCCAAGAACTCCACCTCGTTAATAGAGTCCAAGCACGCACACATCGTCCAGAAGAGTTGAGGGAAAGACATGAGCTTCTCTGGATCAAGTTTCGATATGAGCGTCTTCAAGGTTGTCAGGATTTCCATGGAGAATGTTTGAATTTCGGTATCTTCATCTGCAATGGTGTTGGATAACCGCGCAAGCATGTCGCCCAGCATCAACTGATCGAGCGAAGTAAGGATGCAGCGGAAGATCTGGAACGAACGGCATGCTAGGTGTCTGACCGGGCAAGAGGTTGCCCAAGTCAGGGACAGCCGACTCCATTGTTCCTTGATTCCCGGGAAGGTGACCTCAAAGGTCTTGACAACTTCCGCGGTCAGATGCTCCATACTTTGGGGTACCTTGTTATCGCGGCCGTCCACTTTACCGTTGCTTTCTTCATAGCTCCAGACTACAGCACGATCGTGGCGTCGAATTGCGTCGACCACGCCCTCAACAGATTTCTTCGTTTCTAAAGGAGTGGCATCATCCATCTTTGAGACAACCAATTCGTGAATCAAGTGTACCAACATCTCGCGAGCTTGTTCTTGGACAAGAGGCGTGTAGTGGTCCCAAAGCACTGTAACGACTTGCAATAAGACTATCAGATTCTCGCCGTTTAGCTGCACCGGCGACACCATCAAGTCGACTAGTAGTATCAGGGATAACTGTCCAAGGGAAAACCCGGCCTGCTTGGTACCAACAGGCAAGGCCTCTGATAAATCGGCACAGTAAGGCAATTGCAATTGACTGATGTCAGGAGGCGATGGCACAACGTCTCTCTTCTCATTGGGGACCATGGCTTTTGGAGTAATCTGCATTAGCAGAAACTCAACTACCTTGATACCAGGTGTGCTTGGCGTGCTTGACAGAAACACCACAATTTGCTTGGCGTATTCGACAAAATTCTGCTCCCTTCGCTCCAGACAGAGAGATATAATAAAGTCAAGCACAAGCCGTACATTGCCGGGATGTGGGCCAGTTGCAAGCGCTTGCCAGAGCGCTTGTACTTCGTTATGCAGCGCAGCGCTAGACTTAATGGTGACCTCAAGCAGATTAGCAAGAAGCACGTAAGATTGTGCTGTAGGGCCGCCGTTTGGATCAACTTTCAGCTCGATGGTCTGGATCCAGGGTAGAATAACAGCGACGACGTTCCGCTGTGCGGCTGAAGGGAGACTCTTGAAGTAGAGCGTAACCTCGGAGAATATGTGAAATGCGAGCTCCGGATGTTGCTTCGCGAGCCGTTTAGAAATCTCGAACTGGGCTAACTTGTAAACAGCCTTGGTCTTATCTGCAATGCTGATCTCGAAATCTCGAATCTTGGAGCTCTGAGCGGCTTGTTGCCTCTCTTCCAGCGCCCTAAGGACATGGGCAGACTTCGATCGGATATCGCTTTGATCGCTCCCCAGGGTAAACAGACACAGTCCTAGTAGTTTCCAGAATGGTGAAGGGTAATCGATATGCTCCAGCAGCACCTCAGTGATCACCGTAAAATAGCTCTCAAGCACCCTCGGCACCTCTGTGATATAACACCGCGCAATGCAATGCTCCAGGAGATATGGGTGGTCCTGATTGTAAACAATTAAGTTCTTCAGAGCTCTTCTCCCGATGACATTGACTCGATCACTTCCAGTATTGAAGATCGAATCAATCCAGTTAAGCATTCGTCTCATGTCGAAATGAAGAGTAGCGCCGCTTTCAGTAGTGACGCTGACTGGTCCGGCACAAAGGGCTGCCATAGCACTCAGAGCTGCCGTCTTCAGATTTCTCTTCTCTATCTCCATTGCAGCCGTAATGGTGCCTCGCTCGCCGAGCGACTGTTGGTCAATAAGTGACTGTCGCATTGTGTCTTCTCGTTGGCGAATCTGCATTTGGTTTGGCGAAAATCCGCACCAGTCTTCCATCAGAGTAAAGGAGGACTTCCGTGACTCGAACGTCATCCACCGGGACGGGTCCTTCGTGCGATTGATACCCTCGAAAAGCCCTTCGACTAGACCACAATAGTGCCGTCTTAGTTTCTGGAACTCCCAATCCATCTGCACCTCACCATCCATAAGGAACAGTTTCAGATCCTTCGTGTATGTACAAAGATTATTAAGGATCCAATCGTCTTGGTAGATCTCGGGTTCTTTTAGGAAATGGCAAGTCAATTTGTACACATAAGTGAGCTCCGTCCGTAGCATATCCATTTTCCGATTTCTACGTGGACCACTGTTAGTTCGTTGATGTATTCGGGCGCGAGCTTCGTCGTTACATCGGGATACGTGTCCCTGCAATTCCTCAAGCAGGGTTCGGTATATGTTAATATTAATCGAGCCCATAGCAAGTACTACGGCCTCCCGAACAGAGGTCGAAGAAGCTAAAAGCAACGGTATCAAGAACTTGAAGAGGGTCCTTGCCGATACAATCTTGTCGGCGGACTTGGACCCTTTTCGCGAATGTTGATTTCCTTGTGACGAACCGTTTATCGTCGTACCAGAGTCGGTCAATGTCGTACAAGCAAAGGCCAAGTACAATTTCCACTGTTCAACAAGCACGTCGGGCTGCGTTGTTGGAGTCCTTCCGGTGTACCGAGCACTACCAGGGTCGGATCCGTAATACAGACCTCGCGTTGGTTCCGACAAAACCACAATGCCCTTGTACATTTGCAAGATTCGATTGCACACCAAATCTCGGCCGATAGTCACGGTAAAGGGGCATCGATCATAGGCAATTCGTATGAAATTAGGAAAAATCTTAAACCACAGAGTCGTATCATACGAAACGTCGCTGGTGCAGAGCTCAATTAGAGCACCTTTGTTGTTGCTGTTTTGCATGCCCCTTTGCAGTCGACTTCGTTCCGCTACGGACAGGTGTTCGTCTTTGAAATTCATGACTTTCACCGAGTCATTTTCTAAGATATCAATGAGGCGAACAGTATCCTTCTCTTGCGCACTATCTTTGCCCAATGCGGTATCAAATTCGACAATTAGTCGGAGGACGGTGATGGCGAAGTGTCGCACCCTTCGCGACTGCGAACACAGGAAAAATAGACCGCGAGCCTCAACGTGTTCGACTTCCGCCCAGATACTGGACAGGTCTAGTTTCATGCCCCTTTTATCAGCGCCATTAAGGTCCGTGGGATCGGACGCAGCATCCTTGGTTTTCCGCCTGATTTCATCTCTCCATATTTGCAGGAGTTCAACGTAAAGTCGTAGAGTGCTTTCAATATGACCAGGACCTAGCATCCCCCCATCAGACATCGTAGAGTAACGGTCATCAAAGTTGAAGATGAATCGAGCAAATCCAACCGTGACTTGATGTGCATAAGATTGCCGAGCAATAGATTTAAGAGACTGAGCAGAAGATTCTGCAATGTTAGATTGGACGTGTGCAGTCCCTGTACACAGAAGATTGATGAGCGAGTTGAATGGTATGTCAGCAGGGAGACAGCGAGGGAGTGCCTGCACAGCGACATGGAGGAGTTCGTAGAAAGCTTGCTTCTGGTCAGCGGGACTCGGATGGTCATCACGTCTTGAGAAGTTAAACGTCTCGGTAATAGGGGTCTTCGGTCCTCCACCTGGAGGGCTGAACTTCTCATCAAGCGCAGCTTGGCCACCAAACGTGTTATCACAGATGATGGTAATTTTACCAAGGATCTCGGAGAATTTCTTATAATATTCTCTTGCACCATCGCTCAACGCGCTTAGGTTCACGGGCCGTGACAAGGACTCATCACGATCGGGTATCAATGGACTTGTGGGAGTTACACTAGAGGCTGAAGTTGACGCGGGCGAGCTGGGCGGAACTCGATCAGGGGCGGATTGGGACGGATATTGTTGCGGGAACGGGGGTCGTCCAAGGTCACCCTTTTCTAAATCTGACATAATCGCGAGGAACGCCCTGATCCCAACAACCATCCTATCAGGCTCGAGTTGTTCGACTTTAAGTTCCTTGTTCAAGTTGAAAAGCTCGGCATTTATTAAGGGGAAGATGATGGTCCTGCAGCAATATTCTGGATATTTAAAGCCAATGATCCTAATAATCTGTATCAAGGGGCCGGTGGATGCGGTATCTGCGGCCGAAAACGTACGCTTGGAAGTAGGTAAAACGAGTTGCATCACCTCATCCAGTTTTCGTGATGCTCCAGCTAGCGTGTCATTCGTTCGATATAGATAGGCCCAAACTAACCTAGAAATGACCTGCAAGCACAGGGGACGCACAGCGCGATCTTTGAGCCTCGGTTGTACCGTTCGAACTAACTGAAGCCATTGATTACTGAGATTTTCCGGGGACGACACGCAAAGCATCGTTGCCGTTAATGGAAATGCAGCCAACCAGTGGCGTGGCTTGACGAACATCGATGCTAGGCGAGGGCTGATGTTGCTGAGTACTTCTGACCACCTAAGGTAAGAGAGTTGCTTGTTGGTGCCCTTGGCAGCGATGGGGAGAAGAAGCGTGTCTAATATTTGACAAAATGCCGACTTGACCTTCTGGCCGTGGGACTTAGCAAACAGTTTACCCAGTGAAGCCAAGAAGCCACAGGCCTGATCCCAGCTTTCGTCGGTATCGATTTTGATGTGCAGATGCTTCATGCCTCCCAGGACCAGCTCTACTTGACCCTCAGGATCCCTGTTTTGCAATGTTGGACTTCTAACGGTGAGCTCCGTAAGTGAACGATCGAGGTCGGCAATAAATCGATCCGTAACGCTAGAAAAGTTGATCACGCTCATGGCACCAAGCAGCTGGGCAAAAAGGTTCCAGTTAGCCAGCTTAAGTGGCGATACGTATAACTGTTCTATGTCGGCAATCTTAAGCTGGCCAAATATGATAGCCTCGAGCTTATCCTCCATCTCAGGGGTGATGGAACTAAGACTGCTCTGGCTGATGACTTCGAGGAGCACCCGGCAAAGTATATAAATCGAGACAATAGAGCGACGCTCGGCGTGGGCCGCGGCGTTCTGCTTTTCTGCCAGAGCATGCGGCATGCTGGAGGCTGTATCGCCTGGATTTCCGGTGAGGACCTGTAACGGCTCGGTATTTCGTCTAACGAGAGATGCCGCAGGAAGGTTGGATTTCATCTGCTGTAGGAGGTGGCGTGCCTCATTAGCCGCCTCGCTTTTATGTTTCCGCCAAAGCATGATGGAATCTATTAGTGGTCTCGGCTTTTGGCTCGCAATGTGTCCCAGGGCCACGATGAAGCGATCAAAAGCCGGATCGGCCCCAGGGCCGCATATTTGTTCAATCGGTGGCTCAGGATCAAAAGGCACTGTGATGCACTCCCCAAGCTTATCTTCAGCCATTGCAATGAACTTTGTATATATCAGCATACGTCGCACAAACATCAAGGCAGACCGGTACTGACCGATGTAAATAATACATGCATAGCATATTCGCCCACAGTCTTCGGTTCATCCCTATGGTGTCTCGACGAATGCGAATGATGGTGTGAATGATCGCGCCGGGTTTTACTATGCATACGCTCAATCTTCCTCTGAGTGAGAGTACCACTACTGCTACTGTCCTGGGTAGACTGCGTTTTTTCCATGGGGTGGACAGATGAGGTGGCCGTCGTGCCCGACAAGGCAGTGGGCGGCCGAGAGGCCATCGAGGCTAGAGAAGTAGACGACATTTCTGAATCTAAACGGTTCATCGTGGGCATGTCTGGCCGTTCCGGTAGAAATCCAGCGCCTGCCGCTGCAATCATCTGTGGACTGAGAGGACTCGAAGACGAACTTGCGAGGCTCCCGTTCCTTGAATGTTGAATGCCATGAACGATGGAAGTCTGACGGTGGTGTCCGTATGCCGCAGCCTTCGGATCAATGAGACGCTCGAATATGCCACCGGGGCCCGGACGCGACGAGGCTGTACGTATGGCAGGGGACGTTGCCGAGGATGAAGGTGATTGGGGGGATTCAGGAATCCCAGCGAGCGCACCAGACTGCAGCTTCTCGAGGGAGGACTCGCGCGAGTGCGCAATAGCGCGGGAGGCAGAGGAATCGTGGGCTATAGGTCTAAGAGTATTATCCCACCCGCCATTATCGCCATCGTCATCGCCGCCGCTGTCGTGAGAGTTGAGTCGCGGGGTTGGTCGCGGGGAGAACTTTAGAGGATCGTGGAAATGGTCTGGCAGCGTCTGGGACGGAGCTAAGCGGTGCGACAGCGTTGTCAGTAAAGGTGAGGCACGGAGACCATCAGGGCGCAGGGGACGTTGAAATGCTCGGCCCCCTCCTCTTGTGAAACTGTGAAACAAAACTCAAAAGTGGGAACATTGGTCAAGCGTCGAAGCGTCAACGCGTTATTGCACATTGCTAAGCGCCACAGCTGGCATTCCATCCATCGCACCTTTGCGCGACACGTTGCCGCGGAGGAAGGGGAATAGGTGCGGAGCCACTCACCCATCGTTGAGCTTCGATGCCCATGATACGTCGGTGCAGTAAGATACGGCCGGCTTCACAGACCCTAACAACGGTGGTCTGTGTGGTCTGGTGGAACTAAAGACTCGACGATAATAATGAATGGATAAAGAAGAGCTTGACGAGAGTTATGATGGTAGTGATTCGGAGACCACGATGGCTCCCCGTCTTTTTTTTTTTTTTTCTTTGCTTCTTCTCCTCCAGTCTTCCCCTCCAGGTCCCCTATTTCTTACTTGGTACTAGTACTCGCAGGCAGTAATGATGACCTAAAGTGTGATGTAGAATATCTCATGCCGGCAACCTGGAAGTCACTGCATAACGCGAATGGGCATCTATGAAATCGGTGCAATCTGATCCAACAATGCCTGACGGCTCGCTAACTATCCGTCCCACTGGCTGACTCGTTCGGTCTCGTGGAGCTAGCATAGCCAGACGATGTTTTAAAGTCTTTTTCTTCTTGGTCTGCCGTCATTCTATCGCCAATTAGCTGCTGATACTGTACGTACTGTATCCCTTTCCCTGGAGTCCCACCGCCAAACTTGGGTCAATCACAGCCTTTTTAGCTTGTTCCTCTATGCAGGACAAGGGTCTTTCTGCAAGGGCCGTGTCCTATTATGATCCACTAGTGGGAGACTGGCTGGCTGGTTCAGGAACTGCCAGTACAGTATAACCGGCAGCAATTCCACATACTGTGCCGCTATCCCACGTGGCGTACGGGGGGCATTTGAGTCCATTTTATCATTACATACAGAATAGGTGCGTGGCTATTCAGCCTGTTCTTTTACGATTGGATCATCTCTAAGCCTCTACACAATCAAGACGTATTATGTTGCAGATTTACCTCATATGTAGAGGTACTTATGTATTGAAAATATCGAGGTTACCTAATACAAACCCGCAAGGATGACATCGACACGAAAATGGTTACAGTCTAACAAGACGGGACAGATATTTATCCCATCACAGAGAGACCGGAACGAGCACTCGGTTAGCTTACATAGTGCAGCTCCGGCCTCTTTTCCTCATAACCCGCGAGCTTCTCCGTCAGGCATCCATTCCCGCCATTCTTCCAGTAGTCGTTCCTCTTTCGCCGCTGTTTTTGAGCCCACCTACGAGTGGCGGTGCCAATTCCCCCAATAGTAGAAGTGCAGTAAGCAAGTGGCTGAAACCTACCTGCGTTAGAGACAGAAGGCATCCTTATCGCCACCAAAAGCTCAAAGAAGTCACTTGCAGGAGAGCACTGGACATAATCGATCCGTCGAATTGAGGCGCTCGACAATCATCGTAAGTCCATGTAGATATCCAACAGATCCAGCCGGTCGGCTACGTGGTATATGTACGCCTGGAAAGATAAAGAGGGCAATGATTTTCTAATTATCCAAGGATGCTGATAGACCGTGCTTGATGAGGTGATAGAATCAATCCTAATACATTAGGTAGGTAGTCAATATAGGAGACAAAACTGACCTGCCGATCCCGCGGGCAGTAGGTTACCGGTTTGTTCCACTGAATGCTTCAAGGTAGGTATTAATCGGGATAGAATTACTTGTCATTAGTCCCAACTTCTAAGATATTGCTTTACTTCGGAGGCCCGGATCTTTAACCGGGATGCGGACCGGGAATCACGGAGTTCATACGACCACGGCGTTACTTGTCAAGGTAATAAGGACGTCTTGCGAAGTACTTAGCCTCAAGGTGTATCCCCCTGCCCGGCTCTATGGTTCCTTATTGACCCAGAGCTGAACCTCTGTCTCCTACACTCGTCGGGGGGTTATTCCTCCCAACAGCGATGAGGCATAAGCAAAGCATCCACACGGCTGAGTAACTAATCCTACAGGTTGACATTGGCGAATACGATCCATGTTAGCAAACGAATTAGGGCTTACGGATGAAACCGAGCCCGGAGCTACTATTTATGAACATCGAACGATAAGAGATTGACATATATCTATAGGTATCCAGAAGCCGTTTGCATGTTCCTCAACAAAACGAGAAGTTGGAGTCAGTTGAAAATTGTTACACTATACCTATATGCAGTCCAGAGTTCCTAGAGAAATTTGCTATTATTCCCAACTGCCTAGGTAAATCCGGTCGAGATATAGATGCCGAACCTAAATGCATTCATCGGCTTGCAGACTAGCCGATGAAAGCTGCTAGGTTATGCATACAGAAGACCGCAGAAGGCCAGAGTACATCTTTTTGCTGCGAGTAACGAAGTGCCGAGCTTGGGAATGATGGCACACGTAGTATCCGATTGGGTGCCCCCGATGGCAGTGGACGAGTCGGGAACCGGCGCACGTCCAGCTGATTTGGTGTCGGACTTTCGGGCGGTTGTTCGTGCAGCGATCGAGTAGCTTAGCAAACCCGATGCGGCGACACAACACGGCAATGAAGAATCGCTTGTGACAAGGAAAAGTGATTAGAGGTATGTAGGTAATAGATTACAGATTACACATATGTAGGATAGAATTAAACACAGCCACAGGTGAAGGTGATTAAATAAACTTCGTGGCTACATGTAAGGATGCGACGGGAAACATTTTACCTTCTTCCTTTCCATTACATTGAATGAAAGGAACATTTGTGCTAATTTCGGGGTCTCCATGAAGGTAACACAAAACACCTACACTAAGAAGCGGTACTTGCTGAGGTACGCGATCCCCGCAAACAATTGCTAGCTCAACCTCAAGTACCTGGGCCTCCTGGGGCAAGTAGCTGTGCTTATGCTTATCTCGAAAAGGGAATCCCTAGATACCTGCCAGCTTGTACATGTATCCACCAACGAGGCCAATTTTCCCTCCGATATCTGTCCCAACCCACCACCTGCGCCTGCCTGCACCTGCAACTTTCCCAGTCCACGCCACACACACATTTCACCCAAGTCAGGGCTCTGTTCCCTCTTTTCCTCTTACCGTAATCATATGATCCCACCGTTGTCCCATTCCGTCCACTGCGATTACCGGGGGGTGTTTGCTTCCTAGTATTTATTCTTGGAGTTGCGGCTACGTTGTACGTAGTTCTCGCGTGGCTTTTTTTCCCAGCTGAGAAATTTATAAGGAGTTCCCCAACCTTACCGTTCCTTTCCTCAGCCGACCACGCACCCAAGACACGTTGCAGCGTTGCAGCGCCTTTCCTTCAGAACTCTCGCTCGAAACAGTAGCTGCTTTCGTACGACGCGGAACGACCTGGCATTGTAGGAATTTCCTCGCGGTTATACTGCTTCCGTTTCCTTGCTTTTCCCGCGCTGCGCCAGAAACCCGGAAACGAGTCCAATCGTAATCGAATAGTCAAGATGGCTCCACTCGACACCTTGGATATCATTGTCCTCGCTGCCATCCTCGTGGGCACGGCTGCTTACTTTACCAAGGGCAAATTCTGGGGCGTCACCAAAGATCCATACGCGAATGCGTTTTCCAACACAAATGGCCTCAAGGCAGGGAAGACGAGAAATATTCTCGAGAAGATGGAGGAAAGCGGCAAGAACTGCGTTATCTTCTACGGGTCTCAGACCGGCACCGCCGAGGACTATGCCTCGAGGCTGGCAAAGGAGGGTAAGAGTCGATTCGGTTTAGAGACAATGGTAGCCGATCTCGAAGACTACGACTACGACAACCTCGATGCGATTCCTTCCGACAAGGTTGTCATGTTTGTTCTAGCTACCTACGGTGAAGGAGAGCCGACCGACAACGCCGTTGACTTCTATGAGTTTATAACTGGTGATGACGTGGCTTTCTCTCAAAGCGCAGATCCACCCCTTGGCAACCTCAACTACGTCGCTTTCGGTCTGGGAAACAACACCTACGAGCATTACAACTCTATGGTTCGCAACGTGAACAAGGCTTTAGAGAAACTAGGCGCTCACAGAATTGGCGAGGCTGGAGAAGGTGATGATGGCGCCGGTACTATGGAAGAGGACTTCTTGGCCTGGAAGGATCCCATGTGGGCTGCACTGGCAGAAAAGATGGGACTTGAAGAGCGGGAAGCCGTCTATGAGCCCATCTTTGGCATTGTCGAACGAGAAGGCCTCACCAAAGACTCTCCCGAGGTATACTTAGGCGAACCCAACAAGATGCACCTCGAAGGAACTGCCAAAGGCCCCTTCAATGCCCACAACCCGTACATCGCGCCTATTGCCGAATCCAAGGAATTGTTTAATGTTAAAGACCGGAACTGCCTTCACCTGGAGATCGATATTAGCGGCTCTAATCTGACATATCAAACCGGTGACCACATTGCGATTTGGCCAACGAACGCCGGGCAAGAAGTCGACCTATTCCTCGGCATTCTGGGACTTGAGGATAAGAGGGATACTGTCATTAGCGTCAAAGCTCTTGAGCCCACAGCTAAGGTGCCATTCCCTACCCCCACGACCTATGACGCTATTGTCCGGTACCACCTCGAAATCGGCGCTCCTGTATCTCGTCAGTTCTTGGGTACACTCTCTGCATTTGCGCCTGATGAGTCTATCAAGGCGGAGATGGCTAAGCTCGGTAGCGACAAGGACTACTTCCAGGACAAGATCAGCAAGAATCATTACAACATTGCCAGAACCTTGAGTGTCGTCAGTGATGGGAAGAAGTGGACAAATGTCCCCTTCTCAGCGTTCATCGAAGGTCTCACAAAGCTTCAACCTCGATATTACTCGATTTCATCGTCCTCGCTTGTCCAACCTAAGAAAATCTCCGTCACCGCCGTCGTTGAGAATCAATTAATCCCCGGTCGTGCTGATCCTTTCAGAGGTGTCGCCACCAACTACCTCCTTGCTCTCAAACAGAAGCAGAATGGCGACCCTAATCCTGAACCATTCGGACTCACCTACGAAATTCACGGCCCAAGGAACAAGTACGACGGTATCCATGTACCTGTACACGTGCGCCACTCGAACTTCAAGCTGCCTTCCGACCCATCTAAGCCCATTATCCTTATTGGACCTGGTACCGGTGTCGCTCCATTTCGTGGGTTTGTCCAGGAACGCGCAAGACTGGCTGAGTCTGGGGAAAATGTTGGGCGTACGCTACTTTTCTTCGGTTGCCGAAAACGTAACGAGGACTTCATGTACGAAGCGGAATGGGAGGTACGTATACTGGCAACGCTATTTCAGACTGTGGCTGACAATCTACTAGGAATACAAGAAAGCTCTTGGTGACAAGTTCGAGCTGATTACTGCTTTCTCACGAGAGGGTCCTAAGAAAGTATACGTGCAACATCGACTCAAGGAGAGGGCTCAAGAAGTCAACGAATTGCTTGAGAAGAAGGCATACCTTTACGTCTGTGGTGACGCAGCAAATATGGCTCGAGAAGTCAACACTGTGTTAGCGCAGATTATTGCAGAGCAGCGTGGTATTTCTGAGACGAAGGCAGAGGATATTGTCAAGAATATGAGGGCGGCGAACCAATACCAGGTAAGCTATCATACTATGCCCCCTATACCAATCTACAAATTGCTCTTTTACAGCGAGCAGTTTCTTATTCCTTCCCTTCATCCTCGACACCACGGAACTGGCAGTACTAACGAATATTACAGGAGGACGTTTGGTCATAAGGGCTATCGAAAAGCAACGTGCTTTTTAATGCATGGCAGGGTAAGCGTTGCGGGTAGATTTGCATAGAGATTTGCCGCTAGCCTTGCTCGGAGTCACGGAGGTGTGGGCTTTCTTGGGCGCAACTAACACGACGGCACGATCTTGGTTGGGCTATTAATACGCATTATAATACAGACTTCTGCGTGTGTTTTTGCGTATATATATCTTGATAGCTCCCTAATAGTTTCAGTTATAGATTGATTATAAAACACTTCAAAAGCTACCTAACCTAGGTATGTACCTCTACCTAGGTAAGCAGTCAACTGAGCACATTGTGATAATTGGATTTCCTATGTTCATCTCTCCTTAGTCTTGTGAGAAGGACGATGGTCAGGTTTCCATGGGATATATAGAGCCAACAACCGTGTAATAATAGATAGTGGTCGAGGATGACTAATATCAGACCCACGTATTACCAGAACGCTACTAATCAGGTAGATTTCAAGTGTTTGATTCTATAAAACGCCATAGCTTGTCAACTTTCCAAGTCAAGCAGCGATTTGTTGGATAAAAATCGTCCGGGGAGCATATAGATTTGAGCCTATGGAGTTAGAAATCAAGAATATGTTCAAGAGAATAAAGGTGGCTAACAACAGTCCGACAGCTACCGGCGTACAGATACATGGAAGCTATGTAGGAGGTACTATCTAAAGTTGAGGTAATCTCTCCCGATCAATTATGTATTGAATACTAACACAAGGCAGTGACAAATATGAATAAAAGCTATAATTATTCTGTCTAGATAGTCCCTTTTCCCCAGGCAACCCAACATAGACAAACACTACCAAGTGCTGTTGGCTTGTTCAAAGCTAAAAGAGACCTCGCCTGTTAAAATTGTTGGCATGTTAGTGAACTCAGATAACTTATATCGTAGCTTCCAAGCTTCATAACGACAGGGTTCCTGGACATGACCGTTCAGACTACTATGGCCTAGGTTACTATTAATATCAGAGAGGTCGTACCAGCCAACACGGAGATGTCTTCCCCCGTTGATGAACGGGTCTGTCAATAGTAAACTCACTGTTTTCACATAAAAGTTTGAGCCCATGATCAGTTGTATACCAGCCTACACAGTCTAGAAGAAATATATATATATATTCCCCGTCGTGAAGATTCCCCTCTATTTAAATTGGCGCTCAATCCCGAGTGTGATGCTTGCTGACCATAGCTACCATAGTGCTACTATAGCCGATACAAGCTATTATTCACTCGTTGAGTAGTTCCAGATTTTTGGTATCTCAGGCAATCATGGCTTAAATATACAAAAAAACCAATAATATTATACTTTCCATTAGATTTTAAGATTGGGCCGAGGATTAGGGACTAGGTGAGTTCCTTTAATCATTCCCCTCCATCTTCAGCTGGTTTCATATATCTAGGAAGCTCAAGCCCTCGCCGAATCCTGTTGAGACTCCAATCGCCGGTTAGGCTGGTTAATATATTCCGAAGAGGAGCTTGTTTGTTTGGTAGAGACCTAGCCATGGTTCCTCACATATATCATACAGAGGACAGAGGTAGATAATTAACTCTCTATGTAGATAGGTTTTTGTAGATACCAGTCCTGCTACCGGTATATACCGAAAGTTACCTAATCAGGACTCTGTGTATATAATCTCTACTTCTTGTTTTGGAAGTATATCAACTATATCTGATACTTCGAAGAAATGAGAAAGACACTCACTCACGACCTATGCCCCTTTGTTTTCCTGCCAAACTCAAGTACTCACGATGTTTGTAGATGCACACAGGCACATATTTATATTGTATTTTGGATCACCAACTTGTATACTCTTGTTCTCCCATGACCTACTTATGTGAAGTGCGAGAGGTACGCTATGTGCCTGGCTGTTTACAAGAGGCGGGACCTCGCGATCGGTTAGGACCATATTCTTGTCCTAGTGCTGTTGATGCTACTGTTGATTCGTCCTTACTCGATTATGATCGAGAATGACGTCGATGTTTACTGTCTAATACTAATATTTGATATGACATCAATGGGGATAGTATGGAGAGTAAGGTTAGGCAGGTGGCTTCGTAGTCTAGCACCTGCAGAGTCATCCAAGTTACCAAGCAACTGGGCTGGCTCTATGTAGTCAGGTGTGTGCATGGGTACCTGAATACAAAGAGTAATATCATTGGCCGCCAAAATGGTATTCGTGGTTCTACTGTACGGCGTGGAAGTCAATACGTCGATGCACAGGCACATATAAGTCGAGGCACAAGGGGGGTTGGTAGGTGCATTAGGTATCGTTAGCTAGGTGGGCTCCTGGACATTTCCCTGTGCACATACCTACATCTATTTACACATTTATCGTCCGAAAAGGGAAAAGGTGAAGTCTTATTAGAACCCGGGCAACGAGATTCCTGATACATTTCCCACAAAGCAGGAGCTACCTTTTTTTTTCACGCCGCCCTGATTCCTTCCAGCCCCGTCACCTTTACAACTTCCTTCACAACTTCCCTCCATCTCGAGTGCCAAACTTAAACCTCCACTTATTCTACGGCGGCAGTCATCCTTGGACACCTTCGTCTTGTGGATTACAGCTTACCCTCGTCGCAACTTCTACAACCCGCTGGTGGCGCCTCCTTCACTTATCGATTCTGGATAACCAATTGGTAAGTTCGACTACCTTTCATTATAATCGATCCTCTCCAGCCATGATATCTTCCCTTCGTCTCGTACCTCTCTCTCTCTCCGTCCTCCCCCTTCACTCAACCCCCAACATAGCATCAACTCATCCAACACACCCATCACCACGATCTCTTCGTTTTCCATCTTGCTCTCTAGCTACTCTATTTTACTCGCACCCGCTCGCTTCATCACGATTGTCTTGGTACCAACAGCATTGGCATTACCAGCCAGAATCTCCAAGGTTGGTTTATCCTGCTATCACTGTTCCCGATCAACACCTTTGATGCGGCAAGACACGACACTATCTATTCACTTCCAAACAGAGCCTCCTAAAAGTGGGGTTATGTATTGATTCCCACCTGTCGCCGACATCTTTTTAGTTGTACAGATGATACCCCCCAACACTGATTCTTCTTATACACGCACTTCACCTTTCCTTCACGCCGACTTGATGCCAGTCTGCTCTCCTTTCTCTCTTCAACGACTAACCATCATCACAAAGTGCGAGCCCCTTTTCATACTCGCTTTACCTTTTTCTGACTTGAGGCTGACTATATCCTCACAAGGTCCATTACTGTTTCTACCTTTGGACTCGATCAAGTCAATATTTGTTCAACTCTTGTACCAGGTATGTATCTCCCTCTTCCCTATCCAAGAACCTGACGGCGATCTCCTGTCGTTTTGTCTGCAACGAATTTGCGCATTCCTTGGCACGACTCGGCCTTCTCCAGCTTGATCTCTCTACATCTATCGGCGTCGACTCCCTGAACATAACTAGTCACTGCTCTTTAGAAAGGCTATGCTCTTGGGGTGTTATGCGATACTTTTTTCTTCTCGAAATATCCTGTCTTTCTCTCCCGACTCGTATTCGTTTTACCAATCAATCATCTTACACTAGCACTGCTGACGATGTACTCCTGCACAGAGTCTATTGGGTTACCCAATATTCAGCATTATGGCCACCGAGACCGTTGCACCTCCTCGTAACATCATGAACCCTACGGAAGGAACCTCGCTTGCTCAGGCAGCTACCCAGGTCACTGGTACCCATGACGGTCTGGCCCACGACGGAGCCAGCAACAATGGCGTCCAGAGCCACGCAATCATCGACGCGAATATGAGCGCCATGGTGAGCCAATTTGGGGGCCTTGGAATCAATGGTGTCCCCCACATCCCGGGAATGATTCCCATGGCCACTCCAGACGGCCGTATCATTCAGGTTGCTACCAACTACCCGGCTCCAGCTATCCCGGCCCCTGGTATGTCGGCTCATGGTATCCCAACCCTTGGTTACACTCCCGGCCAACCTGATGCTTATTCCGTCCCGTACGGCACCCACTACCTGCCTCCTGGCGGTTACAACGCTCCTCTTTACGCCATTGCGCCCTACACTCCGGCACGTGCTGGTATTGCGCACGAGCGTACTGATACCAGCTCCCGAGACCTCCCGGGCTTGGACATCCGACGCTCGTCGTACTCCACGAATGAGTCGACTCCGGCCACCCCCTTCCTTGGAAGCATGGCCTCTCGAGACCAGGGACCTCGTGTCACTGTCTTTGATCGCTCGACCTACAACACCCCCTCGCCCCAGCAGGTTGTAGCCACCGAAGCTCTGCAGGAGCCCAAGTCTCCTCTTCTTGACCGGGAGCCGAAAATCCCTTTCGCCATCCCTGCTGTCTTCACTCCACAGGAGAACATGAAGACGCTTGAGCAGAGCCTTGTGAACACCATTCCGGGCAACCGCAATGTCTACATCCGCGGCTTCCATCCTACTACGGATGATGCTCTCCTGCTCAAGTATGCAGAGCGCTTTGGTACTGTCGAGACTTCCAAAGCTATCATTGACTCGAGCACTGGGGCTTGCAAAGGGTGAGTAGCCTCTTCATTTCCCTCTCTTGTTCGAGACATTGACGAATATAAAACTTTAGCTTCGGCTTTGCCAAGTTCCGTAACATTCGGGACTCCGAGAACTGCATTCGCGGATTCTATCGAAGAGGATATGAAGTTGGCTTCGCTCGCGTTAGTCCCAACACGTCTCTTCTACCCCGTAATAAGCACCGCTCTCGCTTTTATGTGGCTAACGGACTTGAAAAGGAGTCGTTCAACTCACGCCTTCGCTCAGAGGCGGACCCGAACACTACGAATCTGTACCTGTCGAACTTGCCAAAGGATTTTCGAGAACTCGTAAGGCGCCCCTTAATCAACTATAATCCGCGTTGGCTAATAGTTGCAGGAAATCGGCACCTTGTTCGCTGATTATCTCGTCTTGTCCAGCAAGGTACTGGAGGACCAAGTTACCCATGTCAGCCGAGGAGTTGGTTTCGCTCGGTAGGATTGCTTTTGAGATATCCTAAACTTCTGTGAATTCTAACTAACGATGCCCTCAGATTTGAGAGCCGCGAGGTTTGCGATCAGGTCATCAAGGAGTTCCAGGGCATTCGTCTTGGCACCGAGGGCCAGCAGTTGCAGATTCGCTATGCAGACTCGGAGGCTCAGAAAGAGCTCAAGCGCATCACGGCTAAGCGCCGTCAGTTCCGTACCAATGAGTACAACGTCAGTGCTTATGGAACGACACTTGTTGGCATGAGCCCTGCACATGGATACCCATATCGCCACAATGGAGGTATCCGCAGGTATGTTCTGATTTCTCACGGGTAACTAACTATCCTCGACTGACCTGTATTACTCTAGTTGCCCTTCCCAGCGCACTCTGCCCACAGCAACCCAGCGAGTCGTACCCGGCTTAGGTGGACCAGGCGGCCCTAGCAGCCGAGGACCACGGTATGGGCATGCCCTGCCGGGCCTGTTGTGGTGCTTAGAGGCTAATGCAGTTCTAGACCCGGCGACGGTGTCGAGATCCGCGTCGACTCTCCCTTAGTTGCGCACGGCAGTAACGAATCCTCCCCCGTGAAACAGGAGAAGGAGTAGTTTGGTGATCCTCTCCAGCATCGTTCCTCGCCCGGCTTGCACTGTTGCTCCCCAATGGTTCTTCCCCCCATGGGTTCTCACATGTTGGCGCGTTTTTGGTTGTCATGACATTGTCGTTGACATAAGATTGTTGCCGACATGAAGTTATTCTTTTCTTGTAATGGTTGCCAACATGACATCGTCGCTAATATGCACGGTCTGTTCTTGTTGTGTTTTTTGGAGGGTGGAGTTTTTACAGGTTTCACAACTGGCCTTTCTCTTCGAACTTCTAGAGATGACTCTGTATGTCACTACTTATCATCATGACGCTTATTGGTGGATGATACAAGGAAAAGTGTACGTGGCAGGTTGGTCCTTCTCTTTTCACTCATACGTCTTTTAATCTTCGGCGGGGTTCTTTTACACCACAGAGGCAAGGGTTTGGTGGCCATAAACAGTTAGGTTGGCATTAATACAAGATCTGCGGATCTAGACTATTCTTAGAGTATGACTTCTGTGATTGTCGTAGAAAGCATGATCCAGTCCAAATGCACACATCATCGCCTATTACCCTGAACGTCGTTGGTTAAGCCCAGTAAGACGTATTGTAAAAGGGGTATCAATTAATTTGCCTAAAATATGTCTTCAATTGGTCATGTCTCGTTGCTAATTAAAAGACTCTTCATATCAGGTATGCTTGGGGCATCGGCTTCCCGGTCACCTCTTTTAGCATCTAGTTCGTCTGTACTTGCGTGCCCTTCTCCATCCTCATCTTCTTCCCCATCCTCGTCCTCGTCCTCATCCATAGAGGTCGCATCATACTCTTCTCCCGAACCATCCTGTTCCCCTCTTGAGGCCTGCTGCTCCCTGATGGCGGCCTCTAGATCCTTGAGAGCCTTCTTTGAAAAACCTGAAGCCTCGACTGCGGCATCAAGCCTCTTGACTCCATCTTTCCCCACTGTCTTCTTAGCATCCTTGAAGAATGGCCCTGGCTGCGTGCTAACAAAGTGAAAGCGTCGCTCAAAGAACCGCTTGACGCAGTTGACATCGCGGTCAAAATACATCTCGGCGTTCTGATGGTCCATGGAAACCATCTGGGGAAAGTCAATCAGGATAGGTGTCACGGTATATTTCTCCTTCTCATCTTGCTCTATCGTCTGCTCGGGTTCTTTCCCTTTGGCAGAGGGTTTCGACTTCTCCCTTTCCTCTTTGATCAGGATGTTGAATTCGTTGAAATCTCCGTGGATCAGGCCGTGCTGGGCTAGCCGCAAGATTAGAGATATCAGCTCTGCGTATAGAGCAGCGGGGTCGGGCACCTCGGAGATCTGTCGCAGGGGAAAGGCGTCTACAAACTGCATGAGGACTGTGTGGCGGTTTTGCGCTATGGGCTCGGGCACGGGGAACCCCTCGTCGCGTAGCGCTTGCATGAAAGCAAACTCCTTCTCAGCGGCTAGCCGTGACAGGTACATCCAGCTGCCGCCCTGGCGCTTCCGTAGGTAGTCACGGTTGGCCTTGACAGTGCGGAAGGAGATGCGACCAAGCCGGTGGATCTTGAGAACGCGCTGAGTGCCCTGATCATCAGCTACTACCAGAATGTCGCTCTCCTTGCCGACGCCGATGCGGTTCCCCACGCTGTACACTTGCTTGCGGCTCGCGTACGTGTGCAGGGCCAGGTAGTCGACCCCGCCGTACGTCAGCCGGTACCCGTCGTACTTGGCCTCCTTGAGCCGCGCAATCAGCCCGACCTTGGCTAGTGCCGAGATGGACTTGTGGACGCGGCTGGCGCCGCCGCGGAGCTTGGCGAGGGACTCAATCAGTGGTGTGGGGATGACCTCATGGTTCCTGCTGCCTATTTCGACCTGCAGGGCCTTGATTAATAGGGGGTGTATGAGAGTGGGAACAGGGGTTCCTTACGGCTGTCAAGACTCGCCAGTCCTCTGCTGTGAGGTGGCGCATGGCCTTGGTATCGAGCTTCATGGTTGTTGCTCCCTCGTCACGAGCGAGGTAATTTGATCTTAGAGTGGCCTACTGAGGTATTTGTTTTAGTTGAAAAATATACAAGCACGGTTGAAAAAAAGAAGCTTGTATTCAGTGTATGTAGTCCTCTTGTAAGGCACTCATCGATGTAAAGTGGGATGTTCCCGTATATAGAGGCATGAGGTAAAATACATGTACCCCACCAAATTCTAGCATCTATACAAAATCTAAGGGCCTATCTAATCTATGATAAGATAAAAGGCTTAAGTACCCTGATGTACACTGTCAGTTGAATTCAATTCGATTGGTTGGTCTTTCTTGCATTTTAATTGGATGTAAATGTTTCGCCGCATCAAAATTGTGATTGGCCACGTTGAACATCAATGGAACGGAAGGCTGTATGGTATCTTCTGGCGCACTGACCACCACCGATTAATACTAAGCAGCAGGCGGCAGAGCAGTCGCGTAATAGGGAATGTTTCCGCCTTGCCTTGGGAGCTTCGACCTGACCTGCAAGAAGCTTTCACGCCACGGAAGCTTAAACCATTCCCATTTCCATCAACTCCAGAACACGCACGCCCTAGCTACTCTTGCATCGCCGACAACAGACAATAAGTTCCATCGTATTAGTATTTAACTAGTTCGATTACCGCCGGAATTCTTCATCTGCGGACGGTCACCTCATAGCTTATTTCGTAATTTGTATTAGCTACCAGATTCGCCGCCCTCGACGTCGACCATGGCACCGAGCAGTAACCAGCCCACGTCGGCCGACAAGGGAAAGGGCAAGGCAACCGACAACAAGGCCGACGAGAACAAGAAAGGCAAAGATGGTCAACCTCAAGCTAATGGCAAGAAGGATGAGGACAAGATCGACTGTATGCTCTCTTCCCGTCTATCACCTTGCTGTTCCATGCTAACGACTATGCAGCCGCCGAGGAGCTGAGTGAAGAAGACCAACAGCTCAAGAACGAGCTTGATATGCTCGTTGAGCGATTAACGGTATGTCTCCAATATCCACCAAGCTATCTTTCCAACCTCTAATGCGGTCCATAGGAACCCGATGCGTCCCTCTACAAGCCGGCTATAGAAGCCATGAAAACTTCCATCAAAACCTCGACGTCGTCGATGACAGCAGTACCAAAACCGCTGAAGTTCCTAAGACCGCATTATCCGACCATGACCAAACTCTACGAAGAGTGGCCCGAGGGTGAAGACAAGTCGTCGTTGGCGGACGTTCTGTCGGTCATAGGCATGACCTTCTCAGACGAAGACCGCCAAGACACCCTCAAGTACCGCTTACTGTCACCAACACAAGACATAGGGTCTTGGGGCCACGAATATGTGCGCCACCTGGCCTTGGAGATTGGCGAGGTCTATGCGAAACGGATCACTGCAGAGGAGCCTGTGAAGGATTTGGTAGATCTTGCACTGATTCTCGTACCACTATTTTTGAAGAGCAATGCCGAGGCTGACGCTGTTGACCTCATGAGCGAACTCGAGATCATCGAGGAGCTCCCCAAGTTCGTCGACGAAAACACCTACTCCCGTGTCTGCTTGTACTTGGTCAGTATGGTCAACCTCTTGACCTACCCAGAAAATGAGCAATTCCTTAGAACGGCCTATGCCATCTATATGGCCTACAAAGAACTCACTCCAGCCATGAACATCGCCATCCGGCTTAATGATCTGGATCTTATAACTAGTGTCTTCGACTCCACGTCGGATCCGGCGTTGAAGAAGCAGATGGGTTTCTTGATTGGCCGTCAGAAGAGCTGGGTCAACGTCCATCGACACTCCGACTGCTCTCAAAAGGACATGCAGGATATCGAAGACGCAGTTTCAAATGTCAAGCTGGCCGAGTACTTTAAGGTTCTGGGCAAGGAATTAAACATCCTTGAACCTAAGACTACGGAAGACATCTACAAGAGCCATCTGGAAAGCAGCCGAGTCGCTGGCATGACAAATCTCGACTCTGCACGGCACAACCTTGCCGCGGCGTTTGTCAATGCTTTTGTCAATGCTGGCTTTGGTAACGACAAGATGATGCTCGTGGATGAGGACAAGGAGTCCTGGGTGTGGAAGACGAAGGATGAGGGTATGGTATCAACCGTCGCCTCACTCGGCACTCTCCTCATGTGGGACGTCGAGAACGGCCTTGATAAGATCGACAAATACACGTATTCCACGGAGCCCCTGATAGTTGCAGGGAGTATGCTCGCCATCGGCATTATGACTTCGGGCGTGCGAATGGACAGCGACCCTAGCATAGCGCTGTTAGCCGACCCGGAGAAGCTTGAGCACAAGAATCCCCTTGTGCGGATAGCTGCTATCATGGGTCTTGGTCTCTCCTACGCTGGCTCTCATAAGGAAGAGGTCTTAGAGAATCTGTTACCTATTGTCACAAACCCGGAGAGCGATATGCAGACGGCCGCCATGGCCGCACTTTCTTGTGGTATGACCTGTGTTGGTTCGGCTAACCCCCTAGCGACCGAGGAGATAATGAGCGTTTTGATGGATGAGGAACGAGTGAATCAGCTTTCGGACAAGTGGGTTCGATTTTTGGCTCTGGGTCTTGGTCTTCTCTTCTTTGGCCGCCAAGAAGAGGTCGACGTTATTCTGGAGACTCTTAAGGCGGTATCTCACCCTATGAGCCGACCAACTCAAATCCTCTGCGAGGTGTGCGCCTGGGCTGGCACTGGAGCCGTGCTGAAGATCCAAGAACTGTTGCACATCTGTAACGAGCACATCGATTCCGACTCGGAAGACAAGAAGTGCGAGGAGTTGACGCAAATGTATGCAGTCCTCGGAATCGCGTTAGTGGCGATGGGCGAAGACGTTGGGCAAGAAATGGTCCTACGACAGTTTGGCCATCTCATGCATTATGGCGAGGCCAACATTCGACGTGTCGTGCCGCTGGCCATGGGTCTAGTTAGCCCCAGCAACCCGCAAATGAAGGTGTATGATACACTATCCCGGTATAGTCACGATAACGACAACGATGTCGCGATAAACGCAATCTTTGCTATGGGATTGCTAGGTGCCGGCACGAACAACGCCAGATTGGCCCAACTCCTCCGGCAATTAGCGAGTTACTACCACCGTGATCAAGAGAGTTTGTTCATGGTGCGTATCGCGCAAGGCCTCTTACACATGGGCAAGGGCACCATGTCACTCAACCCCTTCCACACAGATCGGCAGATTCTCTCGAGAGTAGCGACCTCTGGCCTTCTCGCCATTCTTGTCGCCATGATCGACGCCAAGCAGTTCATCACTTCCAATTCCCATTATCTCCTGTACTTCCTCATCACAGCCATGCATCCCCGTTTCCTCGTCACGCTCGACGAGAACCTCAACCCCTTGACGGTCAACGTCCGTGTCGGTCAAGCTGTCGACGTGGTTGGTCAGGCAGGTCGGCCCAAGACGATCACCGGATGGCAAACGCAGAGCACGCCCGTGCTTCTAGCTTACGGCGAGCGAGCGGAATTGGAAGATGAGGAATACATTAGCCTCAGCAGCACATTGGAAGGTCTCGTGATCCTTCGCAAGGTAAGACATAACCCCCCTCGCATATTATGACATCGCATCGCTTTGAACTACTTGACTAACGGCATCGCTAGAACCCCGATTGGGAAGATGGAAAGTAAATAAATAGGAAGAATTGACTGCGATTGAAACTACTTTGGCCTGCCCAATACGTGGAGGTTGGGTTGGGCTGCTAAGAAGAGTATTGCTTCCGGTCAACAAAGCTTGTACTATTAAAGACGAAATAATGCACCGCCGAACATCGCAAACTTAGACAGCGATCTCGCTTTGGTCTCATTCTCATGCATTAGATGGTGGAAACAATTGAGACTTTCTCTCGTCTGTACTTGACCTCGTATTGTCCATAATGAGCACCAATGCTATATTCCTTCTAAACGTAATTTCAAGTCGTGCCCACCGATCACTTCCTAGCCGGCCTAGCATTCTTCGCCTTCCGCCTCTCCTTAAGCACCCTCGCCTTGCGGATGTCATCCGCGCTCTTAATCTCCTTCCTACTACCAGCGCCGTCCTTGAACCGACCAACCCGCTTCTCCTTCGCCTCGGCCACGCGCTTCTTGCGCACGTGGTAGTCATCGCGGTACTTGTCGGCCTCCTTGGGTGCCTTCTCTTGCTTGTGTCTGTATCTGACGCCACCTTCCTCCACACCAGTCGTGTTGCCGCCGCGACGCTCAGCCTCACCGACGCGCGGCAGGCGGCCGAGGCGCTGGGCCTTGCGCCACTTGTCGAAGCGGCCGCTCTGGAAGCTGGCGGCGATCTTGACGCCGCTCTCGCCGCGGATCATGCGCTTGCCG
The DNA here is from genome assembly GCA_022578955.1 of Hypoxylon sp. FL1857. Lineage (NCBI taxonomy): Eukaryota > Fungi > Ascomycota > Sordariomycetes > Xylariales > Hypoxylaceae > Hypoxylon > Hypoxylon sp. FL1857. The sequence goes on from MU400401.1 coordinate 194,820, forward strand.
CCGGCGTTGGACCGCGACCCGTCCTCGTCGTTGTCGCGCGACACGTACTTAGCCGCCTTCTTGTCCCAGCGCATGCGCGCGCGCGTCGGCAGCCCGAAGTTCTTGGCCCCCTCGTCGTTCGTCAGGTCCATCGTCACGTCGCGCGCCGCCTCGACGAAGTTGGCGGATTGTCGCGGAAGCGCGTTGGAGCCCGAGTGCACGCCGTACCCGCGCTCCTCGGCGGTGTTTACGGTGCGGGGTGTGTACGACATGAAGACCTCGGAGTCTTGGTAGGATGCGAGATCTTTGGATTTCGAGGCGGATGTGCTGGCGTGGTTGGATACAGTGACTTCGAGATCGTCGTCTTCATCTTCGTCTTCGTTTTGGTTATTGTCGTCGTCGGATGCTATGCTGTCCTGTTCGTCGGCCATTTCCTCGTCTTCCTCGTCGAACCTATCTGCGCCATCGACTTCCGCAGTCTCATTCGCCTCTTCCGCGTCTTCGCTTTCTTTGGCTGATTTTCGAGGACCGAAGCGCTCGCGAAGCGACTTCATAATATCAGCCGCTTCGTTTCGGCCCGCCTTGGCTGATCTGCCAATTTCGAAGATGGTCTCTTGCGGCTTGAATCCACTGATCTTTGCAAGCATCTCCGCGCGAGCGTCCTCAGCATCTCCTAGCTCGTCGCCGAAGATAGGATGTAATTGTGTCCAACCCTTCGACGCAACAATTTCTCTCGCCCGTCGGGCGCTCTGGCTAGAAGCTGAGTTGCGTGTCTTCAGGTACAGCTTTTCAGCTTTCCCCGCTACTCGGCGGAGAGCGCTGATATCCTCGCTTTCGCCGAGGATCTTATTGAGCCATTCTACATTAGTTTCCACCTTGCTCCGAACTGGGGCACCAACGGTAATATCTTCTGCAAAATTCGTGGCATCTTTGCCTTCTTTTCCAAGGACGAGCTTCTTGCCCAAAAACAGCTGTAGATCTAACAGGTAGGGAGCATCTGTCTCTCTCACGAGGCTGTAACTCCAACCTCTCTGTCCAGCTCTTGCCGTACGACCCACTCGGTGAACGAAAACCTTGGGTTGTGGGGGAAAGTCATAGTTGATGACATTTGCTAGGATAGGAATATCAATACCTCGTGCGGCAACGTCCGTCACTACCAGGATGTTGGAACGGCCACGTCTAAAATTTTCGACGTGGTCTTTTCTGGCGGTCTGATCCAAAGATCCGTAGACGTACGAGACTGAAAATCCCGATTCGCGGAGTAGAGACTGCAGGTACTCGACATGATGTTTTGTGGCGGCGAATATGATCGTCGCGTGTTCCGTTGGCTTTTCTTTGCCTCTGGGCGCATCTGATCCTCGCTTTCTCTTCTTTGAAGACTTCTCTGGATTTGATTCTACGCCTTCCGGTAATCCTGTGGGCATTTTGATGACGTCGTGTAGGATATGAAGGAGAGCACCTTCTTTTTCAGCACCTTTAACACTAAAGAAGGCCGATTGAAGGTCTGGCGAGATTTTCTGCTCCGCATCTAATCGAACGAGACTCGGATCCTGTAAGCCGGCACGAGCGAACTCAACTAATGAAGCTGGTAGTGTGGCCGAAAAGAGCAAAGTCTGCCTCGATATGGGTAAGGCATGTAGAATCTCGGTTAACTGGGCGGCAAAACCCATCTCGAAAAGCCTATCTGCTTCATCAAAGACGACATATTGAATAGAAGATAGATCGAGAGACATCTCCACCTTGAGATGCAGAAATCGTCCAGGGGTGGCAATAACAATATCCGGATTCGATGTCATCGAACTGAACTGCTCGTCTAGACTGTCGCCGCCGACAAGAAGCACACATTTCAGGTCAGTCCCCCGGCTGAACTCCTTTACAACCTTCAAAGTCTGAATAGCAAGTTCTCGAGACGGCGAAAGAATCAGAGCCCTTGAACCAATGGTCGCACTGTGGGCCCTGAGACGTTCTATCATAGGTATGACGAATGCGGCGGTTTTGCCTGAACCTGTCCTCGCCATACCAACGACATCCTTCCTCTCCATGATTAACGGGATTGCTTTCCGCTGGATAGGGGTGGGAACCGAGAATCCCTTTCTTGTAATCGCTCGTAGTAAGTTCGCATTCAGCCCTATAATAAAACCCATTCCTGTTAGCTATAGAAACATAGCATATCTTGTTACATGGCAAATACGAACCCATGGCTTGAAAGCCACCACCCTTCTTGACGGACTTTCCCTTTACATTGCCTGCTTTCCTAAACGAAGCCGCTTGTTTGAGGGCGATAAAAGCCTCGTCGTCATCCTCGCCATCGTCTCCTCCGTCCAGAAAGTCGAAATCAAGACCGTCTTGCGCAACGTTCTTTTTACTTTTCCTGTCCGACGGACCAGCGCTGTCGGCGAAGAGAGAGCCTAGGATGTCGACTTCATTTTCGGACGGTGTTGGTGACACCGCGCGCGACGGCATGGTGATGGATAATGTAGGAGTATAAATGAAGGCCTACATAGACGTGTGAGCTGTCCTGGCAGGCGAGAAGGATCTACCTGTGAACTTGAATTGAAGTACAGTTTATAGTTTGCTTAACGCTATCGTGGGGCAGATTCAAGAACTTTTTTTCTGGTTGCAGGACCCTTGCCAGCGTTATCAGCTAGCGCTAACCATCTGATAAGCGTCCCCCAGGCCCCACTAGAACATGTACAATACAAGTACATCGTCATCCTTTTAGCACCTGTCGCAACTCCCTATCTCCTTGCCCCCCGGACCTCTTACATATACAAATCCAATCTCTCCGATTTTCAGCTATTCTTGGTCTCCACGATTTTCTTTCTTTCTTACATTTTCTCATTCATTTGTTACATTCCGCGCAGTCGAGATGTCGTCGAAAGAGGCGGATCCCGTTGAGGATAAGGATGCACTCGACGCGCTCGAGGCAGAATCCAAAGAGTTTGACAAGGCAAGTTGAAGGGCAATCCCTTCGCGCCGCAAAGTCCATCTTCTAACACCGATTCAGGATGCCGAGATCGACCGGATATTAAAGGCTTTCCGCCTGGACGCGTGAGTTCTACCCATGAAGTACCATCGATAAAAGAGGCTGTCCTAACTCTGATCGTAGCTACGCAGTCTTAGGCCTAAACCCCGGAGTTCCCGAGTCCGACATCAAGTTAACCTACCGCAAGAAGTCGCTGCTCATCCATCCCGACAAGACGAAGAATCCACAGGCGCCCGAGGCTTTCGACCGCCTGAAAAAGGCCCAGACTGAGCTGATGGACGAGAAGCACCGGGAGCGACTGGACGAGGCTATCGCCGACGCGCGCATGCTGCTGATCCGCGAAAACAAGTGGACTGTCGACAGCCCGGAGCTGAAGACGGAGGAGTTCGCCAAGAAGTGGCGCGACAAGACGCGCGAGGTCCTCATCGACAATGAGCTTCGGCGGAAGCGCCAGATGAAGGCCCAGATGCAGGAGGAGGGCCGCGAGCAGCGCAGGGCCGAGCAAGAGGTCGAGGATCGCAAGCGCAAGAGACAGCACGAGCAGGACTGGGAGAGCACGCGAGACCAGCGCATTGATAGCTGGAGGCAGTTTCAGAAGTCCAAGTCCGGCGGCGACGACAAGAAGAAGAAAAAGAAGCTCAAGCCGATCGGCTGAGTGCGATCTTGGTTGGAATTTAGAGGTTCAAGAGTTGCTTTTGTTTACAAGGACCGCATATTCGTCAACTGGAAGTCGGATACTACAGTGACGGACTCATTATGGGCTACGACGTGAGTTCTATTGATAGACCGAATTATCTATAAGCCTAACTCCCTTAGTGACATTAAGACCGAGTTTGTCGTCCCTCAGTATGGCTTTCTTTTACATGAGCCTACACATCGCCTGTCAAGCAGGTTAGGATACGAGGTGAGTCTTGATGCGTTTTGCGCATTCCACAGTTCGTAATGACTGCGCCACAGCAGACCTATGTAATAAGATGAAGAAAAGGCATAGCACTGGTCTTCATTTGATTCTCAGCCATCAGAAGGCCAGGACACTTACTACCTCGATCTTGTCTTACCACCAGATAGTCAGACTATCCATCGTAAACATGCCCTTCACTTGCAAGTCCAGCAGCCCCAATCGCATCTCTTTTATTTCTTAACCTATCTGTCAAGTTCATGGCCGGTGTTTCTGCTTATACTGAATGAATCTTGAAAGATTCAAGCTTGCTTCCTCAGCACGTGTGCGCAACTCGGGAGATTTCGCCCTGTTGATGGCCTTTACTGCAGACTTTACCCTTGAGGTAGCCTCCTCCAGGTGTTGGAGGAAGTTGTCTTTCCAAAACACCTCTTCGTCCCATTCTTTATTCTCGTCGCCATAAATGTCGAACAATTGGTTCAAGGCCTCTACAGCGTCCGCAGCCGGCGTTTCAGGTAGTCCCTTTACAACCGTGAGGAGGAAGATACCTATCTCCCGATTCAAAGGAATCGGTGCCGCGAGCGCAAGTTGTCCTAACACACCAATGCACTTGACCCCGAGACTCTGGAACGGATCGTCTTGATCCTCGTTGAGATTTTTGGACGCATGGTAAAGTGAGATGAATTTCTTCTGTTCGTCTCCACGAAGGAACGTCTGTCCATGCAGAGTCCTCGCAATGGCCCATGCAAGACTCGTCACTATCGTCGCAAGCTGTACGTCACTAGTATCGCTCGATAGGGCCGGAGCTATTATTTGTTCCCATATTCCTTGCGCCACCGGTGTCCAGACGCGTAATATCGCTGCATTTGATTTCTCGGTGAAGTCGATGCAACTAACCGTCCAGGAGATATTGTTCAGAGCCGTTACAGCGTGATTGAGAATCATGTTTGAAGTCTCGTCATGGCCGCTACTAGCCCGGCACAGTTCGACAATCTGTGGGATTGCTTTCTGAATGAGCTCTTTCAAGGTGGGTAAGTCATCGATGCCCTCAAGCTCTTCATCATGGTCATCTGCTCCAGTGACCATATCCATATCTGCTTCCATTTCGTCTTGGTCCATTTCTTCGTCTTCCCCGGCCGACTCATTATCGGAAAGCTCATCGCCGTCGCCATCCATGGCAACATCCTTGTCGTCGATACCTTCCCTTTGTCCTCCTTTCGCACGGCTACCTTTCTCTAAAGTTTCCTGGAGAGTGGTGCCGATGGATGCCAGGATCTCCAAGGCTAACTGCACAATCTCCGCCGGATTTGTTGAGGCATGGCCGTTCGTTATGGTCCCGTTCAGCTGAGTGTTCTCGAGAGTCTGAGAAAGCGTGGGGACAAGGACAGCGTCACAGGCACCATCTTTGCCTGGTGTCTGGTCGTTCCATTGCGCCGCGGAGAAAACATTGTGCAATACGCCGCAAGCCAAGACTGCCCTATAGCCGTCACCATTCTTGAACGTGTCAAGCTGCTTGTAACACTTGGTAGCATTATCAGCAAGGATTGCTTCCGCAAACTGCTGATTATCCTCAGATAGTGTTATCATACACGACAGAGCACTGTTAAGCACTGGCGCAGTCGTGAAGCCAAGGGTGACGAGGGTAAAGAGAAATCGAATAATTTGTTCGTTGCGCACGGCGGCATCCAGGGCTTCATCTTGAGCTTCGGCTAAAGCTGAAAGTACGGCGGTAAGTGATTCTGCGATGCTCCAAACGAAGTTTTGTTCAGCCTTGCTAGCTTTGCTGAAGGGTGGGTTTGACGTCGTCAGAGTGTTCGTGACCTATGCGCTTGTCAATGAATTGAAATTCAAAATCTGGGAATATTCATATCTTACCTTCACACAGGCATGTTGAATAGCAGTTAAGACGTCCACTCGGTATAAGTGGACGCAGAAATCAGCCTCTTCTTCAGCTGTAAGAACACGAAGAATTTCCCATCCCGCAGCTCGGCTCTCCAGGCTTGCGTCGGTGAGTGTCTCATTGAGAAGAATATGAACAATCTTCTCTCGCAGAAGTAATTTTCGGCACTTGGTGTCCTGTATTATGTTCGCAATGGCACCGGCGGCAGCAGTCCGAGACTTCGGTTCAGAACTCTGGAGATCCTTCAGAACGGGCAAGATGCTTTTTTCTCTTATCGCCGCCAATTCTGGGTCCGAAGGTGGCTTCACTGGTTTGGCAATCGGGTCGGAGCGCTGGCCAGCTTTGGCTCTATTTCGACGCGATTTGCCCATGATGGACACAAAAAGCGTTAATTCAGATAGAAGTTGCCTACTCCAAATCTCTAGCCAAAAACAAAGGTTTCCACCAGATTTCGACACCTTAGTAGATATTGTTGGGCTATAGACACTTGCACATGAAGGTGAATTTCAGATTTCTAGCTAGAAAAATTGAATTTCTAATGGGTCGTATAAGGCTTAACGTACCCCACCATCGAACTCTATGCAGGTTTTATGTACCTCGATGTATCTCTTCGTGGGGTCGATCTGCCAAGACCCATGGACCCTACCGTCTTGCCGTGATAGAGCAGTGAAACTCCATTTAAAGAAGCAGCTACCCTGCAACATAACACGTTTTCCATGTACTGTACATGCGTACCTAATTGCCTAATATGTGCCCGCAACCAACGCTTGCCCAGATCGCCCGGCTAATGCTTATGGAGACAATTAATTGTGTGACTTTTAAGCTAGGGCCGCCAGAAAGCAGCGCGATCGTCGCTCCCAAGAGCTTCATCGCCGCTCAGCCCCAAACTATAGTAGTGGGACAACTCGACCTCATCTCATTCAACCAAAGCTTAGGAAGCTTCGTTTTTCAAAGCTCTCGCTCGAATTAATATCGCGACTTTGAGATGCAGTTTTCAATATCCTCGCTACCCTCGAGGACAGTGCTATGATATATCCGCCTGCCTGCTTACTTGCTCATCTTCCGCGCTCGTGCTAGAGCTCTGGTATGTCTACATGGGGGAAGATGCGAGGCTTCTTCTTGAGCGACGAGGAGTTGGGCAAGAAGGATGATGACCACAAGCCTTCTAAGAGTGGCGGCGGTTTGCGACAGCCGAATTGGCATCCCACCCGAGTTCCTCCGCGACGATCGCTCAAACGCATAGCTCTTGTGCTAGCCGTAGCCACGATCGTCTATCTCTTCATAAAGAACATCCCAGTCCTCGGACCCGATGCGCGGATGCGCCGTCCTAGCTATGCGTACCCGCCCGACCTTGCGCCGAACGTTCCCAAGCGTCCTGCCTACGAGCAACCTCAACCAGCATCATCCAAGCCAAATAGTCGGCCGCCAAACACGCCAGAGCGCATCTTCAATGGACCCGTCAGGTTCCTCGAGTTGGCGCCCACATTACATGCCATCAGTGGCACGAGGGGGACCATGTTGAACAATAGAAACGTACTTTTTGCGTCCTCGAGCCTCAAAAGTGCGGCTACGTTATTACCGATCGCGTGCCAGATGGGAAGCGAGCTAAAGAGTTATGTGCACTTTGCTTTAATGAGTCGGAGCGACATCGAAATACCGGAGCTGCGGAAAGTCAACGGTATTGACGATTCTTGCCAGATTATATTCCACGGTGCGGCCCAGAAATGCGAAGGTATTGAGGACAACTGCTGACCATGATAAGATGCGCGCCCGGATTATGCCCAAATATCAACAGACGATCGGATGGAAAATGCCGTATTTCGCGCATTTCGTGCGTACTACCACACTTCTGCAATAGGCGCCAATGCTCATGTGTCTGCCAGATCATATTTTCAATTATATGCATCCTCAAGCTATTCTAATAGATGGTTCAAGTAATGAGGAACCATTTTTCTTACGAGCCGCTCAACAGCACTCGAGCGCGAGGAAAAACACATTGATTGAGTTACCGCGTGGATCTGCAAGAAAGCTTCAGTGGCTGACAAAACTGGACAGCCAGGCATTGCGCGGTAAGACGTTTCGTTTCTCGACCGTCTCTTGCATTGCTAACCAGATAATTCAAGCATGGAACAAAAATCACATTGATATCCTTATCCATGCGGTACCAGGGGCCTCGGGGAGTCTGATCAGGCTTCTCAGATCCCTCAGCGCCGCAGACTATACTTCGAGCTCTGTTCCCCATCTCACTATTGAACTCCCCCATGATATTGACCCTCCAACTAAGCGCTTCCTCGAGACGTTTACCTGGCCACCGGCCCATGTCTATAATCCAACTAATGCCCGCTACCTTTCTCTTCGCCATCGTATTCCTCATCAGAGAATGGGTGAGGAAGAAAGCTCAGCTCGTTTCCTCGAATCCTTCTGGCCTGCTCAGCCAGAGAATTCTCACATATTAGTACTCTCTCCACAAGTCGAATTATCACCCGATTTCTTCCATTGTAAGCCATTCACCGTCTTATTCGTGAGCATATCTCCAACTAACTCATATAGACCTAAAATACACCCTGTTGGAATATAGATATTCAGCTATCTCCACTTACCAGCACTGGGATCGCCGGCTCTTCGGTATCAGCCTTGAGCAGCCACTCCACCTACTAGACGGGAAGGGATCGTTATCTCCGCCTTCGGTACTAAAGAGCACCCGTTCCGGCGATGCAACAGATGGAGAGATATCAACCTCATTTCTATGGCAAGCGCCTACCAGCAACGCGGTGCTATTTCTAGGCGAGAAATGGATGGAGCTCCATGACTTCGTCTCCAGGTCACTAGAGGCCAAACAGGAATTAGATCCCGTTCCAGCACTCATATCAGAAAAGGTCGTAAGCACACAGTATCCGTCCTGGCTTGAGCACGCCTTAAGATTGGCCCGAGCGCGCGGCTATTGGATGCTGTATCTCGGGGAGGACACCGCTAGGAATCTAGCAACGGTGCATAGCGAGCTAAACCGTATGCCGGAGGAGTATGCCAACCAAGAAAATTCGAAGCCGCTCTTGGCAGACGATGCAAGCGAAGAGGAAATCGAGAATGTCAGACAGGAGATCCGGGTTGGTACAGAAATAACTCTTTCTCCCGTGTCTCTCCTCGATAGTCTTCCCAATGAGGGGAACCTCCGTCCATTTGGTGACCTACCCATATTAACGTGGGATGGGCGGTCGACGGATTTCGAAGAGTTGAACACACTCTCCACCAAATATGCTGCGGAGTTCAAAGAAATAGTCGGTAACTGTGGTAAGGAACCCGCAGAAAAGAAAAAGGAGAGGGAGAGTTTATCGACACAAGATCTGTTCTGTGCGACGGATTGAGGATGGGATGGTCGTAAAGGATTGAAGATCCTGATCGTAGCTGTCCTTAAAACCTTGGAGGATGCTTCGACATATTCCCGAAATTATCTTCAATGAGGGAAGCTGGGGCTCGGGTCATCAAAGCTAAGGGAACTGGTCTCAATTGTCGGGTTTGGCGTATTTTGGACCGGGACACGGCGTATATATATCAGCAGATTTGTTGGGGGGAATCATGAGCATGTATATAACTTCCAGGTCAACTGCGTACCGGCAGACTGCTGGAGTCGTGGATATCGTAATTAAGCATTAGCCTCCAATTTCGTAATCACCAGCAAGATCACACAAGTGCCCACGATGGACAAAGAAATGAGCGACATGATCTTCGCATATTGTTAACAGATACGGAGTAAAAGCGAATGTATGCGAGGAGGCTTACGGATTGCGTCCTCCATCCAGTCTGGACTATAGCCACTTTCTTGCTGTATTTATCGAGTGTCTCTGCGCTGGTGGTTAGCAGGCAGGCACACATTTCACGCGACGACGAAGCGTTTTAGACACGGAGAGACTAACTGATATAATTGCAGAAGCCGAGGACTAGGCATGTTAGAGACAAGAGCCAAAATATAATACCGAGCGGTTGAGCCATGCGCAGCTCGAGAGGCGAGGGCTGCGATTTGAGGTGGAAGGATAGGACGATGGCAACGGCGACTACGGCCATGTAGATAGAGAGCCGCAGATAGGAGAGGAAGGCTTGAGGGTTTCATTAGCGAGACGGTTATCTCTCTAACAACAAAATAGACTCACTTCTCTCATTGGCGCAATGGTCGCGCGTGTCGCTACTCTCATTCTGGACGAGCAGTGGGCCGAGGAAGGGCCACGACCAGAATAGATTGCCCGAGCTGCAGTCTCCTACTTCAACCGGCCGCGTTAACTCGGAGAACGAGAGTGCGCCGCAGCATGAACATGACCCCGGGTTGTCCTCGGGATCGGCTTGAGTTGTTGGCATTTCCCCGTCTTCTACTATGTGAAAACTAGTTGCTATCTTAAGACATATCAAAGACGACGGTTTTAGCTTCTATGGAAGCTTTGATAGAGATAAGTATAGGAGGTAGTCAGTATAATGTTTATCATGGCTCGGAGGCTTGAAATGGAAAGCTGGGGTAGCAGTACAGAAGGGTCGAGCACGAGCCAATTGGAGTGGGGGAACTGAGTCACTCACCGAGATCGACTGAAGAAGTTCAAGTTACGTTATTCCCGTCTTACTTGTGCCCAATGTGTGCACATTAATCGATGCCGATTTGCTAGCCTACTTGAGCCATTATCCATGTTCGCATACGCCTTAGAATACTTTTGTATGTGCTGTGCCACCCACTTGAGACTAAGAGGGCCGAAGCCAAGTAGGTAGACAAAGGTGAGCTCCGGTGGCGGCCTACCGAGCGGGAACCAAGCGGGGGCCCAGCCGAGAAATGCAGTTCTCGACCCGCCTTCAAATATGGGGTGGCTAGGTAAGCAGGTAAAGATTATTGAGTTAGACCCTTAATACCAAACATGATAAACCTCTAACAGACCTTCATCTTAAAGTTAACGCACCATGGTGGCGGAAATTTAGCTCATCTTGTCCAACGTTCCTAGATGCTTGTCTTACTAGACTGCTTTTTTTTTTGACTTACTCCTCAGTATACCACCAAGAGGTTTCACCTTCAAAGTCGGCCCAGAAGACGGGCCAAAATGACCAGCTCAAAACCGATTGCACACAAGAAGCGGGGAGTAGATATGGCCTCATCATTCAGATCTTCTTCGCCCATGGCGCAAGAGATACTAGCTAGAGATATTGCCGAATGCTCTGAGGATGAGGCGACCGGAGACGTTTTTGAGGACGATGAGTCCGAATCAGAATCTGAGTCTGAAAGCGGGCCTGTCTTATACACGCAGCCCACCGGCGTTGCTTTTGGATATAGGCGACCAAGCATAGTAGCCGACCCTGTGAATGAGCCCGTCCTGACGAGGGTCGAAAAGAAACAATCTCGGGACGCTGAACGCAGCCTTTTGAGGGATAACCACCTTCTCCCGCCGAAACACGCACCAGAGGAGCGAACTGGGATGCTCTCGAAGCTCTACAAGGTCCTGTTTAGCACCAAGGTGCGCAGAACGCCTGGAGACGAAGAGGTTCCCAGGATCACGGCCCAGCCCTCAGAGTCTTCTCCTCTTCTAGGTGACGGCATTGGCCCGTCAGCTTCACCCCATGAGCATCTCAACGAGCAATGGGATGCCGCCGTAGCCTCTGGGAGGATAGAGACTACGTGGCAAAGAGAAGCAAAGACGATTGCGACTTACTCGCGATCGCTAATACTGACATTCTTATTACAATATAGCATTAACATTGCCAGTATATTTGCCGTTGGGCGGATCGGAAAGGTCGAGCTCGGCGCTGTGAGCTGTGAGTTGGGATCCTTACTTGCTCAAACCCGTCTGTCACCATATTGATCACAGAACAGTGGCCACCATGACAGCAAACATCCTTTGCTACGCGCCGATGCAGGGTCTCGCAACGAGCCTGGACACACTGTGCGCTCAAGCCTACGGATCCGGCCACAAGCACCTAGTAGGCCTGCAGCTGCAAAGAATGACGTATTTCCTATGGGTTCTCGTTTTCCCGATCGCCGTGCTCTTCTTCTTTGCGAAGGATATTCTCCTCTATATCGTCCCGGACCCGCGCTCCGCCGAGCTCGCGGGGCTCTACCTCCGTATCATAACTGTAGGCGTGCCCGGCTTCGCGGCGTTCGAAGGGGGCAAGCGGTTTGTTCAGTCGCAAGGGCTGTTTATCGCGACAACTTATGTGTTGCTGATTGCTGCTCCCGTAAACATCTTCATCAACTGGCTGCTGGTTTGGCACTTTGGGTGGGGTTTCATCGGCGCCCCTGTTTCCGTCGCGATGACGCAGACGTTGATGCCACTATTACTGTTGTCGTACGTGCTATTCGTAGATGGGTCACAATGCTGGGGAGGTTTTACTCGTCGCGCTCTTACAAACTGGGGTATGTCCAATTAGACCCCGTGCGGGACATACCTAATCACTGACGTACTGCAGGTCCTATGATCTGGCTTGCGTTACCCGGCATGATCATGGTGATGGCTGAATGGCTTGCTTTTGAAATCCTTACCTTGGTGACGAGCCAATTCGGGACGTCGTACTTGGCAGCACAGAGCATCTTAGTCACGTTGACGTCGACCACCTTTATGATCCCGTTCCCCGTATCTATCGCCGCTTCTACGCGGGTTGCCAATTTGATAGGGGCGAGGCTAATAAATGCAGCCAAGACATCAGCTAAAGTTGTAAGTTGACTACCCGGATGGGCGGTGAGATGTATGCATCTGCTAACGGATTGAAGGCGTTCGGTGCGGGATGTATTATTGGACTATTCAACCTAACAGTGCTTGCGGGTCTCCGCTACCAGCTCCCTCTTCTATTCACGCAGGACGAGGAGGTCATTGGGATTGTCGCAAAGGTCATGCCGCTTGTGGCCGTCATGCAGGTTTTCGACGCCCTGGCCGCCGTCGCCCACGGATTGCTGCGTGGCATCGGCAAGCAGTCATTTGGCGGTTACGCAAACCTGTCGATCTACTACCTGATCGCTATGCCAATCTCGTTCGCTACTGCATTCGCGCTCGATTGGAAACTTATTGGATTGTGGCTTGGGACTACGGTAGGGCTAGCTCTGTAAGTTGGCGGCTTGCTCCGGAAGACTTCCCGTGGAAATGTTGCTAATTGCTGTGATAGGGTGGGCATGGTCGAGTATTGGTATACTTACATCTCGGACTGGGAACAGTCAGCCCTAGATGCTGAGAATAGGAATGCAGCTGGTTGATATGTTGCCAGCTAAAGTAGGTAATCTAGGATACGACGTTAGATGTTGGTTTTATATTTATTGCGAAGCAATAGAACTGCGGGATTTGTCTAAGTTTACGTGTGATATTGGCTGTGAGCTCGTCAGATTCAGCCAACTGTGCAATGGTTCAGCTAAGAATCATAGGGGATTTGCACAGTATCCGAATGAAACGCTGACCAACCCTCCGTAAATAAAAGAGGCGTTGATTGGTCTACGGTAGATGATTGCATTGCATGGGTGAGGCTGAGACCCTACCGATAGGATATAAGACATTTAACATGTTACCTAATATGTAGGTTTTAGGTAATCCCTCGTATGATTGCTTGTGCCCACGAGGTTATTCGCATCAAACGTTTGGTTTAGGTACTTTAAAGTTTTCTTCACCTTACCTAGACTGTATGTACGCTGGACAGATGCAGATATACATATACGTGTAGGTATTTAGTCAAGTACATGCATAGGTATACTTGAAAGGATCAATTCCTAGAAGCCCAAAGGAACATATAAGAGGTAGGCGGAGAGGTAGGCGGATAGGTAGGTCCTAGGTTATAATTTAAGGTATGGCGTTTGTGGGCTTTTGGGCTTTCCCCTTGTACAACACCGCAAGTCCGGCGGCCCGTGCGCTTCCCGCGACCCCTAGAAAACTAAATACCCACTTATCAGGGTCCCCTCCAGATTTACTCGGGGCTATCGATATCGCAGTTATAGCAATTTGCCCCTCCTCTCCTTTTCCTAGCAAAATAAACATAAACTTTGATACCCAAGCGGTTGGGCAATTCAGTCACCATGTCTACTACTACAACGACTGTCACGCAGAATGGTCCGACGGCGGAGACGATCCTTCGTCTGTTCCCCGACATCGACACTAGCTCCGCCGAGTTAGAAGGGCACGATGAAGAGCAGATCCGCCTCATGGACGAGGTGTGCATCGTCCTCGACAACGACGACAAGCCAATTGGAACCGCGAGCAAGAAGCTCTGTATGTTGTGACGCAAGGCTAACCGCTAAGAGTCTTGGGCTGACCTTTGTAGGCCATCTGATGACCAATATTGATAAGGGTCTGCTGCACCGAGCATTCTCCTGCTTCCTATTCGATGACAAGAACCGATTACTCCTCCAGCAGCGCGCCTCCGAAAAGATCACGTTTCCCGACATGTGGACGAACACATGCTGCTCGCATCCTCTAGGAATACCGGGCGAGACCGGCTCAAACTTGCCGGACTCAGTTGAGGGCGTCAAGCGCGCGGCGCAGCGAAAACTCGACCATGAGTTGGGCATCAAGAAGGAACAAGTTCCGATTGAGGACTTCCACTTCCTAACACGAATCCATTACAAGGCTCCTAGCGATGGTAAATGGGGTGAACATGAGAGTAAGAGAGAAGCTCAACTTTATGGTTGTAATAGAGTGCTGACTGCTTTACTAAGTCGACTATATCCTGTTTATTAAGGCGAACGTTGACTTGAACATCAACCCTAACGAAGTGCAAGACACGAAATACGTCACCGCCGAGGAACTAAAGACTCTATTCGCTGACCCAAAGCTTAAGTTTACGCCATGGTTCAAGCTCATATGCCAATCAATGCTCTTCGAGTGGTGGGAGCATCTCGATTCCGGTCTTGAGAAGTATACAAATGAACAGGAGATCAGGCGCATGTGAAATGGGGGTTGAACAGACTAGGGAGAGGCGAGAAGAGAGGGATTTGTTTTATTTCTTATTTTTGTCAGAGGTCGCCCACTAGGATGAGCAAGCCTTGCCCGAATCACACATTATGTCTCACATCAATGGTCGGACTGCATATTTCAACAATAGATATCCCCCCCTATGTAAGCGGTATACAGAGCGGGGAGTTTGCTTCGTTTCAAAAATGCAAAAACCCCGTTAATATCACACCCACCAATCAATACCCAATCGATACTCCGCACCGCTGAACCACCCCGGGCGGACCGGGGCTGGGCAGATAAGTGCCCATACCGCTCAGTGATTCAGAACCAGACACATCCGATTGATAACTGTCAGATTTGAGCCCAAGCCTGTGATGACTCTCCCACCCCGGGAATAAACACCGCAACCCCACGCTCACCCTGCAGTGGAACACAGCCCAACCGGGTGGCTGACAGATCTCAGGATTGGGCTGGCCGCATCAAGCGCAGGTGTAACGTAAGCGAGCGCAGATGGTAATTCCGGCTCTCCGGGCGATTAACCTTAAGGCCAGACCGAACGTTGAGTCCAACCATCAGGTGACGCTGTAGGTAAGCTGCAGCCAGTGCTCCGAGCGAGCAAGCAAAAGCAAGCTTCCTAGTGGAGGTTGCGTGTGAGTGTAAGGATGAGGTAGGATCAGTACTGCAGCACAGTTTGGGAACGAGGTATTATCAAGTCCAAGTAACGCGGCCTGTCTTCCCGTAAGGAACCCCACCCTTCCCACACCTTGACGGGACGTTTGCTGCATACCAATAGGTGACTACCCATACCCTCCTTTACATCAATTCCGCGCACGAGACTGGTGTACAATGTATGCAGTCAAGCCCGGTATCTCAAGCATCCCAAGTTGTTGGGTCTGACGCACTGTGACGACGAAACCAATAGGCGGCGTATAGTGCCCAGACGGCCGTTGCCGTTATCCGCTATGTACCGACCAACCAATGGAAGATGCTGATATGAGACTCCTGTCTGGGCTACGTAGTACGTAGTAGTCCACGAGCGGCATGGATGACATGGGATAGGGGATGGACAGTGTCATACATCTAGCATCTATCGAGTCCCTAGTGACTGGTTGGCCGCTTTGTCGTACTACGCCTTCTGCGGCTCCCTCAGCTTACCATCGACTATTCAGGCTCGCTGCATCTCATCCCACGCAACTCTCCCTTGGCTCTTCGCCTCACCCAACCATTAGACACTGTGCTCTGTACACCGGGACTTGCCACTCTTTAAGGCCCCCCCACCAGGCGCTCACAACCGCTAATTTCTCTTACCTTCCTTTCTCTCACCAACCTGGAGAACGATACTTGGTTGCAACAAGTCACTTTCAAGGCTATACAAGACACTAGCTATACTCTCACAACTCTTCGCTATAGCACACAATCCCTTCTTCAAGGGAACTATAGTTATTCACACAAGCCTGTCAATTCTTTGTGTCGCTAGCTCTTTGTCAATAACAATACCTTCATCGCTCTCATCAACTCAATTCTATCAACTGTCGGACTCTGGGGCTCTTCGTCTCCCTTCCCCGTGACGTCGCCTGTTGTCTGAATTACAACCTTCTCAATTATCTTTAAGAACGGCACCCTCGTCAATCCAACATTGATGTCTGTTGACCTTCGCACGAGCCTCAATTGCCTAGCTCATCCCGCGAGATTTATGCCTATCTCCAGAACTCAGCTCTCTAGAGTCCACACTGGGGATAGTATACAAGATATATTAAGTAATAATAATTAAAGTGAGTGGCCTCATCCACTCATCACTAAGAATGTTACTGCGAATGCTAGTACGCCGTGACTAATACGATTTTTTCCCCTCGTCGGCTGTAGGCGACAATAGGTTTGAGTAGAAAGCCACCCAACATGGAGCACGTAAGCAACAGTGTTTCCCTTGTTGAGTTGAAGAAGCGTTCTCTCATCCCTCAAAAATGGGAGGGCCAAGTCCGTGCTATCGGGATATCGGAGTACAAGGAAGCAGCGCTGTCTCTAGCGCAGGCCTTTGCTACTGATGAGCTGGCACAGTACCTCCTCGATTCGGACGACATGGTCGGCTGCGACGACGAGACCAAGTGGAGGCTCCACGTCGACATCTTCAACTACATCGTGGCGGCTCACTGCTACAGGGGTATCGTGACGACCATCGGACCGGATTACGAGGGCGTGGCGCTCTGGTGAGTTTTGGCCATCAGATCAAGAGAGGCAACCAGGGAAAAAAAGAAAAAACTAGGGCTCTAGGGCTGCGTATATATACCCGGTGTACCTCACTTTTCCGAGAACAATACGTGGCCTCAAAACTCGGGTTTTGCTTATTTTCCCGGGTGGCTTAGCTTGGTAAGAAAGCATTTTAGAAAACCGTCGTTCACTAACGCGTGCACTTTTTTGCGAGATACAGGATGCCGCCGGGCAAGGAAATGGATGACTGGCTGACCATCATCCGCAGTGGTATGTGGAGACTCTACTATCAACTGTCTGCTGAGGGCCGGAAGCGCTACTACCAGGAGCTGCTGCCGGTCCTCCACAACACCAAGGTTGAGACCATGGGAGACAGGGACAACGAGTGCTACTACCTGGTCTACCTGGGCACCAAGCCCAGCGGCCAGCGTAGAGGCTACGCAAGGAAGCTCATCGAGCAGATGGCCGCCAAGGTACGTACACGTACCTACACACATTGAAGCCAGATAGGGGGGGTGAAGAACGTCATGTGACAATCAGCCCCTTTCCCGACCCGGCTTCTTCCGGCTGTTTTGGTCACATAGTATCCGTACTAATTCGTTGCAGGCCGACGCCGAGGGCCGTCCCATGTACCTCGAGTCCAGCTCGGAGAAGAACAACGCGTACTACAAGAAGTTCGGCTTTGAGGCCAAGAAGGACGTGTACTTCGGTGCTGATAGCAAGTCCCCCGTCCGTCTGACCATCATGGTCCGCGAGCCGCAGAAGCTGCCCAACTCGATCCCCATCAAGCTCAACGCTGGGTTCAAGATGATGTGAGGATCGACGATTTGGGGGAAAGTAGCTTGCTGCTGTCGCCCGCTGTCCATTGTTGCTGTGTCATGCTGATGAAGATTAATTTTCTTTTATTGTTTTCGTGTCGTGATGAAAATTTCACACACAGGAGTCGATGAAGTGACGACGATCAAATTTGACATTTGCTTCGGTGTGCGCTAGATTGGTTGCAAAAACACAAACAGAATGTTCGCTTGCTTTTTTCGTCGGTTACCATGCTTACACTGTTAAAAATTGGCTTCTAGGACTCTCGTGGGCTAGCTAGCTCTGGTTTTTTACTTTTCTTACGCTCGTTTGCTTTACGACGACTGGCTTGGGGGACCCATTCTTCGAATGGCGCGGTACCTTGCTGGACCTGTGATGCTACCCCCATTGCAGTCGCAGGTCTTCCGGTCCCGTCTGGTCTGGGACGAATGGATTGAAAACTCACGATTCACTCCTTGACGAAGTTAGGGGGTTACTTGCTATCGTTGTTTTTGCTTTAGGTATCATTACCGTCATTCGTTCACTTATCTAGGTAGATAGCCCGTACTAAAGGCCATTCATTCTACATGTTGGTTCCCATTCTCATCCTGCTCATGTGATTCCCTATCCCTGCCTGATTTATTATGCCATCAACGCCAGCATGCGAGTTAGAACATCTCTGCTCCCCAAGCCATGTTTTACCATTGCTAAATAATGAAGTGTGGTCTTTAAAATCCTTCAAGAAGGGCGAATGTCTCGTCGTCGATAGTGGTGTAGATCTTGCCGTTGCTCAGCAGCTCTTCAGCCGCCGCCATGACGTCCTGGATCGTCATACCCGTCTCCCTTGCTATGGTTTGTATGTTGGTGCCCTCGTTGCTCTTCGACTGGTTGAGGTACTGGTACATCTTCCTCGCCTTGGGTGACGCGCTCCTCAGGAAGGCACCGTCGTTGTTCTCAACGAACATGCTGTCATCCTCTGCGGCGTTGCCATCTCCACCAGCGCCACCGGTCGTTAATCCGCCGCCTCGCGTAAAGAACAGGTGGACGTAGGTGGCCTCCAATAAGTGATAATTGACCTCGTTGAAGTCCGTAACGGGCTTGATGACGTGTGCACCGACGTGTCGCTTGTTACCAAAGCTCTTGAGGCGGCCCCAGACGCGGACATACTGCTCCTCCTGGAAGTTGGCGCGGTTCGTGTCGTTCTCCTGCTTGTCCGGGTCCAGCCACTGCTTGACTTCGACAACACCGGTGCCGTCGTCCAGCCGGTACGTGATGTTGGTGGTCTGGGGGCTGATCTGTCGCACCATGCCAACGAAGGTGACCTGGGTAATGTCGACGCCATCGATGCGGAAGGTGCCGTCGTTGCCGAAGGCCTGCTCCGCGTCGATGATCTGTTTTATAGTCACGGGTCGTAGTGATTCTTCGCTGGGGTGCTTGGTGCCACCTTGGCTGCCGCTCTGAGAGCCCCCGAAGAACCCGCCGCCATCATCGCCGCCCGTGGCGCCGTAGTTGGTGCGCGTGTATCCACCGTAGGCTGTTCGATGACATGGTTAGTACACACGTATACACACACATTATAGGGGTTTATCTTGTGTCGGGCTCATACAAGTCATGATATCTGGGAGTGGATGGCGGTATTTGGCAATTGAGAGACTGAAGGTGCTGAAGACGCGTTGAGAAATTGGTTGACGCGACTGGAACTTTTTAATTGATTTCTTGAACGGGTGCGCTAAATCGCGGGGTAGCACCTATAGCACCTGCTGTGGCGTCCATGTGTGCTACCGTCCAAGGGGATCCATGTATACCTATGAGTTGCTTATGTAATGAGCAACATATTATCAGAGCAGCAAGTAGCCACGCATTGACTAGCATTGACTACGCTATACAGTGGTTTCTTACAGTATAAATCACATAATTACACCATTTCCATGGTAATGAGATATTGGATCAGAAGAGAGGAAAAAAAGCGACGCTATCACACTATCACCAAACCCACAGTCTCGTGAAGTGGAGTCTTTCGGCTTGTCGAGTCCGGGGTGCTGGCACAAAAGCCAGCGTGAACCTCGGTAAGTGGTTTTATGGATGTTGCACCCGGAGCTTCTGGAAGGAACGGCACGCCTCCCACCCCTGAATTAGGTACCTACGTAAGCTAGCTAGCTGTGCTGGGACCCGAGCTACGTAGCCTACAGGGCCTGTTTCGCGCGCGCATCTGTGTGCTGGTGCGACCTACATACATACATGTGGAGCTTCCACCACTGACATCAACATCTATTTCTTCTCCATGCACCACCCGCATCGCAACTGCACATATTCCCACCCGTTCTTGTATTAAGCGACGAGTAATTTTCCGTCTTGTCTTATCCATTGCATTGTTTGTCTGCGTACCCATAATACCAACACGAATATCGGTTGAGACATATCTATATACCGATTCGCCCTTCTACAAATCTCCCGCGCGAATCGAAGGGGGAACCACGTCAACATGGCGCAGGCGGCAGTGATGCCCGTGATCCCTCTGGGGAAGAATAACGTCCTCTTCCCCGGCTCCGTTATTCGAATACCCGTTCCCGCTAGCCGCTCCGATATACCTGCCTTGCTCTCGAGTGTTTACACTCGCGCCTCCAAAGGCGCGCGGCGAGTCGACCAGATCCCCGTTATCTGCGTACCTCTGAACTCGCCGCTCCTAAGTCGCAACGGCCAGAGGCTCTTGGGCCAAGGCCCTGAACGATATGATCAGCTGCTGGATGCGAACAAAAACAATATCAAGGGCGACCGGTTATTTGCCTATGGAGTCTCTGGGAAGATCAATGCAATCCAAGGACAAAATGGGGCCGAGTTCAACTTGCTCGTACAAGGAGTCTCTCGGGTTTCTATCGAGAAGATCACCCAAGAGCGCCCTTTCTTTGAGGCACGGGTATTACCTCACACGGATCAAGTCAGCCCTCAAGAACTTCAGAAGCCTTCCTACCAGGAGCTCTTCGGCACCCTGCAGCGGCTTGCGAGGGAACTGGTGTCCTATCTTCGCGTATCGGCATTTATCCTCTCTAGGGGCACTGGAGGTTTAAACCCTCTCCTCTCACGCAGGCTCGAGCAGTTCATCGCCAGGAAGACTCCCGCCGAGGGAGGTTCGTTGGCCGATTTTATGATGAATGTAATCGATGCTTCTTATGAGGAGAAGCTCCAGGTTCTCGCCGCCGTCGACGTTTCGGATCGTATGCGGAAGGTCATTGAGATACTAGAGCGCCAAGTGGACGACCTCAAAGGCCATATCAAGTTTACTACCGTTTCTAGCACGGTTATACCTGTACAAATAGAGCCAGAGAATCCGGAGAAAATAAGCGAGAAAAAACGAATGATCCGGCCACCACAACCAGGTCTCAAGATGCCTCCAACTGGTTTCGGTTTCGGCGGCGCATCGCCGTTTGGCCTATTTGGTGGTGGGCAGGGCGACCAGCATGATCCAGACGATCTGCAAGATCTTGAGAAAAAGATAGAGGAAGCCAAACTCCCGCCAGAAGCTGCCAAAGTGGCTGAACGTGAACTCAAGCGGCTGAAACTGATGATGCCTGCGCAAGCCGAATATCAAGTTGTCAGGACATATCTCGAAACCTTAGCTGAGATACCGTGGTCCGTCGTCACAGACGACCCCATTAGTGTTGGCACACTAGAAAGCGCGAGAAAGCAGCTTGATAATGACCATTACGGGATTGAAAAGGTGAAGAAGCGCTTGCTCTCTTACCTCACTATTGTCAGGTTAATGCAATCGGCGAACGCAGCGCTGGATCAGCAAATCAAGCAGGCCGAGCAAGAGGTAGCCGACCTAGAGTCCAGCAAGGCTGCCGTACAGGAGGGCGGTGCTGCTGATCCTGACTTGGAAGAAAAGATAAAAGCCACCAACCTCAAGGTCCAGATGCTAGTAAATAAGAAGCGAGTTGAGAAGGCTCCTATTCTACTCTTGGTTGGTCCCCCCGGTGTTGGCAAGACCAGTATTGCTAGGTCCATTGCCACAGCGCTTGGGCGCAAGTTCCACCGCATCTCCCTTGGAGGCGTCAGGGATGAAGCAGAGATACGAGGTCACCGACGAACGTATGTTGCCGCAATGCCCGGCTTGATTGTGCAAGGGCTGAGGAAAGTGGGTGTAGCGAACCCTGTTTTCCTGTTGGACGAAATAGACAAGCTGGGCATGTCTAACCATAATGGTGACCCTTCCGCTGCAATGCTCGAGGTGCTCGATCCTGAACAAAATCACTCATTCCACGACCACTACATCAATACCCCAATCGACCTGAGCAAAGTTCTCTTCATTGCTACTGCCAATACCCTCGATACCATTCCGGGCCCATTGCTGGATCGCATGGAAACCCTGGAGTTCTCCGGCTATACGACGCTTGAAAAGCGACACATCGCATTACGACACCTTGTTCCTAAGCAGATCAGGGTGAATGGTCTTTCGGAAGATCAAATACGCTTTAGCGAGGAAGTCATCTCAAAGATCATTGAGTCATACACTCGCGAATCAGGAGTTCGTAACCTTGAGCGAGAGATTGGCTCTGTCTGTCGTGCAAAGGCCGTTGAATTTGTGGAGGCCAACGATCGTGGCCAACCGGAGACATATAGAGCAGAAGTCACAGTCGAGGACCTCGAGTCCATCCTAGGCATTGAGAAATTTGAGGATGAGATAGCGGAGAAGACAAGCCAGCCAGGAATAGTCACTGGTCTCGTCGCTTATAGTTCCGGAGGGAACGGAGGCATCCTATTCATTGAAGTTCTTGATATGCCTGGTGACGGAAGCGTGGAGCTTACCGGTAATCTAGGAGACGTCCTTAAGGAAAGTGTCAAAGTCGCAAGGAGTTGGGTACGCAATCACGCTTATGAGCTGGGTTTGACCCAAGATCCCACGGAAAATATCATGATGAAGCGCAGTCTACATGTCCATTGCCCGTCCGGGGCCGTACCAAAGGATGGTCCATCTAGTGGAATGGCTCAGGC
Source organism: Hypoxylon sp. FL1857 (assembly GCA_022578955.1). Lineage (NCBI taxonomy): Eukaryota > Fungi > Ascomycota > Sordariomycetes > Xylariales > Hypoxylaceae > Hypoxylon > Hypoxylon sp. FL1857. The sequence goes on from MU400401.1 coordinate 217,463, forward strand.
TATCGCTCTCATATCACTCCTTTCTGGACGACCTGTCCCTCCGACAATGGCTATGACTGTAAGTCAAACAAGGCTTAAGAATATTGATAAGACACTAACTCTAGATACAGGGTGAATTCCAACTCTCTGGCCACGTAAAGAGAGTCGGTGGGATCAAGGAGAAACTAATCGGGGCATACCGAGCTGGCGTCAAGACGGTTCTCTTACCAGCCCAGAACGAAAAGGATGCGAGAGAAGTACCTTCGGAAGTGAGGGACGGATTAAACATCATCTATGTCAGGTATGGGTTTGTTACGATGTTCCCTACTTCAACCCCTCTCCTCTTTCCTCTTCCCCTATGTTTTCCATCTGGCTAACTCGGACATCGCCGCAGTCACATCTGGGAAGCCATCCGCCACATCTGGCCCGAGGTACAATGGCCGCAAGAGAGCAGTTTACCACCGATACAGTCTCGCTTGTAGCCATTTGTTGCTCTTGGATATTTGTTTGTCTAGCATGCATTCATGGATACGGCGTTGGATGGCCATCATTTTGCATAGTGGGGATCATCTCATGACAGGGAGGGAGGCAGCGAATATTTTACTAGGTGTCGCTAATAGATGCACCACCATGGCTACGAAGTTGCAAAGTTCCACGACGTTAGCGTCATGCTCCTTTCATTAGGCGCAGATTGGTCCTTCGGTGCGGGTTTTCGTTCTATTTATCGCTTTGCCACGATCGTACCGGACAAGTGTCGGCAGATCTGATCTAAAATCACGAAAGACAACTAGATGAAAATTGGCGTTGCAAAACGTTTCCTGTCGTCCTCCACGGCATCGGACCACTAGGGTCTCCAAGGCCATCAGATCGATGTGTGACCTCGTACCGCATGACCCCTTCGCCGGAAGAAGCGAGCAGATGTCTGTCACAAACATTCTCGACGTTCTGTCCCCAAAGTGGTGGGGAGCACGAGATTATATGTCCGTGTGAGACAAGATGTTTCGTGCTGCTATCTGACCCGTCCCAGAAGATTACCGTCGCCAACGTCTGCCAAGCCCCTACTCCCATCCCGTGTCTATGGCACCGATGCAACGTAGAGTTTATTACATACCGCGGATATGGTTGGCCGGATAGCTGCAGTTCTCCCGCCAAAGGAAAGATGTTCCATCTGTCGGAAGATAAACGCGGAGACTGGCAGAGGTTCAGACAGAAAATGGCATCGGTAAGACTTGCATGTCTTAGCATTGCTCTCTCGTGTGGCACCTAGACATCGAATAAGCCACTGCGCCGCCTCGGCTCGAATTATACACGTTAGCAATCCCAGTCAAAACGCCCCGACCTGAATAGAGCTAAGACCTTTACTATGCTGAGACACCTGCATCTTGAAAGGTGCCCATCCAAGCCTCTTTAGGCCCCCGCGTCTCAGTTTCCCAGTCCCAGAACGATGGCTAGGCGAGCATAGCTTCGTCATCAAGACAGGGATCACATGGCGAAGGGGCTCGCCGTTCACCAGCTGGAATTGTCATGTCATGTCAGGTGTCGACCCGAGACAACTCGCCTATTTCTTTTCTCCTAGCCGGCAATTCGCAGAAGAATAAGAAAGAATGAAAAAGAGAAGGAAATTTTCCGATTTCCAAGCAAGCGAGTTGCCGTCTTTTCCCCCCTCCTTCTCCTCCGCTCTCAAGCTCGCATAATTGGCGCGCATCTGTTGCAAAGTCCGACGTGCCTCCAAACGGCCGTAAGGAGATTACAGATGGAAGATTATCTTGCGCGAAGCAATTGGGAGAGAACCCTGGGAGACATGGGTAAGACTACGCTACAAACTTTCGCGGTTACCGACGAGCTGGGAGCCCGCGGGAGTGGACCAAGATGTCAGTTAGCCGATTGTGGCACATGGGAACAAGAAAAGGGATACATGTAGATTGGGGAGGGATCCTTTAGGCTTCGCCGAAGCACACCGAGAGGACGGTTCCTTGGGGACCAAAAAGTCGGGGAACTCGTTCCTGGGTCCCACGGACGCGGGACGCAAACATAGCACTTGCTAGGTTTGGTGGCGGGCTGGGTATACAATGTCATACGGACGACATCGTCTTGCATGCGCGCGATCTCTGTTCTGTGTGTATGTGTGTCGAGTTGCGTATCTGTCTGTGTACCTGTGCATCTCTGTACTCGTATGCTGCAAACCTCTGTGCAGCGGCGCTCCGTTTCAGGTTGAGGTCACGAATGCCGTTGCAAGTGGACGGGATTTGGGCCCATTCCAAGTTCATCTCATGTACCTAAGGACTCCCCTAAGATACATGTACGCATAGCTTACTATATCCTATCCCACGTCCCAGCGAAACGGGAGACATTTGTGCGGAACGGTACCAATGGCGGAGTCGATAATTACGAATCGTGTATCTCCTTGTCTCTTGTTTAATTCTCCTATATGCCCGTTTCCTCGTTCCCGCATCTCCTTCTCCTTCCCGTCTGCCGCATCGTGAGACAATGAGGGAGGAACATTCCCATGTCTCTGTCGCCGACTCCGATCGTCAGGTCCAGAGACCCAAGGACCAGAGTTGCCGCCGGGTGGCTGCAGACTTTGGGACCGGTGGATTTCTTTTTCTTTTTGTCATTCTTCCCCCCTTCTACCCCGTTCTTATCTCGGAGGCCTCTTTGTCTCTTTTTTTCCTCTCTCCCGTCTCCTTGGGTTAAGGGTGGCTATGTAGATTATTGTACCGGTGCTTTGGACGAAACAGATATGAGGTACCAGAGGTGTAAATACGTCTCTGTACATTACATGTACAGCCGGATAATCAAATGTCAACACTTGGTACATGTGAATCGAGTGTCCGAGTATCATGATGGCTGCCATCTTTTCCCCCTCAGATGTAGATTCATGTCAACAGATCCCCCTTCCCCGGTGAGTTGTAGTCAGTTTTCATAGGTACCTACCTACACACTGTAGATGTCTCGTCCACGTTATGTAAGCAGTGGAACTATATGGAGGCTATACATGAGCTTGTACGTAGTCTCATAGGTGTATACCTACATGTATGGTTGGCGTACCCAACTTTACGTAAGTGACGTTAAGATGGCTTAACCCAACCTCCCGAATAAGTAGTAGTCAAGGAGCCATTACGCAATTGATGCGAAGGCTCTGGGAAAAGTTCCACAGGTTCATTGAAATCCACAAATTCGAGAGCAAACATCTTGATTTAAGCTTTTGGGTTGATACAGTGAAGTGATTATCGGTATAGGTCATGCCTGTAGCTACGATGTATGCGCAATATCTCGACTACTATTCGACTTCTGTCAGGCAAGAAATGGCTACCCGCTCTGGCTAGTGCTCTGTATCTCGATCATTTACCGTAATTTCCCCTTTCGTCTTCAAGTGTTTGCTCATTACGAGATCCATCTTGTGTCACGAAGCTAAAGATAGACGAGTAACGGAGAGGAACTTTCGTAGCTCAAGTGGCTGGAAATACGCAGGTACCTTAGTACGTAACATCTACCTGATAAATTGGATACATGCATGTGTACATATTGTGTACCTTCACCATTCAATGTTGTCTGTCGTCTTATGCGGTCCTTCTGTACTTGTCAAAAGGCCAAACTGACGATAGCTTCATTAACCGGGAGTACTACATGTACATCTAGGATGCAAACTCCAAGCAAGACAGCACACAGCTCATTGGATCCTTGAAACCAACATCTAATCATTTTCTCCGGGATTCCCCCGTATGAGCGACGGTCCTTCAAGCTTCATATGTAAACTGGTGATGGAGACTCGTTGAAATAATATCGGAGCTAGCCGAGATCCCGAGGTCTATCGAACCCGGCAGTGAGGAACGGCGTGATTCTCGAGTGGGCCGGGCAAGCAAGACTACGTGTCTGCGTGTCTAACGCTGCCCCAGCGGCGAGCAAATATTCATATGATTCATACCAACAACACAGGTGGGAACGGAGACCGCACTGACCTGATCCTAGAATGCAGTACATACTCTGTAGAGTCGGGAAGCGGGTCGGAGCCCCATTCTCGGCTTCATGGGCCGTTGGAGCGATAGTGTAATTTGGTAAGGAAGCCAAACTGCCGGGTTCGACAGCCTAGGGCGAACACGGCCGTTTCAGAGACCGCGTGGCTTCTCGCTAGAGCCCGCCAGCCCACACAATCGCAACTCTTCATGGAAGAGCTAAGAGCTTTAGCGGCGTCGAAGTGAAGAAGCTAACTGACTTTATCGAAGAGCCCGTCTTGGTACTATCTGATCCGGATGCCACACCCGGAATAATATCCCGCTGCCCGTGGCTCCGGTGGGAAGATCCCAACATGCCGGATCCGTCACCTCTTGCATGCACTTACGGATTTCCGGGACCAATTTATTTGCGCGCTTGCGTGTCCAGCGCCAGCTCTGACCGACGATGTGCAGCGAGACAATGCTCGTAACTACCACATAAAATCCTCCAGTCAGAGCAGTCTCCAACTGGAATATGGACGTCATGACGCAAACTGGCTTGGGTTCTTGGCTGAATCGGAGCTGAGACAGGACATGGTTCCGTTTGCAGTAATGCCGCCTGCAGTGGACTAAATAAGATGCAGCTTGGTGCGGCTTGCACTAGCTGCTGTGCAACATGCGTAAGCTAGGAGGAAGACGAGCTGCGTACGTTTTGCTTTTATGATGGCATCCCTTCACTTCTTCGTATTGTCCAGTCCGCCTGTCATGCTGGTGGTTCCTTTCGCTTACACTTGTCGACGCTGTCATCCAAAGGCCAGACACCAAAGAGGAAAACCACGAGACGAGCCCAACTATTGTTCCCAAGCTTCTAGGCTCTTCGAGACTAGCTGAATACCGGGGCAGGTTAGTTTCACAAATTCCTACCGGGTTGTTGAATCCCTCAGACTATGCCGTAAGGAGGAAATCAAATCGTGGTCCTGGCACAAATTCGGAAGAAATGGTAATCCAAGGCTTGGGTAGGCTCGACACCCAAGTCGATCTCCGTTGGCTGGGGCCGATGGTGCATGCTGGTCTATTCCGCTTAGGGAGCACGAAGGTCATTTGAGCGGTGACTTGTTGTAAGATGCTCCCGCAAAAGGGTAAGTCGCAAGGCCACATCGGTGAAGGAAGAATGGAAAGGTGAGACAGATTGAAAATGTTCTGGGACAAAACGTGGTTCGGCGCTGCTCCTTTAATCTGTTTCAGGGTTCGAAGTCTTGCTGGGTTTGGCGGACGCCCGAATGCAACGCTGCACACACATGAGACCGCGGTAGACCGATCGTGCTAAACCTTTATCCGCTAGATGAGAACGGGTAACCATACGTTTGGGAATAAAAATTCCCAGAGTGTGGGGAGTTCGGCGAGACTCCGAAGGCGGTGCGCTTCTGCTATAGGCAGGGCCGCTGTATTATAGAACCGGGGATGAGTTCGAGAGTCAATTCGCAACGCGCGATGTCACAGTACATTAGATTGAATCTGCGTAAGCTAGGCTTGGCTGTAGAGCATTCCCAGGCCTGAGCACGAGGCAGGAAGGGTTTAACAGCAGGGTAGCCACAAAATTCACAGCGGTCCCCAGTTGAGGTCCTGATTTAGGAGAAGTGTCAAAGATATCAACGTTGGAAAGAGTGTCAAGTAGAACCTTCAACGTCGGCGGTTTGTCGGCAGCTTCTCCGGTTCTGGAAACTCGTTCGTGAGAATCTCAAAAGGTGTTTCCCGCTTGGGGGTTCTGAACCACGGAGCAGCATGTCCTGGGACGATGGAACGCGCTTGACAGCCGCCTCGTGTTCCAATCCAACCATGGCCGACTGCAGGTACGGCCATCAAACCGTTAAGACGGAGAAGAGGCCCTTCAAGGTAAAATGTTCCACTACAGTAAGTTAGTCAGGAGCAAATTCCTGGTATTCCTGGTACAGTACGTAACTCTCCACATCGCTTGGCAGCTCGACCCAGGTCAATCTATTTCCTGGTCTTTAGCTTGTGTATTAATTCACCGGCGGAAGCCTGGTTCGTAGTCCTAGCGTTTGGCCCTGCCCTGCCGATCTTCTTAGGGCCAAGTGGAATCGAAGGGTCGCCCCGGACCTCCTAAGCCCCTATTTTACTATACCCGACCGAACGGTAACAAGTTCTCCCAACCGCTATGGATCTCTCAATTTCATTAGACCCGACGCTGCCGTGGAAAAATACTGGGCCCCTACGTATTGCAATTATCTCGAGCCACGTCTTGTTTACTTGAGAGATGTACGTGTGTATTTTCGCTCGGGACGGTCCTGTTGGGTAGAAGTCATTGGCGTCATCCTCCAACGGTCGGGGAAGTCAAGGGCCAGATCCCATCGGGCATGATAGATGAAATTGGTCCCTGCTGTAGAAAATCTCCGTCTGGCTGGGTTATTAGTCCGGCGGCATTTTACGCATAAATCTTGTAATTACGGCTTGATCGCGTGCAACCGAATCATCACAGGATCACACTTTGATCCAGGCGCATAAAAATATCCCGAACTAGGCGAGATGAACTATAGTTCTTCTCGAGCGATTCTCTGCGTATACTATCACTTCCTATCACACACACAGGTGACGTGAGGCGTCTCGGAGCTACCCCGGGGTTCGTGCTCCTCGACTGCACATTGCCGACTAATAACGTTAGCCTGTTTGGCGTAGAGACGAACCCAACTTTTGGCCGTCCTGTCTTAGCATCATCTCCACTGGTGACACTTCTGATAGCGGCCTAGTCTCGAGAAAGTACCAGGGTACTATGCATCTCGGTTGCATCTTGTGGGTACGGTGATACGAGTACGGTGGTACGTTTGCCTCGGCTTGAAGTGGATGAAAGCAACGGTTAAGAAGGGGAAGGAAGGAGAAAAAAAGCAAGGCGCGGGATAGGGTGCAGAACGGATGGGTAAGCATAGGCGATAACGAAAGTAGGTAGAAGCCCGCCTAGCCCTAATCAGATCCCCGAGTGATAGATCAGAATCAAGGCTATAACTTCAGTAGTGTCGAGAATAGTGGTACCCTACATAGTATGTTGTCATTCGCCCATTCGCTGACGTGCAATATTCAGCGAGCTTGGACGAATGTTCAATATTAGAGCGGATCTGATGGCCGGTTCGTGAGATGACCGACGGTTTCCTTCATGTGCACAGTCGCATTGATGGTCTGTGCCTCTCCCACCGAGATGGTCCAGGAAAACGGTTTGGGCCATGATGAAAGCGTTGAGACTCGAAATGATCTGACCATCCGGACGGGAACACTAACAACGCAGTACATAGACCGCCCAAAGCTCCTATAGATTAGGAACATCTATTTAAGCTCGCTAGAGCTCCACTAGTCAATCGATGGGGTTCTCCAAGGCTGTCTGTTCGCATCAGCCATGCATCAAAGCGGTTCTGAAGTGTGCTTCACTCCAAAAGCACGATGATGCAATAATGGCCGCGGGAACGAAAAGGCCGCCTAATGGTTGCCTGACACGGCAGAGAAGCAATCTTGTGTAACGACATTTCTGGACTCGTCGGACAGTCCAAGTATATAATGAGCAGGGTGGATATGAGGAAATGAGTCTCTTTTCCAGGAATATCCACAGGTGATAGATAGTTTCGATGGTCCGTTTTTGACCGCCTTTAGGCGCCCCATGCATGCGTTCTATTGAAGCCCTCCCAGTTGCAAGTCGACGATTGCGGTAACTTGACGATTCAATACCCCATATTTATACCTAATAATGAGGACAACCCGGTTAATAGCGGGCAGATGAGAAGATTTCAAGAGCATGATGTTAGATTATTGAACTCGTATTCCCTGCTTGCGACGAGGCCGCTTGGTAGCCCGTACAGCCAGGATATTCGAGGCGAGAAATGCCAACCTACGTCAGCAATCTACAGCGCAATGCCAGAGCAGGCTGGAGGCGAGAACTGATGAGGCTTGTGTCGCTATGCACTGCCGTATCGTACCTCAGCAAGCGAAATGGGCCTGTACCGAGTACTTGACTCGAGAGAGTGCTGAGCTCGAACACGGTGCCTGAGCACCTTTGCTAATATACGACGGCCTATTCTAGTAAGGACAGGGACAGGGATAGCAGGTGTATGCAAGGAATCTCGGTTGACGACCTTGGCGAGCAAGAGCCTCTACATAACGACGCCTATGCCGCACGACCCATTGGGTCCGGGAAGAACGCCCTTGTTCAGATAGGGGACCCGAGAAGAAATATGATACGTTTCCGCTGTGCTGGATGTTGCTCTGATTTTCCTCGGGGACTAGAAAAGGTCCACTTGGAGCAATAATGCAAGATAGCCTGGTGCTATGTTCCGCCCAAGGAGATCGACCAAGGCGGGCGTATGGTGGAGGGGCGAATGGTGCAAGGCGCAAGGTGCGAGGTGACTGTTATGTACCTAATCTAAGGAGGTAGATACTTCTGTAGATGATAAGTTCAATGTTCTTCAGGAAGGTGCATTCACATGCCACAACCTCAACCGGGCCGTGTGACGGGGACGTTCCGGAGCGGGAGACTATCAATTCAATCCAATATCAAATGCAGTTGGAAGGATTGGAAGGTGCTTGCTGTTCCAAATGTGTACATTGTGCACAGATAGGGTTAAGGTTACTCACGCTAACTGCAAATGCTCGAACGAACTTACCTAAGTTCATGTTCTCATACGAATACCTTTCACATGTACCTAGGCAGGTACATGTAGATTCCACTGCTCAGGTGATGGCTTAAACGGGACGGCGGGAATCCCCTTGGCGGTGAACCGGCTCTGATTTTTCCGGCTCTTAGCGGCTGGAATAGTGGCTGATGGGGATGTTCCCACGTGCAGTAGGTACCAAGCTAGGCAGGTATGGTACCTAAATAATTTCTTCTAAGATCATCGAGATGATTAACCATAGGATTCTTAAAGCGACACTGGGGAAAGGCACTTTGCTTGAGGGAAAAAATCTCCGAAGCTCCGGCTCAGATCTTGACGTAGCATGTTCTTATCACTCGAACTATCACCAAGGTATATTACATGAGGTATGTATAGGCATAGGCATGTATTATGTATGTATATGTACGCAAGGCTTGCGCATAAGTCGGCACGAGATTTATAATCCCACCTTCTCTGTATTGTTCGAGTTACCCCTTGTATATAGTAAGCCGCCAGTGCCCATTGCCCACTATGCGTCTATAATTTGATGACGATACTTGTCCATCGACATTTGCACTGGGTTCGCAAGGTTGGGTGATCCACGGCGAACCCAAGACACAATGGCGTCGGGTAGCGAGAGCCAAGAAGAGCTTGTCAACATTGGGAGAGGCTTCTGCACATGCCGGAACGCATCATGCATCAACGTCCCATCCCATGTGGAGATCATGGCTGTAATCTTAAGTCCAGCTGATCTCGGGTGAAAATTTGCGGTGTACAAAGTACCCAGAGAGAGGCACACGACGTTGTGGGTGTTGGCACTGAAGGCATTTGTCACTTAACGACTGTGATTTAAAAGCGACCCGAAAGCTTCGTCCCCTGGTGGTTTTAGTCGCTTTGCAATGTCCAGGACCCGCAAGCTTTGCAGCTCATTAAAAGGGGTCTCTACCTAATTATCAACTTCACACACATGTAATAAAGGCAGGCGTCGAACCAGAAATAGTCGAGCAGTTTTGATAGTGTAATTGGTCGTTGCCCGGTCAAGTCACAAATCTTCAGACACTACATACAGTTAGATGAAAGGCTAGTGGTCCGTTTTCTTGGTGGCCTCAGAGCAGGGACATGGACTATTGGGCTCGGGAGACACTACATGGCAGCCGAACGCCTCGTAGATCTCGGTCCAGATGAGGGAGTTCCATCTTCTAAAATGTCAGTGGGGTCTTGGCGGGGGTAACTCTATCAACTCGAGGTCTCAGGAGGCATCTCCTTTCCTCCCCCCGGGTTTTAATCATGACAAGTCTGAACTATGGCGAACTGGGTAAAGGCGATTTCGTGTTCCGGGTGCCACGGGGGGTTTCGACGAAGCGCCCGTATTCTGCCGTACATGAGGAGTCGTCTAGGCGGCGTGTGGGCGCTTCATTCTTGTTTGAGACCATCGTCTGCAGCTTGATAGGCGTGGAGGTCCAAGTAAAAGATCCGCAGGCGCTTGTAGAAGACGGTTCAGGCCAATAGCGGGGATCGGCCGGAGGATTTTATCCCTATGTTAAGATACATAGGATAGACTACGACAGTGGGCTGTAATAGAATTGACTAACTACATACTCAACCTTCTATTGTCGACCAAGTTCACTTTGGAAACTCTGTGGGTCCGAAAAGGGGACGCGGGGTTGCTGAAGATTCGAAAACATACCCTACATGTATGTATGTCGGTACTGATGTAGACAACCAACCTCGCGTTATTTTCTACATACTGTGTATATCATGTCGACTTGATAAAGTGCTGATGAGGCACAAAGTCGAGAGAGAGATAGCTCAATAATTCGCAGGCGGGGGATGCAAGGACAGGCATGCACCGGCATAACGGGCTAGACTATCATAATGCTAGTCTGGTACCCGGAGAACGGAGGCGATATGAAAGTGTAACTCTATTAATGGACGCATTGACGATGATAATTAATGTAGTAGTTTTGTCTATTTGGGGTCGCGAGCTTTGGACCTACAGGCTACCAACGTCGACTTAGGAGAGGTCAAATTAGAGGGCAAGAAAGGTCGATAACGTGACGGGGAAATCTGACTGGCTGGCGGCGAACCCAAGGTCCAAACCTATTAAAAACGCGGTAAGCGTGTAATATGTAGTTTATTAACGTACCGGCTGAGCAACAGCTGATGAGGCAGCTCGTTGGACAAGCCACAATATAAAGAACCGTTGTATGACCACATGGCAGGCTCGGATCCTAGCAGCCGCATTCCAGCCACAAAACCGTCGGGTACACGGATAATATGTATTGCATTAACAGCCCTATTTGAGATGCAGATAGGATGATGGCCGTCAGTGCGTATACATGCCTATAGCTGGTAGTATACCAAGATAGGCGGAGATGTCAATGCTGGATACTACCCATTTAACCTCTTTTCAATAGACGATATGAAGTGCATGGTATAATCACTTGCCATGTGTTATGCGTTACATGGTAGGGAAACTACCGCAATAGTTGTTGTTAGCGGGATGGCACCGTCACATTTGGTAACTTTAGACTAGACATGTATTGATTATGTACAAGGCTAAAGGGCTTGGGAGACGGACGGACTAAGATGTGTTATTCTTATCGTCAATATCGGGAGATGAGGCACGCCGTCGGGCATGGCAAGCTGTACGAAGAGCGGGATTATAGCAAGCCCTCCGGAATTGCGCAAGGCGGAATAGTCTGGAAACGAAGAAAAAAAAACCAGGCTTTTGCGACTAATAACTGAGACAGGCGGGAGATAGACTGCTACATCTACTTGGCTACAGGGCGAGTACCTCCTTTGTAGTCGCCGATGGGGACCCATGCTCATTGCCATTTCGGGATCATGCGTTAGCACGCTTACCCGGTTCTATCTAGCACGCACATGTCATCAGGTCTGGGTACAGTAAAACTAATCCCAAATTGATGTGACCTGGCACATAACCCCACGCCGATCACCGCAGGTCTCGAATCCTTTTTAAGACTGATGTTTTTTTTTTTTTTTAATTTTGAGTATCTGCCCGCCAACCTGCCCAGGCTTCTTTCTTCACCAAAGTTCCTCTGGGGAAATGAGGCGTGATGTTGACGTCCAACGAATAAGGCATTGAAAGCTCGGACGATGTGACTGTCGATCCTCGCATCGCATCGCACCATATGTATCATGATCGATAGTCTTTTCCCATCCTTGTTCTGATGTTCGTCATTGCTGAGCAGGGGGGCCGAGATCAAGTCTAGACAAGCTGTCCAAAGAAGCAATTTTCTGATCGGTCTAAAGACGGGTAACTGACGACATACATGTAGACCAGAGACGCATACGGTGGTACCAAGTCAGTCAGTTAGTCGGGAGCATGGCCCTTCTGTTTTTTTCTTCTGTGAATCTCGTACCGTGCAGGTATCTACCTAAATACCCAAGGTAATCCAAGTATGTATGTAGTGTATAGTGCAGAATAAGACGAACATGCAAGGCTAAGAATATATGGAGCAGCATGGTATTATGTATGAGGTATGTACCTCTATATGTACGCACAAACTTTTTCAATACTCTTAAATACTGATGCATGAACTCGGCAGGCCTTCCTTGTCTCCTTCGACCAATCCTTGTCGTGAGCCACGCCCAGGTTGGATACCCTGTGCAGAAAGGATCGAAACCCAGAACTGGGTATGTAATAGCTGCAAGATTTCATGTTCCCCATGTCGATTACCCGTTGGTTATCTTGGAAAGTCGTGTACCTACAATACGAGGTGAAATGAAATACAATCAAAATTTTTGACTTCATCACATCCCTCAATAACATTCGCCCACTCAGATGTGACAATGATCTGTAGAGCCGCCGCTAAGGAACTGCCGCCGCCTAGGGATGCGGCCAAGTCCCCTCGAAGTCCGGTTCCGCACAAGCCTCCCTATCATTTAGACCCATGTTGCCATGCCACTGCACATCCCTCATGGCCTTCTAATTCTGCGGCCGTAGATTATCCACCATTGAAAAATTAAGATTCACGATCTCCATACCGAACAATAGCGTTTAGTTATTTTTTATTTTATTTTTTTAATGTTAGGTACCTGGTTAAGTTACGCCGTATCTATAGGTAGGTATGGATATGAGTTTGTGCGCCGTAAAGCTCACTTATGCCATTCGGCGTGTACGTTACCTTCGGTTTTTACTTGGTGTTTTTTCACCAATAGGTCACTGTTTGGTGTAGGGCTCAAGCTAGATATGATATTGACAAAATCACGGATCTATCAACGAATCTGACTTTTCACCTCTTCTCCGGCAAACTCCACGAGGGCCAAGTTGCTAGACGGTGACGGTTACGTACTAGATGCTCGGGATACTACCTCTTTACGTTATGGCTTCTTACTGTACCGGGGAACAATGACCAACTTGTCTGGAAGTACTGTAGAGCCTCATAGGGAGTTAGTATTAGTGCTAGAGCATCCACCAATGCATTGTATATTCTACCTAGTGCGGGCTAAAATTAAACCTGGCTGGGGTTTTCAAGTAATAAACTGATCTCGACCTTTCCGCTGATCTTATTGTTCCCTTTTTACATCATCTTCATATAATGCACGTGTAAGATGCTGCTGTTCAATCTATTTGATTGAGCTGAGGCCTGAAGTTTAGGCCTTCTGGACTGGTCTTCCTCCAATCAGAACCCGCCGTTGGCCAATAGTTGAGGTCGCCATTTCACGCCGGGAGCCGATTTGGTCGCTGTAATTTTTTTTATTCCATTATTTCCCTCCCTTCTCATTGACTAATCCAACCGTTTCCCCCAATACGTACGTGGGTCCTCAGTCATCAACCCTTAAAAGAATATGACATGACACGACTGCTACTTACAGCGACGTCTTAAACATCTGCCTTGATCACGGTCAACACCACAGCTCCTCGATAGAGCCACTAGCGTCCCTTGCAGTGTATTGAAGTTACGTGCATGCCAGCTCACATACCTACGCAAGACCGCATAACCGGGCATTTTCTTAAACTGCCTGTCTTGCATCCCGCTCCCACCACCCCTCTTCAGGAGCAGAACTACGTACCGTTCGTTTCCCCTTATGAAGTACCATGTGAGGTCAGAGACAGTAGCAGGTCGGCCTGGCAGGCCATGACCGGCAATCAGACACGCACACCCCTCCCTAAAAGCCGTTGAACAATACACCCCTCTCTATGTACTCTAGACTCCTACCCCTTCGGTCTCCTAGTCTCCTCGAATCTCGATAAATCCTAGCCAATTAAAGACTCGTGTTTTGAAGTCTGTCTCATTATTTCCGTTGCGCATTTCTTAGCAATCTCAGAGCGCTCAGACAGAGTCACATCATAGCCCTCGCGCGGGGAATTCTTAGATCGCCAGGGGAAATAAGAAGACATAAAAAAATAGGTTGAAGGGCGGGCAGGGGGAGATAAATCATATACAACTGTATTGTATTGCATGGTATGGGCGGCATAGTACTGTGGGATTATTACTAGATGAGCATAGGGGATTTTGTCCATCACCATTGCTGGCTGGGCTCTGCTAGAACTCTCTCCGCTACCCTTGAAATCCCTGATCAATGATTAGCAGCCAATGCTTCCCCGTTGAGGCCAGGGTCTACCCTGACAGGTCCGCAGCGCCCATGGGACCCTGGACAGGACTAGGATTCTACCATCATGGCCATGGTGTCAAGCAGGTCCACCTTCTATCTAGCACTACTACCCATCCTCATCCTTACTCTCAGCACATTTATTAGCCGGCTAGTACTTGTACAGTGACTGGTACTCCTGTACGCATGCTCGCTTTCGTTGTCATTGTTGTTCCTTAGACAACATATCTTATTATTAGCCTCTTGCATACTCGTCTTGTCACATCGACATGCTCCAGGGATCTCTACAGAACCTCTCTCTGCTACCCTTTCTCCTTCCCCATGCCCACTCCCTGTCATAGACCCCCAGTACATTGCCCAGCCCAGCGCCCGTGCCAGCGCATTCTCAGTGCTTGTCAACGAAGAACTGCCAAGCAGACCTGGCGCGTGTGCAGAAAGTGGCCTTGTACTTTCGTATGGCGCCCCAAAAGAGCTTGTACCCTGGTTCGTACCTAAATTGTCCCAATCTCTAATATTAAAGTCGCACAAAAGCCTCCCGCGACCTTATCCAGACCCAAAAGTTGTCGAGCTTCTCCATCTTGAGTCGACAAGTCGGCATCATCTAGCTCTGCCCGACGCAGCTACCGCCGGCACGTTGCTTCCAAGGCCTCCAAGACCCAAGAGCTATCTGACGGTGCTACAAGGAGAGCGGTCGTGTGTCTTGTGCTGCAGCTCCCCGTCATCCCATCTCCCAGGTTTCCACCAACTCCGCCGCGCGCCGTATCACTGGATTCCCTAACCTTGACTGAGCCAGTATCACAGACGATTTTGCTTGTCCAACACTGTCTTTGAACTCTTGCCATCAAGACAGCCGGGACTGAGGTCGCCATTTCTAACTAGTTTTCCTCGACGTGCTTTGGCCATATAACTTTTCCGGCGGTTGACATCCAGCGGAACTAAAAGAGAAAAAAAGAGTCGAGAAATCACCCTTCTAATTTTTTCAAGAGATCTCAACCTCTGTTTGCGCTCACATACCTCAAGGAAAGCGTTGCTTACCAATCGGTGCGGTCCAAAGGCCTAACGATTTTGAGCACATCTCCGAACTTTCAAGTCAGCCTGGGCATGCTACTCCTCGAGGTCCGCCAGCCCCAACTCTGAACGGTGTTGCCGGATTCCCAACCAGGGTACCAGGCCGCCGTTTGGAAGGAGAAGAAAACGTTAGGGGCTCACGGGTCCTATCGTGTATTCTTCTCAGGCTGCATCCATGCAAACCCTTACTTATCGTGCTGAGCAGTCGAATTTTCCGCTCGGCCAGCGCCGACGCATATCGAATCTGGCGAACTTCGCTCTAGACCTGTCCTGGGCCAGAGCAGAGACGGATTGTGCTCTCAGCAGCACAAGGGCGTATCCCTCTCCGCCCATGTCAGGGTCTCCACCACCACTCCCGCCCAAACCAAACCCAGAGGTCGGTGATCGAGGTCAGGGAGGCTTTCAGCCAGCTAGTCATGATGCGTATCGTCCAAGCTCTACAGTTCCAGGAGGCGAGTATCGAGCAGCGCCCCCACCCCTACTACCAACCACCACCAGTGTTACCAGGCCATTTGCTGCAGAGGGCCCGCCATATTCATATCACCGTCCCGAAGAGACAATGGGAAGACCTATGACCTACCCTCAGCCGCCAGGGCCGATGGTTCCCCAGGCTCAGTATCCGCTTCCGCCTGTGGTCGGTCCTAGTCTAGGACCGTCAACCTACGCGATGCCGACCAACCCGCAGGGCGCAGAGAATCCGCCCTATACATCTCCGAAATCCCAGAGAAAGACCAAGGGCCACGTAGCTTCGGCATGCGTGCCCTGCAAAAGAGCGCATCTAAGGTACTACCGAAGTTTTTGATCCCTCCCCTCGCCGTAACACGCTCCTAATTGCTAACATTTCCTTAGATGTGATGGTATGTATCGAATTTTGATTTTTTCCCCATCATTCCCCATTGCGAGTTATATACTCGAAATGGCTCTCCTGGCGGGAGACGCATGAATGAGCATTGCGTGATCTTCACTAGATCCGCGTTTCGGATGTCAAATCGTTGAGGGACAGTTGATTCTTTGTAATCACTGCTATGGCTCTGGACAAAGACTTTGGATCAAGAAGCAAATCTGGAAGCCAGACTTTCTCGAGTTTCCAATGGATTTGTGCCATAGAAACCCGCGAGATCGTTAGGAGCACAGGCTTGTCAGGGGCAGGCTAGTCTTAGCAATGGCTCTCAACCGGACGACGGAAAAGCAAGAGACACCAAACGCATAGAAACGCGAGCGCGGACGGTTGGCGTGGCATAAAGAGCGTTCCAAGCGCTATCAGCAGAGCTCAAGGGCGGAACTGGAGTTGCTACAAGCCCAACTTCGAGAGACTCCCGTCTCCCTGGTTTTATTAAGCGCCCTGGTCCCTCACCTTGCTCGTCTGGCCCAAGACGCTGAGCATTCCGAATATGCAAGATAAATTCTCTAGGCTCCGTTTTTGGATCCGCCAAGAACCTCATTTCTTATTATGCCTCACGTGTCGTGGAATCGTGGTATGAAGCTGACGATAAAAATTGTGAATAGCCCAGCGGCCCTGCTCAAGGTGTTTGAGTAACGGCAAAGAAGATTCATGCGTCGATGTCCAGCACAAAAAGCGCGGCCGACCTCGATTACGCGATGACAACCAGCCGCGGTTTGATACTGGGAGATACCCTCACCCAACCGATCCGATAGCCATGCGACGGCCAGTTTCGGTCTACTCGCCCATGAACGCTGCTGCCCCCTCGTTTGAAGATCCGCTTCGAAGAAGTCATTCGTATAGGGTATTAAAATCACAGCCTAGCGATCCCATTGCACCCAGATTTCTCGAACGTGGATCGGCTGCAGACGCAAACATCTATCCTCCCCCATCTATTCCCCCACGTGCACCAGAACCAGTAGCATTCCTCACGATGGATCTAGAAATCTTAAGGGTATCGAGTACTTTTACCGAGGTAGTGGGATCGAGGTCGATCGTGGGCCGGAGGCTTTGGGAGGTTGTCAGCCCTAGTGAGCGCGATAGGGTCATTGCACTCCAGAGATCTTTGCAGGATGAGCGAAGTAGAAAGGAGCCAAACTATCTGCCGCCAATTTTCGAAAAACAGGATGCTGAGAGGGTAATACGGGGACTGCCAGAATCCATATCAAGATTCCAACTAGATCGCCAGGATTTCTTCACCTTCAGCGGCGGAGATGGACAGACACGACCGATACGAATTGGACTCGCGAAGGAGGACTCGATATACTTCGTCGTGTTGCTGATAACCCGAGCAGCCCAGCCGTTCCCACACGCCTCACCTTCTCCCCGAGATTTCTCGTATTCGTACCAACCACAATACGCTCAGTTGACCCCCGTGTCGGCCTCTTTCGATCCACGACCAAGATATGGGGAATCCCCCCGTGAAGGCGCCTACACGCCACGGCAACCACCAACACCCGCACCTTTAGCCTCAGGCCTTACCCCAGGGGTGAGTCCGAATGTCCCTTATTCTGCTGCTGGACCAGCGCGAATTGAACCACAACCTGGTCCTCCTCATCCTTCCCACCCTTCTCACCACATTCCGAGGAGTGAGCTGTCCATGCCCAGACCGCCACAGCAAGTGGAATATCAACTCCCGCCTATCCGCGGTCAGGGACAGACGGGACCTCCAGGAGAAGCATCCGGCTGGCAGCGGGATGACCGATCTGGCCGCGTCGATATAGGTGGATTAATAGAAAAGCCCGACCCGTCACGGCGAGGACGGTAGCGTTTGATCGACGCTGGAAGGTTGCGAATACCCACGCCTTCGGGTAGCTCGATCTTCCCTTGTAGACTGGTCACTTTCGACACCTGTTCACAAGGTTAATGTTTTATACTGCACCTTATTCGCACTCGAATTGTAAAATATACCCACCATCGCGCATCCGTCGTTTTTTTCAGTCGCGCAGGATACCATGTACAACATAATGCATCATTTTCCATCTACATATCATACTCCCGCCCATTCCGTGGCCTTCTGCTTCCCAGAAACTGTTTTAATACCAGCGTGGTTCCGAGGATCATTTTCGCCATCATCGCGACCCAGTCGTCCAGATTCCGGGGTTTCTTCTGCACCTTTCCTTCCCCCGGCATTCTCGTCTTGGCCAGGTCAAGTTGTCGTGTTTCTAGTTGCATTGTCGAGTTTTCCGGATGCGGCGGTTGCGGCTCTCTTGTTTCGCCACAAACCGGGAGCTTCGTGCGACGCCGGGAGGCGGCAGCACGAGAGAGAGGAGAAGAGAGCGCAAAAAATCCCCCATAATGATAAGAATGGTTCATCCGGAAGGTCTCATGCGTCTTCTTGTACTATATATTAAGTTGAATTTCGGGAGTAGCGCTTTTTGGGGCGTGGAAGGGGGATGGTGCTCCGGTGAAGAGGACTGGGAGCAACCAACTTAATCGTGCTCGACTGTTTGATGGCAAACCCGTTGTACCAGACAGGAGGGCGGGGTTTCTCGAGCTCGGGATTTCTTGCCGTCATCTTTTCAAATCTTGTGTATATTTTTTTCCCGCTTTTTGATCTCTATCCGCTCTCGTATCTAGCCAGCAGTATCGGCCAAGGAAATATGAGAGGGGAAGCTCTGTGGAGCGAGGTCATGTAATAAGATACTAGTCTTTAAAGAGAAGAATCCTGTACAGGCTGAAAGTAACGAGGAGAAGGGGAACACGCAAAGCGTGTAGGTTATCTAAGGTAGCCAACCGCGAATAGGTGTGGGGGAGGAGAGTAAAGTAAAAAGGTAGAATTCACAGAAGCCTGGGATGGGTATATGGATATATCAATGAAACGAAACAACTTCTGACAGGACAAGAAGGGAAATTGGGTCTAAATGAAACAAGCGCGAGGAACAAGAAACAACAACATGTTTACCGCGAACGCTCAGAGATTTTCGTTTCGGAACCAGGCTGATCAGATCCCATCCATCAGATCCATCCAGACTCGTCAATACAACCCGGAAGCGAGCATATAATCCGCCTCAACTAATCCTAAGGATTCGGCCCGTAGTACCCGTCGACCCCCGTCTCCCTCTCTCTTGGGTTTTCTTTGGTGTCTTCTCTTAAATCTACAATTATGTTGTCGGGTTGGGCGTAAGCGGCAACCAGTAAGAGGCCAGTGCTGGGTCAGTTGCCAGGTTCTTTGCGGTGGATTTGATATGATATCGATGTCTATAATATAATGCTTCGTACCGGGAAGTTTCGTTTCATTTCCGGGCATTACGACATGACAGTACAAATCGACAAGGCCACCACCAAGAAGACACAACGCTCATCAGTCGCACTCTTCTCTCTTCCAACACACAGACACAAAATAAAAGCCTGCGGGACGGAGGCACTACGCACACACACATGGTATATATAGACTCGTACATACAGGCAAAGCGAACCAATGCTCACTCATGTCCAACTGCTGCTCGGAGGCATTTGCCTGTCTCTTCCCCTCTTTTTCTTACACTGCTGACCTGGGTATTCCTTGCTAAGGTCTCGATCTTCCTAGCTCCGATCTCTCGACATACATACAGTTACCGTGACGCCCCTTGCAAACTTGCATCTTGCATCACCTCCCCCAGCCGAAGCACACCGCAAGATAAACAAGAAAAAAAGGATGCACGTACCACCCCGTGAGAGGGTCCCCCAGGCTGTGCAGAACAAGCTTAACCTTGATAGATGTGCGATTTCAGTGCCGTGGTTGGCTCGCTAGCCATCTTGTCATCAAACGGACCCAGGCGCGAGGGGCGCATGTCCGTGTGTGTGTGTCTTGCGCTCGCATTCACATTTTGGAGCAGCGCAGTTGAGATTACCTACCTGCGACCTGGCACGTACATACATGAGATTATCTTATGTTGGTGTGTCTACAGGGGTAGGTCAGTGGGTAAAATTGTCCGAGCCGTTGCAGCGCTGCGCGCAGTGTTACAGGAGTGCGGTACCGTACGAGCTCACGAATGCAAATCAAGCGCGAATAGGGTGGTAGTGACTTATAATCTGACGCTAATAAGAGGGAGGGAAGGATTAAAAAGTCCCGACTGGTCCTCCTTCTCGCCCCTTGTCTCTTGGGGAGAAAAAGCCCCCAGTCTGGAGAGATGATGCTTGTCATTGCGGAAACGATCACTCACACACCACACACATTAACACCCACGCTGCTGGTCCGCGAAGCCGGGGACCGGGATTTGGTTAGTAATAATCCCTTCCAGCCCAGGAAAATATGATATATCGCGCGTGCCTCTTTGGCATAGGTAGGAGTCGTAAAATGGCACACACCTATGGAAATAAACATCTCTTCGTTTTTAATTTATTCGGTTTACCTTTTTGGTGCATCTGACTCGTCGAGAGTGTATCGACTTTCCGAGTGGCTCCAACCTCCCCAGCTGACCAGATCTAACAGGGGAAATCAAGGTAGGCGACATGATCGATGAGGGATGCAAGGTACCTCATTGAAGATAGATTCTTATGACGACTGAAAAAAAGAAAGTAAGCCTATTTCGAAATAATATCAAATGCCAGTCGGTACTTACGGCAATCAAAGAGCAGTCTCGAGTTCTCTACTCTCATTTAGTATACCGTATCACTTCACAGAACACGAACAACTGAGCAGCCTCGCTGTCAGCATCGTCGACTCAATAGTAAAAAGCCACTGGCCTCGCCCCGATTCAAGGTAACGCCCATTCCTACCGTCGTACCCGCCAGCGCAACCTGATCCAATCTAGCCTGGGGTCGCGACTTTGGTACCGCTCTAGGTAAAATTATATCATCCACCTCGGCCGAGTTTTTTTTTTTTTTCCTACACGCACGCGCACATGCACATAGTAGCCTTGAAGAGAGCCGAAGCCTCTGCTAATTATTCATCTGGATTCGACTCTCCGGCCTGTGAAGTATATCATAGGCACCGAACCCAGACTAGCATTGATAGGTAGGTAGATATGAGTAGCGTACTCATTCCATCAATCTCCTAGCAGCACCATATGCTCCTAGCATAGGCTACCGTCACACAAAGCCTGACGATCGCGTATCATTTCGTCGGCGGCACGGCTAGAGCCGGTTGATGTCAGCCAAGTTGCATTTAGATGGGCATGTATTTTCCTTGGCAACCAGCGAATTGGCGATTCGAAGGCTCGGATGAACTATTTAATCAGCAATCGACTAGGTTCCAAACTTGGAAACACCACCTCACGCGGAGCACTTGCGATATTGGTTATTTATTTCATGGAATACTGCGTAGATCCGTCGCCGGAATCCCGGTAGCATTAGGTACCTAATGTACCTAGTGTAGAGTTGACACTCTGATCCTTGGGCGCATCACCATGTGACAGCTCTTCTTATCCATACATTCGTATCATTTATAGACGTTGATCTTCTGAAATTTGGCGATGGGACGATCAACTCTTTCCGTGAACTTGAGGTCTTTTTCAAATGTTGCAGTTTATGGCGAAACTTACGGTAGGTACCTACATCAGGTACCTACCTATCTGTCATTGAGTTAGATCACTCAGATAATACACAATGAATTTCACTTAATGTAAACAAACACACCTA
Organism: Hypoxylon sp. FL1857; assembly: GCA_022578955.1. Taxonomy (NCBI): domain Eukaryota; kingdom Fungi; phylum Ascomycota; class Sordariomycetes; order Xylariales; family Hypoxylaceae; genus Hypoxylon; species Hypoxylon sp. FL1857. The sequence goes on from MU400401.1 coordinate 239,173, forward strand.
CATATGAGCTATACCTGACACAGGTAAGGAATATAGCAGTGAGCTGTTTGTAGCAGACAAATAGGCTAGACTGGTGGCGTTCATCACATGTGCCGGCTAAGACGCTTCGGCAATCCGGACCTTGACACTATTATAGCTCGTTAGGTAGAGAGAACAAGACAACTGCCACCAAATTGAGGATGAATTCAACTAAGTAAAGCCAAGAAGGCATATATGGATAACAACAATAAACATTTCCTGAAGTGGGAAAATGACGGCAGTTTTTATTAGCAAGCCGTAATATTATGAGCCACAAAGACCGGGGCCTAGCCAATTGCCGCTTGTCGGATTTAGCCAATCACCGCACGACTTGCAGAATCAGAAGAGGTCCAAGCGCTTGGACGAACACAGTACGGGTGTATAGTCTAGCTTTACTATACACTGTAGAGTTTTGATTGGCTGAAAGGTCCCGGCTCGTGCCTTACCCGTTCCTGCAGTATGATTTAGGTTGTCAACTTCAAGTGCCACTTGCCTCCAACATGTAGTTCTGAAGGAACAATCCAGTAGGATAACCCGCACTATAACCACTATAGCAGCTTCCTCATGAACTAAATCTCAGAGATACACCATCCCCATAACAAGTTCAAGTGCACCTGAGAATATCTTAATCTATCTAGACTTTCACTACCCTAACGCTCAGAAACTGTGTTCGTTCAGCAAGTTCACCGCAATACATCTCAAGACAGTCCCACTTCGATTTCTAAAAGGGCGCAAAGATGCATGTCTAATAGAGGTCCTGAAGCGAACTCCGGCCACACCACCAGATTCGGCAACCCCACCAGCATCACGATGGTTGATGCTATGGAGGTTGACGAGCCTAGGGGCACCAAACGGAAAGCCCCGTCGTCTTCGGTAGACGACGGCGCCCCTCGCCGAATCAAGGTTAGTTCCTTCTACATCCAATTACAGTAGCGTAGTGCTGATTAGGCATCCATCACCGTATTTAGGCACTGGATCCAGATGTTGTAAACAAGATCGCCGCTGGCGAGATCATCGTAGCTCCGGTACATGCCCTGAAAGAGTTAATTGAGAACGCTGTCGACGCAGGATCGACTTCTCTAGAAGTACTCGTTAAGGAAGGCGGCCTCAAGTTATTACAAATCACCGATAATGGCCACGGCATCAACGTTAGTGTTCTTCCGATTCTGTCAACCTGGTGATCGAGTATCTAATTCTTTTGAACAGAAAGAGGACCTACCGATACTTTGTGAGAGGTTCACTACGTCTAAACTCAAGAAGTTTGAGGACCTGAGCAATATTGCCACATATGGCTTCCGAGGCGAGGCCCTCGCCAGTATCAGTCACATTGCTCACTTGACGGTCACCACAAGGACCAAGGATTCAGATTGTTCCTGGCGTGCGCACTACGATGGGGGCAAACTGTCACCTGCAAAGCCCGGTCAATCAGCCGATCCCAAACCCATTGCTGGGCGAGTTGGTACGCAAATCTCAGTGGAAGATTTGTTCTACAACGTTCCAACAAGACGCAAGGCTTTTAGGTCACCCTCCGATGAATACAACAAGATCATTGACATGGTGGGACGCTATGCCATTCATTGCACGGGTGTCGCCTTCTCCTGCAAGAAACATGGCGATTCAGGTACATCCATCACTGTACAACCACAAGCATCCACAATAGATCGCATTCGTCAGATACACGGCAGCGCCGTTGCGAGTGAGCTTATAGAGTTCGCCGCTTCTGACCACCGCTGGGGTTTCAAAGCTTCGGGTTGGGCCACCAATGCAAACTACCACATCAAGAAGACAACTCTTCTCCTTTTTATTAACCACCGCAGCGTCGAGTCATCAAACATTAAGAAAGCCGTGGAACAGACATATTCCGCGTTCCTTCCTAAAAATGGACATCCGTTCGTTTACCTTAGTCTCGAAATTGATCCTCAGCGAGTCGATGTCAATGTCCATCCGACGAAACGGGAGGTCAATTTCCTCAACGAGGACGAGATTATTCAATCCATATGTGAGAACATCCGCGATAAGTTAGCGGCTGTCGATACAAGTCGCACTTTCATGACACAGACCCTACTTCCCGGCTCCATGCTTTCCAACACACCATCACAACAGGACGTGGATAGCTCTTCTGCTAAGACACCAGGTGGTCCACGAAAAACACCAGTACGGCCAAATGAAAGTACTCTAGTCAGAACAGATGCCTCGTTGCGCAAGATCACCAGCATGTTTCCTACCGTTCCGCAAACTCCTACCCCCGGTACATCAAGTGGTAACGCAAACGATAGCGCCCAAGAGCCAGTATACGAAACAACTGATCGTGAACCTATCCTCTGCCGACTCACCAGCGTGCGCGAGCTTCGGTCTGCTGTCAGAGATGATATGCACCACGAGCTCACCGAGATCATTGCTAACCACACTTTTGTGGGTGTCGTAGATGAGAAACGCCGACTAGTGGCTATTCAAGGAGGCGTCAAATTATTCCTCGTCGACTATGGCCGGGCATGTTTTGAGTACTTCTATCAGGTCGGGCTCACTGACTTTGGAAATTTCGGCGTCATAAAATTTCAGCCAGCGCTTGATCTACGTGAGGTTCTCAAAATTGCCGCCGAACAAGAAAAAGCAATTGCTGCGGATGAGGATGACTTTGATGTAGGCGACGTCGTGGATACAGTGGCGGAGCAATTAATCGAGAGGCGAGAAATGCTACTCGAGTACTTCAACCTTGAAATCTCTCCCGCTGGCGAGTTGTCGAGTATTCCACTTCTCATGAAGGGGTACACTCCATCCATGGCCAAATTGCCACAGTTTCTACTTCGCCTCGGCCCCCATGTGAACTGGACAGACGAGAAGTTGTGCTTCGAGAGTTTTCTCAAAGAGTTGGCAACATTTTATGTCCCAGAGCAGCTTCCCACCCTTCCAGGTAATGATGAGACAGAGGAAAATATTCCTGATGAGATCAAAGCAAGGAGAACGCAGATCCGCCGTACGGTGGAGCACATCTTCTTCCCGGCATTCAAGGCAAGATTGGTGGCAACGAAGTCATTCATGAAAGGGGGCGTACTTGAGTTAGCAAGCCTCAAGGGGCTATACAGGGTCTTTGAACGGTGCTGATTTCTGCATGGAGGAGATGATACCCATGAGCTCTGTAAATATCAGAAATAGATTGCTGTCTATAAAGAGAGGTAGGGCACGGCTATACCAGACTTACTCGCCGTCGTCATGTCATAGCTACTGAGTACCATGGCGAATACAATGAGAAGATGAAATCCCAAAGGTACCTAAATCCTGCCACTCTAGGACCATAGAGGACAGGGTTGTATGGATCATGATTTCTTTTTTTTAATGATTTTGATATGGATTGACAAGGGTTTACGTGGTTCCCCGTCCGCGGCAATGCGTCAAGGCCCCAATCAGCCACCATATCGTACATTGCATGTATACGGTTGTGATTCGTCGTTACGTTCATTGTCTCGAAAGTTAGAGGCGAATGAAGAAATGGGTTGACGGACAGCCACGTGGAGACACTGTGAACTCGGTCATTCAATGAACCCGAGCACAGCTCCTCTCCATTCTGGGTCAATTCCTAGGAACTGGCAACTGTAGATGGAATAATCAAAGACTACCTCCCATTTTTTATATATCCAGGCTCACGCCCGGTGAGTGGATAGGAAAAGGGAGTTTTGAAAATAATAGCAATAATCCATAACTTGAAAGGAAAACTAATTAAGGCAATCGGTAATAACGTACAAAGCTTCGCAGAAAGAAACATGGTTGTCGTATGCGTCGTTCAATCTCAAGCCAAGGTCTGACTCCGTATGTAGGTAATCATGCCTCCCCTGAAAACAAGAATTGCAGACTGTTACAGGAAATTTAATGACTAATAATTAAAACCCTTAAGGGAAAAAACAAAAGCAAGCGTAAACCATCCATTTCATGTTATGTCGTGCACGTTATGTCATGTCTCAATGAACAGACGGCGATGGGTTCTTGTGGACGATGAGCTTAGGCTTCGCCATCTTGGAACTCAGCCTTGATGGCGTCCTCAGAGCTCTTGGGCCCCTGAGAAAGAAGGCCATTCTTGCTGGCAGTGTCGGCGAGGGTCTGGTCTGTGTGTAGCAAGTACGTTAGAATTAAGAGAAAAGGGGAAGATTAGCAAGAGGGTATGATCATATTGATCTACATACCGCTATCCGAACCGGTGTCCTGGCTGCCATCCGTGGCCTTCTCGTCCGATGAGAGACGTGCCTTCTTCATCGGGACCTTGTCCTCTTCTGTTGTGTAGCAGGCGCATTAGTACTTGGAAGATAAGACCAAGGAAATCGAAAGGAGATAAAAGGATCATTGAACATCGAACTACTTACCATCATCGCTAATAGTGTCGCGATAAGAGCTGGTGTGGGTTCTCTTTCGAGAACTACGACGAGGAGCTGTGATAAAGCACGATGTTAGTGACATAGCAAATTCTAATAGAGGTGTCAATATACCTAGAGTGCCAGTTGACTCGGCTCCTTCGCCATCTGTGGTCTGTCCCTGAAGGAAAGCAGCAGACTCGGCGCGGAGATGACTCCAGGTGTGTGACATGCTCTTCTCAGTTCGTCCGGGGAGGGTGACCTGCTTGTAGGGGATACCCTTGTTCTTGCCACCGGTAAGGTGCTCGACGATCTGCACGAGAAAGCAGATCTGGTAGTTTTACTTGTTAGTAGACTGATGCTGGGGATAAATACTAGCTTACGTACCTTCTCCTGCTGCGACCAAGATCTTTTGCTCGACATGGTGGCTTGTGGGTGGACGAGGAGTGTGAGAGATGAGTGAGATGGGTTGAACAAGGTGACTAGTCGACGTGGCGACGGCGATTATTGAAAACTACTAAAGAGTTAGGAGGTAGATGATGGAGAGGATGAGGTTGTTGAGGTTGTTGAGGCTCTTGAGGTTGTCGGCGTTCAATGAGAAAGAAAGGATGAAGGTTGGAAGAAGAATGTTTACTCTGGACGGGCAGGCTGGGCGGCGCAAAAGTTCTTGGGGAGCAGGTGGGATGTGTTGTGTGTGTTGTGTGCACACGGCGGTTGACAAATCCACAGGCGCGTCACCTTCAGGCCACAACATGGGAAGCAGACTTGGACTGAAATAATAATAAACAGGAAGGAGCCCCGACATACCTTGATGCTGTAGATTCTTTTGGTCGTGTAGCTTGTTGCTGGGTGACGAATATGAACTGTGTAGGGTAATCAGGGTTGGAAAGGAAGTTCCTTACTGGCAGGTGAAATTCCAACGGGGAATCAGATGGGATTTATGAACGAATCTGAAGTCTACCTAGGTGGCGTGGCTACTCACGTCTTCTATCAACTGTCTCTTATTGCCGTAGTTCTCCCCATCTAACTTGGAGGGTTGGGCAGACACCCATTCGACTTAACCCTACCAGCATACAATATGTAGGTCTATCACACACTTGATGATGGGTCACTTCTGTTCTGTAATTATCTCGTAGTTGCAAGTCATATTTTGGTAGATGGCTTGAATGTGCACTAGATACAGGTCACCCGTGCACAAAAGCAAAAACCCTGGCATGGTTCAAACTCCGTAGGCAGCGAGAGTCCAAGAACCTTCAGCCCTATCGAGGTAGACAACTGTGATGGAATACATGTATGGTACTATGCTAAGAGGAGGTAGTAATTAATGACAGGTCATACTATTGTCTGTATCGAGGTATTTATTATCTGTCTAATACCAGTGCCGAACGGACGGGGAAGCTTTGTAGGGGAAATGCCAGAGACTACATATGTAGGAGGTTGGAGGTAGTATACCGGATGTTACTTTTCACACAAAATCACCCGATGCTTTCCTACATGTACTAGATATGATTTCGAAATCAAAACAGTATGATTTCGTTGTCCGATTTGACTGTGTACCTAAAGTAATAGCCTCTCTGATTGTAGGTGGCAGAACGAGAACAGCATCGAAATTACAAGTCTCTACTAATACTCTTGCAACCCCATATCTCATCAAGGGAAAAACGAACTGAAGGGACTCGTAATTTGTGGCTACAGGTTTGTTATATTTGTAGAGGTACTTGAAATACTAAGCGGCTGTTGTTCGAAGGTTCAAGTTTGCAGGTCGTTTGAAGGCTGGACCAGTAAAGTTACATCAGCCAGGTACAACACGTGAAAAGGTACCTGGGTATCGGGGTCTAGAGCAAGGGGACCAAGGGTCCTCTTCTCTGATTAGTTAATCGCTGCCTACCCCGACGCTAAGATAACGACCCGTTATCGAACCCTTGCCGGGTGCTGGCCCTTTCCTCCAGCAAAACTTAACCTGCAGGAGCTAAACGTTGTACCTACAGACCTCGATCAACCGGTTGGGACAGAGGCAGAGGGTAAAACTTGCCTCTGTTGGTATTCGCAAACAATCCTCCTCCTCCACCCTTCATCGCCGTGTTTCTTCAATTTCGGCGCCATCCAGTCTCCTATTATCCCAGTGCCATTGTAGATTCCACAGGCCGCGGAGAAACAACATATATAGATACCTATCTATCGTTCGTATCCGGTTATTTAGTGACACTGTCCGCGTCACGGTCGCCGTCGTTGTTATCATCGTCGCCCTCGCCATCACAGCCTCGATGCAGACGCTGGCTTGCCTAGGTGCCAAGTAGATGCGTGTTTCAGCAAACAGGAAAGAATTGGTGTTGAATGAGGCACAACCTGCCTTTGCGCACTGCTGAGTCAGGCTTCACCCGATTTCTCCAGTCGTCGTCAAGGTTCTCCCGACTCACATCGCCATCACTGTGTGCCTCACGGTGCGCCTCCGCGCCCAAACTCCGACATAGACTCACCATTTGTCTCACGCGCCAGTTCACCATACACTCACCTCGTTGTCAGTCCGAAACCACGGCAACTATGAATGGAACAAGCCCAACGTCGCGCTCCAAGCGCAAAGCTCCCTTCACACCCCACGAACACGACCGTCCTCCTAAACACCTCCGACCTGCTAATGGCAAGATGTCTCCAAGCGAGAATACACCCGATACAGAACTACCAAGTTTCATGGAAAACGATATGGCGACAGACGAGGAGTTGGCTATCCTTTATCCGCCTCAAGCCGCACCTGATACGGCGGAATGGCAGGCTACCATAGAGAAGGTGGTCAGGAATGTGGTATCTATTCGTTTCTGCCAGACCTGTTCCTTCGACACAGATGCTGCTTGTGCGAGTGAAGCCACTGGATTCGTTGTTGATGCCGAGAAAGGGTAAAGCCACTTAGTACCAAATACCCCCAGACCTTCTTCGCACGCTGACACTTTCATAGTTATATCCTAACTAACAGGCATGTCGTCGGCGCTGGCCCTTTTTGGGGCTATGTCGTCTTCGACAACCACGAGGAAGTCGATGCGTACCCCGTCTACCGAGATCCCGTTCACGATTTCGGCATTCTACGCTTCGACCCTAAAGCTATTAAATATATGCCTGTGGCGGCTTTACCTATTCGCCCTGACCTGGCAAAAGGTATGTTGTGGCCCTTAAAAACCCCTCAAAAGAATCGGACTACTAACGCTTTACCTAGTTGGTGTTGAGATTAGAGTTGTTGGAAATGATGCTGGTGAGAAGCTCAGTATCCTCTCCGGTGTTATTAGCCGACTTGATCGCAATGCTCCCGAGTACGGTGAAGGATATAGCGATTTCAACACCAATTACTATCAGGCAAACGCTGCCGCTAGTGGAGGCAGCTCTGGCAGTCCTGTCGTCAATATTGATGGGTTTGCCATAGCCCTCCAAGCTGGCGGAAGATCTGATGGCGCGTCCACGGACTATTTCCTGCCTCTCGACCGCCCATTACGGGCTCTTCGTTGCATACAAGAAGGTAGGCCAATTGAGCGAGGCACGATTCAGTGCCAGTTCCTCATGAAGCCATTCGACGAGTGTCGCCGACTTGGCCTGACCCCGATTTGGGAAAAGGCAGTTCGTGAAGCATTTCCTAAGGAAACCAACATGCTTGTCGCCGAGATCATTCTCCCTGATGGCCCGTCACACAACAAGATAGAAGAGGGAGATGTGCTTTTAAAAGTAAATGGTGAGATGATAACGCAGTTCATTCGACTAGACGACATATTAGACTCCAATGTCGGCAAGACCATCCGAGTGACTCTTCAACGAGGAGGTGAAGACGTCGATATTGATATCGAAGTCGGCGACCTCCACGCAATTACACCAGACCGTTTTGTAACAGTTTCTGGAGCCAGTGTCCACAACCTGTCTTACCAACAGGCACGCCTTTATGGTGTGGCTATCAAGGGCGGCGGCGTTTTTGTTTGCGAGTCAACTGGATCTTTCCGCTTTGACAGTGCGGATAATGGATGGATGATCCAGAGCGTTGATCAGAAGAAGACTCCTGATCTGAAGGCTTTCATTGATGTCGTCAAACAGATCCCGGACAAGAAGCGCGTGGTTGTTACTTATAAACACCTTCGCGATCTTCACACACTGAACACAACCATCATTAATGTAGACCGACACTGGTCTGCTAAGATGCGGCTGGCGGTACGAAATGATGTGACCGGGCTGTGGGACTTCGAAGATATTGCTGATGCTCTACCTCCTCTACCTCCGGTTCGTCGTAAGGGTGCGTTTATCCAGCTGGAGCACACATCTCACCCTGCTGTCGCCGATCTGGTCCGTAGCTTTGTGCGCGTAGGCTGTACAATGCCTCTGAAACTGGATGGATTTCCTAGAAACAGAAAATGGGGTATGGGCTTGGTGATCGATGCCGAAAAGGGCTTAGTGATCATTTCACGAGCAGTTATTCCCTACGACTTGTGCGATATCTGGATTACCATCGCCGACTCTATTGTTGTTGAAGGCAAGGTTGTCTTCATGCACCCACTGCAGAACTACGCAATCATTAAATACGACCCTGCGCTCGTTGATGCACCAGTCCTGAGCGCAAGACTGAGCAAGGATAACATCACTCAAGGGGCCTCAACAACGTTTATAGGATATAACAGAAGTGGCCGAATTGTACATGCAGCCACTACAGTCACCGAAATGACCACGGTTGCTATTCCTGCCAACTCTGGCGCGCCGCGATACCGGGCCACCAACGTCGACGCAATAACTGTAGATACCAATCTCAGTGGGCAATGTGGAAGCGGAGTGCTTGTCGATAAGGACGGCACAGTCCAGGCTTTATGGCTCACCTACCTTGGAGAGAGATCTTCTGGTTCTAGAGACGAGGAGTATCACTTGGGTCTTGCTACACCAACCTTGTTACCTGTTATATCGCAGATCCAGCAAGGCCAAGACCCGAAGTTGCGGATGTTGCCAATGGAATTCCGACCTATTGCTATGTCTCAAGCGCGGGTGATGGGTGTGTCTGAAGACTGGATACACAAGGTTTTCCTGGCGAACAAGCATAACCATCAGTTATTCATGGTCTCCAAATGCACCTTTGAACGCGATGACCGTCCCACCGTTTTACTAGAGGGTGATATTATCTTGACCCTGAACGGCAAGATCATCACGCGCGTGTCAGAGCTTGATGTCATGTACTCACATGAGGTCCTCGATGCAATTATTGTTCGAGAAAGCCAAGAGATGCATCTCCCAGTCCCAACGTCACCAGCTGACAACGTGGAAACCAACCACGCCATTTCATTCTGTGGAGCGGTGCTTCACGTTCCCCATCTTGCTGTTAGACAACAGATCAGTAAGCTTCCTAGCGAAGTCTACGTGTCTGCCAGAAGCAGGGGTTCGCCGGCATATCAGTATGGCCTAGCACCAACCAATTTTATCACTCATGTCAACGGCAAGCCTACTCCGGACCTCAAGACCTTCCTAGAATACGTGGTCAAGATCCCGGATAACACTTGTAAGCCTCTCCCTCTTTGTCTACATATCCGATCAGACCAAGATTTACTAACACAACCCCAGATTTCCGATTGAAGGCCATGACGTTCGACAACCAGCCGTGGGTCGTCACTATGAAGAAGAACGAGCACTACTTCCCGACCATGGAATGGATCAAGGACGGCTCGGAACCGTGCGGCTGGCGACGCATCACGTACGAGAGTGGTAAAGCGGTCGAGGGCGAGCCAACAGACGGCATCCTACCTGTGCAGGATGGCGAGGACGCTGAAGACATGGATGACGATGGTGGGATTTAAACGCTGCTTGTCTTTCGCGACAATTTCGCGAATATCATGCTGTAGGCCATCATGGATGGCTTAGAGATAGCCATGAATTCTCATAGACCCCTTTGTACATAGACTCGTAAATAAATACGGGCAGGCAGGCTGAGCAACGAACTAGGGGCTTGGCTAGCTGGGCTAGAGTGGCCTTGATTTTTCACCGCGTTTTGCTAGTTCTACTGGAATTTTAATTCTCAACTTTTCTGCCCACGCCACTCCAGTTATCTCCTCTTGCTCTAGGACTTGTTTCTCTATAGGTACTGAAGTCTAAGAAGTTAACAGAAGATTCTTTTCTTCCAGATTCATTTTTCTTCATTCATAATACGTGGTTTACTTTCACCTTTCTTACATATAGACTGTCTACTGGCATGAGATGAAAACCCATTTGGTAAATTCAAGTTCTGCGAACACGCTTCATTCTAAGGCGCTTGCAACACTAAATGTATGACTGTCAAATCTATATTTCGTCCAAAATAAATTTTTAGGATGGCCTCTGTTGCAGGACTGTTCCGGCATCATATGACTTCGTCCCATCTATCCTTTTCTTCCGCACCTATAAATCATACATGAATGAAATACGCATACTCGGATCACCTCACAATCTGTATCATGTAAAGCTTATTAAGATGACTGCCACATACAACTTGAATTCTATTACCATTTTCTAGGGTCTCTTAAAAACTAAATATTATCCTAGAAATTCTTAGGTAGTAGGTAAGTTAGGATGCCTCTATGGGTATTTAATTTTAAGTCAAGACTCAAACAACCCTGCCCTCCCTGGATGGCATCCTTCTATATATGCACCCAATTACCGTCCCCGCGGGTTGAGGACAAAAGCTCGAACTGACTTCCCGAGCCTAATATTCATGCCATGCAGTTGGTCCGCAATGGAGAATGAGAAAACAACCAACTCCTTCCACCCCAGCAGTTCGGAGAGCCAAACCCGTACTAACAACCGATTTCAAGGGCCCGAACCACAATCTACGATTTATCAAAGGGTATCAACGATGCAATGAAAAACAACCAGGGCAATCCAGCCAATAGGAGCTCAGATTAGCGAAGAAAGAAGGATTCAGTTATCGTAGCTCGTCCTATCGTCATATCGCGCACTCTCGCCGATCAACATCTCTCTCCTATCCGTTACCGGCCATCATGAGATGATTTACAGAACGATGGCGAAGGCGGCCGCGACGAGGAGCACCATGCCGCTCATAGGGGCGTGGATGCTATCGCTTCCCGCCTCGACGAGACCGTTTGCGGGAGCCGTTGGTGAAGGAGACGACGTTGCGGAGGCGGTGGCGGAGGTGTTTGCAGAGGTGGTTGCGGAGGTGGTTGCGGAGGTGGTTGCGGGTACAGGGTTAGTGTTGGTTGGGGGAGGCATCGGGGCTTCTGTAGTATGAGACACGTAGTCCCAGGTGATGGTAGTGCTTTGAGTAATCTTAACTACCGTAGCACTTTCGGTGCTGATATGGGTTAAGGAAGGCGACTTAGTTGTTGAAGTTGACGAAGGTGTCGCTGCTGTAAGAGATCCAGGAAGGCTGTAGGCCGCGGCGCATTCCTTCAGGGTCATATTGTCGGGGCAGCACCAAGTAGCGCCTCTCTCATCGGCTGTGCAAAAGTAGCCGTCGTCGCAAGAATCTGGAGGTCGGTCAGCAAAGTATCCGTATTTATTTATTCCCCCATCTTATATCCTACCTCCGGTTTTGCCAGGACAACAAGTCTGCTTGGCCGTTTTGTTAAAGCAGTGGACAACACCGTCATTGGAAGCACACTGCTCAAATCCTTTGCCGCATGCGTCGGCACAGGTCTTCCCAGAGTCGCAGAATTGCTGCTCAGGCGAATATCCTCCGTCCGAGCGGCGGTCGAGACCAAATATTTCCCTCGGTGACATGCGGGCGAACTTAAGCTGATACGGCTGGCGCAAAGGCTCGGCGATAGCCTGGCCAGCAAGTGCCAAAACGGCGATTGAGGATACTGCGTGGAACAACATGATGGTGATTTCTTTCAAGAGATATTTAGGTCTTAGGTTGAATATAGTGTAAGATACAGAAGTTAATGCTGTTTTCGCAGGGCGTCAAGGATGGACTATAGTGAGAATAGAAGTGAGTGTACGCTCGTCGGAGCTGTAACGAATGAATGACAGAACGAATGTAATGTTTGAATAAATGTGTGTCAAACGGCCACGCCCGCGACCTGAGGATGGAAGTCGGAAAACGAAAGAAAGGGTCCCAAAAGGGAAGTGCTGGGTTGGATCGCAAGCTGCTAGCAGATATATAGGGAAAGAGTGTTGTTCGGCGTGTGGCCCTCCTTTATCACCGAGGCAGTTATTAGGGCGATCACCCTTCGTTATTTAAATGTGTATCACCAAGTGCGATCCCAACCCAGAATTACCTGCCTGCCCTACTGCGACCCATGTCGTGCATCTTGAGTTGGCCCTGCCAGGTGGGCGCAGGGCAGTGATTAGGCGCGGGCGCATGAATGATCGTGACAGGGATGACCGGATCGCCAAACAGATCAAATTGGGGAGCCTGCCAAGATACTCCTGTCGTAACCTCCTGTCCAAGGACTGACCTATAGCTAACTCATCTGAGGTTTAATAAAAGCTGACCGTTCTCTCGGGTGTATAACATAATCTTTGTCAAACGGGACTATAGGACGAGAAATTCCAGACAATTGCCGCTCTATCAGGTGGCCGGCTTGGGGCACAAGCGCACCAGAACCACGGCACTAATAATAGATGGGTAATCCATGGAGAGCCAGTGAGTTCAAAAATGTTTAGGATAAACTGGTGGTTGCCAAGCTTCCCTACAGGCTTAGCCCTGTACATATGTAGTGAATAAAGTAAATGCCGGGTTGCTCGACTTCTGGGTGATCCTCCCTCGAAGGAGGAAGAAACAGAGAGCGAAAGTGTCAAGGAGGCGCGCTAAAGCTCCCTAGCAGCCTACTATAGTAGATACAAGTACCGAACGTACCTTACCTAAAAGACACCAAATTAGAGATTACATAAGGGGATCGTCAGGAACATTTCCGATTCTGAAGGATTTGGCGCAGGCGATTGGCTGGACCGAGCAGCGATACCCCTGCTACAGAGTTTCATCTCGGAGCTATGCACGCCATCTATTTAACCATTCGTTTTCCACTTTGAAAATTTCACGTCCGTCAAGACTTCTACAGTTGTTGGTAACCTCAATATGCACTTATGTAATTCACCAACGTCACCTTCACTTCCATCCGCACTATCTACGTCGAAACTTGGAAACTGACTAGGCAAAAATACATCGTTGAAGAGATGACAAAAGCCGAATGAGCACTACATCTGACACTTTGATTATTACATCGGTGGCTCAGCCTTTTTGGCACCAAAAATATCATCCTCGGCTTCCTTCCCCAGATCTAACCATATTAGCGGCACAGCAGGGACTCCGCGCGATTGTCGTCTTACTACATCCAAATAGTGCAACGGAGTTAAGACTTTCTAGACTCGAGATTTCCCTAGACCGCGAAAATAAGCAAACTCAAAGCTAGAGTGATGGGTTAAGTTAAGTATCTAGGTGAAATCATGCAACTTGGTTGTTACCTTTCCTTAATCTCATCACCATGCTCAGAAACACCCGTGAATACGCCTCATCATGTGCAAGATCAAATAGTACCACGCTTGCTTGGATCAAGAATTGGTAGAGACAGTATTGCACGCTCAGGTTCAAATTAGTAGTCTTCAGAACTGCATTGTCTCTAGATCAGCTCGAGTTTTGGTATCCAGAGTTTGATACCAGCATACTGAATCTGCCTATGTAAGCGCCAGTGTAGACGATTTCAACGACAAGTTTCAATGACCAATATATACAACTTGTTTACCGTACAAATCCGGGTTATCGGGTCGTTCCTATCATTGGGTGGACGGTAAGGCATCGCAGCATCGGAGCAGTTTGGACTGAAATGTTGAAGACAGCAGCTAGGCGGAGTAGCAGATTGTTACTGCCCCAACTTGATGTGCTTCCTTAGTTCAACATGCAATTATGACCCGATAGTAGTCTTGCGACTTTGGTAGAGATTAACCATATAAGGTTCGCGGTGACTTAGAGAATTCGTCCCTCAAACAACACTGTCTCATCTACCTCCGTATTCTATTCCATATGGGTTGAGACAAAGTTCTAGTAGAGTTCAATTAACGTAAACCTCAAAATCTACTCTTGTAGCTTGTGAGTCCAATTTCGTCTGATAGGATCGTCGTTCTAGGTTGAATATAGCCAGCACTATCACACGCGCCGTTAAACGCAGGTAACTAGCAATTATTCAAAGCTTCTAGGCCGTCAAATGCCCAGGCCTGGACGTGGTGAAATGATGGCCTGTATGTTCTAATCAAAGCTTTTGGCTACGCACATCTGGTTTAACCATCGACTATATAGCTTGCGTCTATCTAACACGCGATTCCTTAGGGTGTATGTAGGAAAAGCCCAAGAAGAAATTTAACGTCTTCCTGATATGATCGACCTGACACTCGTTTCCGAATCCAAAGGGGGTTGGTCATATAGATATTGGCTATGCTTGTTGGCCGCCACGAGGTTCCTACCATATGTCATTGCCCTTGCTGCTGGCGTAGCGGCAGGGACATCTCCCAGTGACCAGAACTCGAAAGAACACTGAGAGTCCTTAAGGAGTTTTTCCCCAGCCGGCCATAGCGATCTACGTCCGGAGCTCCATGATACCACGGAGGCCGCCGACGAGCTAACGAAAGAGGAACTATGTAGGTGTCGCGAACTCACTATACCTTAACGGTATAGACGGGATTCGAGCCAGCAGGGACGCACATATCTCCCTTTACTC
The DNA here is from genome assembly GCA_022578955.1 of Hypoxylon sp. FL1857. Taxonomy (NCBI): domain Eukaryota; kingdom Fungi; phylum Ascomycota; class Sordariomycetes; order Xylariales; family Hypoxylaceae; genus Hypoxylon; species Hypoxylon sp. FL1857. The sequence continues at coordinate 254,180 of MU400401.1, forward strand.
TCTAGAGGAGCTCATCTCCACGAAGGAGAAACTCGAGAGGGACCGCTATTGTACGCCTTTTCGCGATAAGTCGTGTCCTTCTCCTGCGGTCATCCTTGGTTGACGAATCTCCGTTCGAAATGCTTTTCCTAGCGGCATATCGCAGGCCCTCCAATACGAACTTTGTGGATACACACTTTGAAGAGAATCTTGAATATCAACCAAAGCTCGCAAGTCACAGAAACGTCCCAAGGGCGCCAACGCTACCTTGGTGGGCCCGGAAGGTCGCCCGATGGCAATACGCCCATCGTAGAATTCGCCTCCGCCCTTCGGTAGTCGCGTTCATTATAGCTATTGCTACCTTAGTCGATCCTTGACGAGCTGAACACGGGGAAAGGGGGCATTGACCCATAATCCCCCATGTATAGCCCCCACCGCCATTTCAACGGACAAAATCTCGGCTCTTCCTGTAGAAGGGGGCTAGAAAAGTTCGATAGATGCCACCGAATTACTAAATCGTTTGTAGATAGGTGGTCATAGTTTGGGTCGTATGTTGCAATGGGCAATCTTTCCAGGATGATCTATCCCCCCTTTATTAGCTCACAACGTGACACCAAGGCAGCCTTACGGTGATCCACTGCGCCTCCTCCCCTATAGCATGCTGTTCATGGGATGAGTACCTAGGTAGCTTAGCCTGATATGGGAACACCCGCGGGTGTCTATATGGACAGCTAATATACCAGACTTGAGAGGCGGGAGACAAGTCACCTTTCGAGAAGCTGATCGAACGGCAAGACCTTCTCGATCCGGAAAACCCAGCTGATGACATTGAGGTATTCGAGTGGCGAATATTCATGTCGTCGCGCGTCTCGGACCCAGTGTATTGAAACAGACTTCGATATTAGGTGATTACCTACCTCATGCGGGTGGCCCCAACACTTTTCCTGGCGCATATATCGTGAGAATTTAAGACATGGAGGGCTAATAATCGATGCGGTCAGCAGGACCCCGTGGCGAGAAACTTCTTTCTCAGTTTAGGGCTGAGATAGACAGGGTCAGACTTGCGGCCAAAACAGCCAAACACCTGCAACCCCTCGCGTGGGGGAGATGGCAAACTCGTCAGCAGGCCGTCGTTGCCGGTGCTGCCTGGGGAGCCCGGGCGTCCTAGAGCGAGGACGTGTACGACGTAGAGAATGACTCCTCATCAGGCGGTGTGGGCAAAGCGAGGCCACGAGAACACTCGACTGCATCTGAGAGTTGCATTTTGCGGATGTGTTGGCTAGGGGGGAGCAGCCAGTGGTCTAGGACCGCGGGCTTCTTTCGAGGCTGTGGTCCAGTGAGGACGGCCGGAAACCCCGAATACACCGGATCATACGCCGTTGCAATCGCGAGGATCTCGGCGGCTCGCGTTCGTTGGATTATTAGCGAGGTCACGCATTAGACCATTTTGCGGCTCATCGTGGGCTTCCGGCGATATCGGATTGAGGTCCCTGTCCTTCTGGCGCCTACGATGGATGGCCCGGATGTGAAGGTTAGATGTCAAAGTTTGATATCGAAATACTACGCACGCTGCGAAGTCGCATAAGGGGTTTCGAGCGGTTTCCGGCCGATCCCGAATCCCTCCGTCAATAGCTGAAAGTGGGAAGATTTTTTGGTTTCGGAGTCGGCATAGACTCGGAGATAGAATCGCAATCCCGTCGTTGGAATTTCGATTTAGGTGCATTAGCCCATTATGTAATTACGTAAGCGGGTCGATTAGCTCGGTCCCAGGGCTATGGTAAGGTAGCTATCGGGCGAGCGGGGGTGATGTCATTCCCGATCAGTAGGAGACTTTGGGAGCTCTGAAAGATTTTTTTTGTGGCTTGCTGACAATTACCAAATCAGCTAACCTACATGAAATGTAAGGCTGCCTGGGGCAGGCAAGGCAGGACAGGGCAGGGCACGTAGGGCAGGGAATATTCTTGCCGACTTCCATGCATAAGCAGAAAGGCGAGCGATACTACATAGCCTACTGGGGGGGTTCACGCGTTGCTGGTGCATCGGCAACTACATCTCCATTCGACCAATGAGAAGAAACGGGAATTGATTTATCTGGGCTCTAATGTGCTTTTTCATGTTGTGCAAGCTTACCGCCAAGCCCTGCTCGAGCGGTACCATGTATCAAAGATTCCTAATGCGCCCTCTATCGGAGTCGGGATTTAATCTTTTCTCGGGTTCTAAACTTCTGCGTCTAAAAGGGGACTTGAGCTTCTCTGCGATACCCGAGCCGTCTCATCGGTCTAAGGGGTTGAAATTGGATCCCGAGAGCATCCTTCTCATGCTTCCATAGAATCGGAGAAATTGAGCTGTTCTATAATATGCACCTCCGCGGCAAAGCTAGAGTCTTTGATTGCCCATTTCCCCAGCTTGGCGAGCACCATACCCTGGATTGATTGCATATGGGGGACGTAGTGATGTAACGCCGGCGTGTTATCGGCCATCCATAACATGATGAAGCAGGCCATACAGCTCTGCGAGAATGTCCACAGGTATGGAGAGCGTTTGTCTATCATGTCCACCGCGTTGTAGAGATACGTGACACAAGACTCGATGCAGGTCTCACACCTTTCTAAGACAACAGGCGACTCGCTGTATGGATCGGGGCTCAGAACGGAAGAGCTCGATGGAGATTGGCCTTCAAGTTGCCGAGAAACCATCTGAAGTAGGAACGGCCGGTGAATAATGTGTCTTGCGGCATAATATCGAAGTCTAAGAACTCGGGCCCGATCATTAGGTAGTGGTAAAGTTCCCTTTACGGGTCGCAGGTAATCCGGTATTGAAAAGTACCACTCCTCCAGTTGTCTATTGAGTTCAGCACTAAGAGCCAGGAGTTTCTGGAGACCCAGACTCTGCCAAGCCTGGTTAGGACCCGTAGGCAGAATTGGGTTAGGGCTCGTTTGTGACATCTCGGGGCCGTAGAGGGAGTTGTGTATACGGTTTAGGAGTCGACGGATAGCATGCTCGGCGATAAAGTAAATGGTATTCTCATTGTCAGCGGGATCTGTGCTATGCGGGAGTCGCATTCTGTCGCCTAGCGGCTCGATTCCACTTCGAGGAACATCGAGTTCGGCGATCCGGTCGCTAGAGGAGTGAAGTTAGTACGCAAAGCTCGGGTCCATGTTATTAGACTGTCCTACCACTCGACCGTAAAACACTGCCAAAATGTTCTTAACTCGACTTCTTCGAATTCTGCACTCGATAAATTGGGTCTTCGGCTTTAATTGGTTAGCATAGATCATCCATCATCCAAGAGCTTCCGTTACCTCTCAAGAAGGCCAAGAAATATTCGCGAAGAAAATTGTGCCATCTTCCAACTATGAAGGGGTCTTCCTAGATGGGCGAAGTACGAGGCTGCAAGTAATAAAGCCTGACAAAGGCTTGTACTTGGCCGGAACTCCCACACTAATTTATGCAGCATAATTCGTAATGCGGGTTGGAAGAAGTGAAGCCCGAGTGCTTCGTCACTTTCGTAATCCCCTCCGTCGTCAGAGCAAACGGTTCCTAGAGCATAGACGCAAAAGCATATCGCAGTCCCGATCTCCTCCATATCTTTTTCCTGAATAAGTTGATCCTGCCATGACTTAAGCATGCTCGGCGTAAAGAGCGGGTGGTGGGGATGAACGTTTTGAAAATAATTTTTGGATAACGCATCTAGAGTACTGATATCAAGGGATGGCCAAACTAAAGGACTGTCATATAGTTTTCCTAAGAGTCCGGGTAGCGGTAACCTTTCCTCGGTCTCAAAGAAGTAGTCCCTTGGGTACTCCCCGACATGATCACGCACCATTGGTAACGAAAGGAGCGTGCTTGGCAGAGTAGCATGGTTTTTTGGTATCAGAAACTGCGGCGAGTCGAGATGAGGGTCTATCCCAGCAGATGTTGAGGGCAGGAACTCCTGTTGCTGTTGGAACGGGGAGAAATAATCGGCCTGGCTCGTTGGGTATGAAATGGGGCTAGACCGTGTGCTTAGTTGATTAATTTGTTGGCTCTGATGTTCGAGTAGAGACTCTATGCGTGCAAGTCGATCGATGACAGCAGTCGGGCTTGCGTCTTCGACTCTACCGTCCTAAGTTAGCAAGCAGGAAAGCGGTTTAAAACTACAAGAAAAAATCGAGTGACAGCACCTATCGAACGGCAATTCCTTGTATACGCAGTCGGCATTTGAATCCCTGCAAGTAGAACAAGGCTTCTTCCCATCGCATCTTCGTTTACGATGCCTAATTTATGTCAGGTTGCAATGAGTGTGAGTTAGCTCGGAGGGAGGGAAGTACCTGCAGAAATCGCAAGCAAGAAGTGCGCCTGATTCTCGGTAAGTACATGGTAGTCTATCAGATATTCGGGAAGAGAAGGGTAGTCATACGTTTCCTTGTGTAATTCATGTGGCTAACCCGAGGAACTAACTGAGACGAAGGTCCCCCCCTGACTTAACTGTTATCGTCCAAGGCGAGGGTAAGCATTAACTAGGGTATAATAATACCTGATAGTCGAGCGCGTAAGTGCGGATGCTTCCGTCAAAATACCCTGGGCCGAGAATGCTTACCACGCTCGCGTCTAATGTAGTCGATCCAATAGCTGGGAACGTGGTATAAGATCCTTGGACCTTACTAGGGTTTTTGGCAACTGGATACTAGGCTAGGGAGTTAATGCCACAATGCTACTGTTTAAACTTCTTTATAGCTGGGCGGCAGCGAACTCTTTTGACTGCCCCACGGGCTAATGCCGGACCAATTTTGTGCTGATAAAGTGGCCGCTGATCCTGGCCAACAAGACTCTCAAAGATATGAAGTATGAAACATCAAGGCATCTCAGGCACGTCCACGTACGCAGGTGTTGCAGCCGTATTATAGTTGTCACATAGGAAGACACTTGCCCAATCACTTAGGTAAGTCAAGAAATAGGGACAAGCCCCCCTTATGGGGCAAATGGAACACTATCCACCGCACCTCAGACTTACCTTCGTCTTCCACTTATGACTAACCGCTGCTGGGCTGTATGGGGAGGGCCGGAGGCCACCTTGGTTAGATAAGTGAACGCTATTGGCATCTCGAAAGGGAAAATATATCAACCTGCAGGACTCATACCGAGACAGAGCTAACAAGCTTACTCGATCCGTACGTCATCAACATTGGGCTCGGCTGTATTATAAATACGCTATTATTATGATAAGTTAGTGTCAAGCATGAGGTAAGGCTCGATAGACGCGGGCCACCACCTCGAGTTATTCTTAGGGTTGGGACGAGAATAACGTACATGTAGAGTCGCTCGTACACAAAGAGTAAAGGGTACCGGGCTGTATTTCAGCTCCACCTGGAGGGGCGGGTAACAGCGGGGCATGGGGGGAGTTCGAAGCAGGTTTAAAGAGAACATTACATTGAACGGCTGCAGCAGAGCTGTCAAAAGTACACCCACCATGATGCTTATAGCAGTAGAGGTACAGTCTACCCCGAGTCTACAAACAACCCGACGAAAATATCAAGTGATCCGCCAACAATGCATTTTCTGCATTTTTTTATGTGACGAACCCAGGGTCCTTGCCGGGGGGTATACATAGACGCGGATCATCGTTGCTTTTGGTGGGGACCTACTAGGTAGCTTCGGTTAAGAGATTTCAGGCGGGATAAGTAGCTTCTAGTCCGCATCCGAGGGTGATTGCTTTGGTAATATCTGGCTAGGCCTGTCCTTCTCGATTGGTTCATGGGATTCTGACATACATGAGGCAGCCTTGAGCGCACGACGACATCCCATTGAATGTCGTACATGTGGGTACCCCGTGCTGTATGTATGGCGTCGGCATGCAACTGACAAATATGGTGGATGGGAATGGACGAGAGCGGATATGAAAGGACCCCCCCGTTTGGACACCGGAATCATATCATGTGTCTACATGCAGTATAAAAGATCGCAAATGATTACCTACTTGGTCCTATTTACCGTCCTTGTACGTCAGTGCTCCTTTTTAAAGGCGTATTTAGGGCTGAGCTAGTCGAGAAAGGCGAGGGACTCCGGGGGGAAAAATCGACGCCGTGAAAAGAATGCTGTTGTCAGCTTGATTTACATAGATTGAAATTTACTGGGGTCCTAGGGATGTTTTCAAGTGGCTTGTGACATGCTATATGTGTTACTCCGAATGTGTAAACGCCTGAAAATACAAAGGACAATACATCATAACGCCGTCGGAGAATTACCTATATGTAGGCGCATAGGTAGCTGAGTTAGGTACCTGGTCACAAACCCCGAAACCCAGCCCCCCCTGGTCACAGAATCCTTCCAACAACATCTAGAGCCCTTGTATTGCGCAACCAATTGCCGTAGGCCCGGCATCACTCGGGATCGCTGTCGCCGTGAATCGGGACGTCATGGCTCGGTTTGATCAAACTTTCTACTTTAAGAGATATCGGGCGAAGAGCGAACTTCGCTGTCTCGAAAGCCGACGATGCCGGGAGACGGCGATGCGGGCTTCCACTGGACGATTCCAGATCCCAAGCAATGCCTTGAGTCACAACGCTCTGGAGGCGACACACCCGCTGGATATTTGAACCGCAATGCCCGCTCTTGACTATTCCTACAGTCCCTTTTCTTTAATAAAGGCTACATGGGACCAACTACTGGAACCAAGTTGCCTCCTAATCTGGGTGAAAGAAATTCCGTAAAGTATCACCCAGGCCGTCGCCCTCAGCATCAATTTTGGAAGAGCCTTGGCAAGCATCGATCCTAAATATTTGCCTGGGCTATCTCGACAAATAGGATCCTTCCATCTGGCTGAAGTGCTCTCGTTGATTCTAGCTGCTCAAGCCTTACTTTATTCATGATGTTCTAAGCGAAATACTGGTCTAGCATCATGCCTGAGAGCTCTGCAGAGCCCAGGTCATTCTGGCAATATCTAGCGAAGTCATGTCGGGGCTGCCCAACCTTCATTCCTACAGGTAACGTCGTGATTCCTAATTCTCGAATACTAGAGACGGCATTGGTCTTTGAGCCTCGTCCTCCAGGGTTGCTGGAGTGTATGCATGCTAGCTAAAACTAAACCTAACCCCTGAACTCAGACAACAGGGTGCCATCATGAAGAGCACGTTACAGTGGTATACGTTAAATGATAAAGAAGTATTGGACCGGACCGAGTGGAGGTTCATTTGAAGAGCGTCGGAAAAGCCGCTCGCTGTCAGGTTCACTGACTAGGGTTGGGTATGGACATGGTAAATTCTCACAGGAGTGATGGCCTCATGATGTTGGTCTCATGTGGGAGCTGATGATGAATGTCTTCATCAGGCCTAGAAGGAACGGTGTCATCAAACGATTAGCGGAATAAGGGTGTCCTATTAGTGGTCCAAGGTGCTATATAAGCTGATCGTCGATGGTCCTTCCAGACAGATCTTGAGCCTAGAAGCAACAAGAGCCAGCAGAACACCACGAAGACACGACTCTGAGGTATATTATCGAATATAAGATCGGTTGTTACTTCGCTTTATTTGCTTGGACGCCGGCAGTGACTTTTCCCCTTTCTACTACCGGACAATCAACTGAGGTTGGTCATACGTTGACCCCCCCTGACTCAACCCAATAACATCCATGGGTTATTTGCCCTCACCAAGCGGAAAGTGGCAGCTCATCTGCTTGACTTTGACTAACTCTGGTACACACCCCCTCACCGCCACGTTGTTGACGTTGTGGATATGGCGAGTGACTTCTTGTAGTCTCCATGGCGCATTTTGGCTACGACCAGGTTCGTGCACCACTTACCACCCTCCTTGGTTTGACGATTAGCTCACGCCCCAACGCCAGGGAATCTTTGCCGGTGCCCTCATATCGCCTGATTTCCTCGAGATATTCCCAGAGACCAAGGTTCCAGGTGTCTCGGGCATTACGTCTAGCTGTTTCTCTGTGGGTCGAGACGCTCAACATTGCCAATCGCGGATGCTGACCGTTGCATAAGCTCGGTGCTTTCTTCGGCTGCCTTGCATCATTCTTACTTGGCGATAGATTGGGGCGGAAGAAGTCTATCTACGTTGGGCTCGTTGTCAATGTTATTGGCGTCGTCTTGCAGATTGCAGCTTACCACCTACCTCAGATGATTGTCGGCCGTGTTTTGAATGGTTTTGGAAGTATGTCGAACCCCTAAAAGCCAATGGACCTATTTTCTCTAAATTCTCACTCGGGAGAGCGTTCATTTCGTTCAGAAACGCCCCTGAAATCCTACATAATCAAATACGACCTCGGATACCCAACTAGTTGTATGTACTGACCCCCCCCCTTAATTGTAGTGGGTATCCTATCGTCAACATGCCCCGTGTTTATGGCGGAAGCTTCACCGTCTCCTATTAGAGGCAAGCTTGTCGTGCTGGGCTCCTTGTGCAACACGGTGGGATTCTGCATAGCGAACTGGATGAACTATGCCCTTTACGAAAATAATGGACCATTCCAGTGGCGATTCCCTTTAGGCTTCCAACTCGTTTTCCCTGTCATCGTAGTAACGTTCCTACCGCTAACAGTCGAATCACCACGATGGCTTATACTACGGGGAAGATTTTCGAAGGCTCGGGAAATGCTGGCCCGAATTCGAGGAACGCCACACGACCTTAACGACAAGGACTTGAACGACGATCTTAGGTCGATTCAGAAGGCTCTCGAGAAAGAACAAGCCGCCCGTGTGTCTACAGCGAATGCCCTGTTCTCTGGAGACCCCTTACAGAATGCTCGCCGCCTTTTGCTCAGGCAAGTTGCCTCACAGGCACCAATAGGCTAGCCAACACGATGCTAACATTCTGAAGCTGTGGCACCCAGCTCATGCAACAGTTCAGCGGCGTCAATGCTCTTGGCTATTACCTTCCCACTCTGTTGATCGAGTCCGTCGGAGTATCTAGCTCGTATGCAAGATTGCTAGCTGGGGCGAATGCAAGTCTCTACTTGGGAGCGGCTTTTCTATGCTTGGTACTAGTTGATCTAGTCGGGAGACGCAAGTACGACCACAACATAATGTGTCGCCTCGACTTTAAGGGGGACGAATTGGCTTACACACTAGCAGGCTTATGATGTACGGCTCTGTGGCAATGGGATCCTGTTACCTTGTTGCTGCGGTCACTTTGAAAGAGGCGAACTTACATCTGGACCAGAAGGCAACTCTCGGAAAAGTCACAGTTTCTATGTTCTTTCTTTACTATTTCTGCTATGGTACCAGCTTTGCGAAGGTCCCTTGGGTCTATAATTCCGAGATCAGCAGCTTGGGGTGGCGTACTAGAGGAGCTGCCGCTGCTACTGCAACCAACTGGATGGCCGGGTTCGTCATAGTGCAGTTCACGAAGGTTGGGGTGGACAATTTGGGCTGGGGATTCTACCTTCGTGAGAACTCCTATCCCTGCAATATGAGCAGTTATTAACTGACTTTATGTGGCCAAATAGTCTTTGCGGGTTTCTGCTGGTCATACCTGCCCCTCGTGTTTCTTTTCTACCCTGAGACATCCCGTCGAACGCTCGAAGATATGGACGAAATATTTAGGAATCGTGATACCCTATTTGTCTTCAGGGATGAGATCCTCACACAGCGAAGCCGCCCCCAAGAATTCATTGACGCCGAGCAGAGACGCATTGCCCAGGCTCCTATCCATACACATGACCCCTAGAGTGTTCACGGCGCAAGCCCTGTTATCTACTACCCAACATAGACATCTTTCACCGCTGTTGATACATGGAGAGACTGATACACTTTTGGGTCTTGTACTATCATCATCCTTTTATAACGATCGACGGGGAGGGGTATTCAAATCGACCCTGGGTGTATGACTTCGATGCCTAATCTAACTGGTGGTTCGACCGACGCCCTTCAAGAGTCTTTGATGAACGCTCTACATTTGATGTTTACATGGAGTTAGTAACTAGCACAAGGACACAATCTCAAGTTTATAGAGTACGCTCAGCTTCGTTGCTTACTCATGGTTCCAATGTGTTGATGCTGGGTATCTATGTTGTAACGTGGCCAATAGACACTAGTAGCTAATGCACCTAGTGATAGAGGTCCTTACTACTCACCTGGCGATTATGTTTCGGAGGTTACTTTTGTTATATCCATATGCCCTCGCGTTACCTCAAAGAGTAGTTGAAATTTGGCAGGTAAACACGGCCAACGATGAACAAGAAACTATGTCTGAATATCAGCTTAGTTTATTGCCGAGGGTGTTGACTTGCTGGTTGTTTGATTCTCTGGGTAGTTAATTAAGATGAATTCCCAAAGATAAAGCCTCGCCCGAGCACCAGAAACATGCTCAGTCCCAATACGTGAAGCGCGTCTCAAAGTTTATATTCGCTAGCAAAATAAGTAGCTAGATTAACTCTCTGGCATGTTCCGCCGTCACCTAGTAAAAGGAGGAAGTCGGCTTAATCTACTCGACATCCTGACCTTTGCGGAGGCTCATATGGGAGGTGTCTATCCAGCAGCCCTGATGAACTGTGACCATGCCCGGTTTCGTCATATTAGTACAGTAGTTCACAATCGGACAAACCGTGGCTTTCCCCAATTTGAAGCCGTCTTTCCGAACGCCAACAATCCTTGGTGGATCGTGAATGCATCTTTTCTTACACTGTATTCCATCAACACATCATTTAATGACCAGAGAGAATACCGAAGTCGTCTGCTTTGCCCGATACGAGAAGACCAACGATCAAGCCGAAAAGACCTAGGACAGAACTGAAGATTTCGATGACGAGGATTTTGACGAAACTGACAGCCTTTGTTAGTATACCATATAACCAAGAAAAGGACGAGACGTCGATCATACAGAGAAGGGTCTGCAGCATCTGCTAGAGCGGCTCCACTGCCGTTGATACCAACAGCAATACCGCAAACTAGGTTGCATCCTCCCACGGTCAACCCAGCCCAGAACAAGGCGAATCCGGTGTAGTAGCTGTTCGCATCGAAGGTTTCATATGCGTTCGCGTAGTTGACCTTAGAGGAGAACACGATGGCCATAATAACACCGTAGATGGCGACGACTTCGCAGAAGATAATGGAAATCAGATTCTTGGTTCGGATCCGGGGTGCCTTGACACCGCCACCGAGGATAGACGAGCCTGTGATAAAGATACCCCTGAATACATGTTAATCGCGGCGGGTTCGATCAGGATAAATGGTTGGGTTGGAAGTCTGTCGTACCATGCTGCGCCAACAACCGACAATCCAATGCAAAGTGCGATTCCGAGATCCGCCCAGACGTACGGCGATACCGTCTCGAGGAAAGCTCCAACCTAGGTTATCGTCAGAATTGGATCGAATTACGCATTTCGAATATCGGAACGAACATTAAAGGATTCTCCACTGCCGGTAAAGAGCATATCTGTATACGGTCAGCAATTGGCCTGTGGCCTCCTATCGAACCATTCGACCTACATAGTCCAACGATGGTCACGAAAGAGGTAAGACCTCCAGCGCTATACGTTAGAGCGCCCATCTCGAAAAGCTGTGACGCGTAGAGTTGTTCGATGGGTCGTAGGGTGTTTGGCTGTTTCTGAGGGGGTTTCGGGGTTTCGGGGCTTGAACACGGCTCGACGGAGCTGAGAATAAGGAAAGTCGCGATTGACGTTTACTAAGTACTAGGCTGCCTGTCTACAAGCTTGGAGAGCTTGGGGTTGCACCTGGCACCAGTGCACCCCGGAGGCTCGAGTCAGGTGGAACACGGCCCGACCTAGCTCCGAAGCATAACGACGCCAAGCCAAGCCAAGCCTTTGGTGGAACCCGACGCATGCGATTAACCTCTTAATTCAACTAACGGTAAGATTACAATATCATCACCCCACTTGAACAAATGAGTCAATTCAATGGAGGGGCACTTGTAACTTCAAGCTTCAAAAAATTCACTGCCCCTCATCGATTAACGCCTTAACCAAACCGTTGTACCACTGTTTTTCTCTGTGACCCTTTTTTGAGTCGCAGTTGGGTTAAGGCTCATCAAGCTGTCGCTACATCGTATTATCCGCCCTCTTTCACGAGGCATCTCTTTCCGAACCTTCACCATGGCCGCCCTCGAAGCCCAGAAGCTAACTCCCACTGAGGAGACCGAGGTCCAACAATGGATCACCACGTCCGAGCGACTCAAGAACTCGCCGTCCGATACGTCAATCCTTGATAAGCTCAATTCCCATCTGACCTCGCGAACCACCCTCCTTGGCACTAAGCCTTCCAAGGCCGATGTTGCCATCTACGAATCTCTAGCCCCTACCGTCAAGTCGTGGACCCCCGAGCAGCGAACGGGCGAACATGGCCACCCTCATATCCTCCGACACCTCGACTTCGTCCAGAACTCGGGCCTCTTCGGGTTGAATGTCGCCGATGCCGAAAAGATCAAGGTCGATCACGACGAGATCCTCTACGTCAAGCCGCCCACCGATGCGAAGGCAGAGAAAGAACGCCTGAAGAAGGAGAAAGCTGCTGCCGCTGCCGCCGCCGCGGGTGGTGAAGGTGGCGTTACTGCTACTCTTGTCGACCGAACGAAGGCCGCCGCCGAAGCAGTCAAGGACGCGGCTGTCGAAGCGACCAACAAAGCCGCAGCTGCGGTTGGCGCTGCCACCGAAAGGCCCAAGAAGGAGAAGAAGGAAAAGGCCCCCAAACCTCAGAAGGCGCCAGCTGCTCCCAAGCCGGCCACGCCCAATCTAATCGAAATCAGGGTTGGCCACATTCTGAAGGCCATCAAGCACCCGGAAGCAGACAGCCTCTACGTTTCCACGATCGCGATGGGCGACGAGCCTGGCTACGAAGACACGATCGAGTACGAGGGCCAGATTTGCCGAACGGTGTGCTCCGGCTTGGCCGGCGTCGTTCCTCTGGAGGAGATGCAGAACCGCAGAGTTGTCCTCGTCGCGAACCTGAAGCCCGTCAAGATGCGCGGAATCAAGTCGTCCGGCCTGGTTCTGTGCGCGTCGCCAAGACTGAAGGAAGGCGAAGTAGACGATCACAAGGGACCCTTCGAACTTGTGGACCCACCTGCTGACGCCAAGGTTGGCGAACGCGTGCACTTTGAGGGCTACAGCGGCGAGCCCGAGGGCATTCTTAACCCCAAGAAGAAGGTCTGGGAGACGTTCTCTGCAGGCTTCTCTACGACGGAAAACTTGGAGGTCGTGTTTGATGGCCGCCGGGTTAAGGAGGCTGGTAGTGAGACAGTCGGGAAGCTCGTTACAGCGAGTGGAGGCGTGTGTACGGTGAAGAGCTTGAAGGACGCACCAGTACGGTAAATCACCATATCACCATAACACCAAATTTAGATGTAAGACCCCGGCGAATCGCTCGGTCTATAGATGATGAATATCAAAAGCTGGATTCAGAGCTACTAAGTATCTACAAATCCCTCTTCTAACTTTTCAATTGCCTAAATCGCCGTTCACACTATTTTGCGAGGCCACCCGGCGTATTCCATGGTGGTGTCTCGATTGTTACGGACGTAATAGTAGGCGTGCCGGGACATCCAGTCGTGTAGGTAACCCATTGAGTAGGGATGGGACAAGCGGCGCATGTCGGGCAGGCCCCCTCCGACACGTACGATGTCGAAGTAGTCGGGCAACAGTCGGTGGCGCAAGGGACTGTTACGCTTGAGATCTTGATGATCTCCGGGCAGACGACATCAGTCGGCCTGGATGCGCACGACAAGGTTGGGCAAGTAGCTGTGTTTGTGTCAGCAATTCGATCCAACGGTGGCTGAGCTTCGACGTTACGGAAGAAACGTACGTGACTGCACCGTCCGAGTGTAGGTATAACACTCGTGGGTCTTGACCCAGGCCGTGGTGTGCTCGAAGTCGTCCATTGTCGTGGAGCAGTGACCCGGGATCGTAGGCGTAGCGACCGATGAGATCGGTCCTCCTTGCGGGAACGCAGCCACTGCATTGCTGTGGAATCTCGTCAGAATCTACTGTGCTGGGGTCTGGGAGGTGAGACATGGCTTACCAGAGCGCCGAGAGCGCGGCCGCCGCAGATACCAAGGCGCGGGGGGAGAAAAGCATCGTGAAAATCTTCCTAATTAAGAGTGGTTTCTGAGAGTAGATTGCACACCGTTGCTGGGACAGTTTAACAGGGCATTGATATTGAGACGGCTCCTGGGCATTATATAGATATTAGATTCTACGTCACTCACGGTTTTTGTTCCCACCGCCAAGCGCAATCAAACGAGAACGCACGAAGCAAGCCAAGGGGGCTTGGGTGGCTGACATTAGGTAAATGGGAGAGCGGAGTCCCTCCGAAGTGTTCTCGCTCTTCCTCAAATGAGAAAAATTAAAACGGGAAGATTAGGTAGGTATTTTTTTTTTTCTCTTTCATTTCGAGTTGTACGGCGATCCTCCTACCGTGGTTCGTTCATCTTACTATCATACCTACTACCATGTAGGTACCCAACCACGGCTAGACAGACAGCCCCGGTCGATCCGCCCTGGGGCCACGCGACGTCAAGCACGTTCCTGACAGGTCGGCATGGGTCGAGGCTGGAAAGAAATGAATAAGGAACACGAGGGGGAAATGGCCCTTGTAGCGGCCGTACCAGGTAAAATATTGCGAAGAGCTTCGGCTGAACTCCCCGTGTCCGCCTGACCCCGACCATAACCCTCAGCCCTATCTCGTAATAATTGAGTCCTCACCGCATCCGCACCTCACGATCTCAGTTCGGTTGGAGGATGAACGCCCCGAATCGAATCGGACGTATTGACGGCCGAATCTAGCCACTTTCGTGTGTACGGATCTCGCTCCCATATCCTATTCACGAAAGCAACCGAGAGGCGTTTTCATCACATCCTCTCCTCTCCCTCCCTTCTCCACAACCTGCCAGCACATATTGCGCCCAACTTACGTAGTAGATAGACAGAACAATATAACCTAGTGCTGTTTGCTGTCCGTAGGGAGAAGAGAGGGGGGGGCTCAAATCTAGGATCCTTCAAGAATCTTCTCTCTCTCCGCGAAAAGCGAAAAGAAAAAAAAAAAAAGTCGTCTGAATGTGTGATGTGATTGATATGACTAAAATAGGATTCCCCGGATATTAACACGAGGTTCCTTCCAGCGTTCTGGATCCCCTTCTGGACGCTCCTTATAGGGCGAACCGAATCCCCGCTTACCTTGGCTGCTGGGCGAAACAAATAGCCTCAATATCTCCCAAGGGTTACATTGCATCGCCCCGAATGTAAAGGTGGATAGTCAGCTGACCTCATTGCGCCCTTGCCCGCGCCTGTGCAACGCTTGTATAATACGCACGAGTGTGCTTGTCATGATGTGAACACGTTGTGATGGGTATGTATGTAGGTATGTTGACCAGTCAAAACTTTCTAGATCTGCTGAGAGGTAGGCTGGTTATGATGGTGTCTGTTTAACCTTGGATGTCTCTAGTCTTACGATCGTAGGGCAATGCTACATAAAAGTTTGGGAAAAGAGCGTTGCTTGTTCCGCTTTAGATCCAAGGAAGTCAGGGTGGTTCGATCTTCACGGTTTCTAAGATTCATCAGATTGTCAGCTAAATTTGTACATCATTGGATTGGAGTGGAAAACTCTTTTGTTCCCATCCCATATAGGTTTCCTGCTCCGACCGCCGTCTTCCAAGTACTATACAGATATATACAAGTATCTTGGATACCTAATATAGTGGTACAATCAAAGCCGTCAATCCCCCCTTCCGCTGTACCTACCCCCCCTTTTCTCTTTAAACACACTTTTATCACCAGACGCCGCATGATGCATTCGCTAATAATTCATCAAGTAAACATGGATCATAACGCCGTCAACCCTCTAGCCACCGTGGGCACTCGAGCTTTCCGGAGAGCCTACGAGAAAAAGTACTGACTATTTAAAAGTCTTTTGACGTCAAAGTCACCCTAGGCACAAGAGTTAGCTTGTTGTTCTAGTCTTAAATGCATTTTCGGAATACTAACCTTCTTGGGAACATCGGGGAAAGTGAGCGGAAGCCATATGTTTAGTCCAGTAGCCTTTGCCCTCAAGTTCGACTTCCTTTTTGCATTTGAAGCCGACTCCTTGCCGACACCAGTAAGCTCAAGCTCGAAACGGCTGAGCTCCATCATGGATTTGTAATGCTCGGCATCCACTTCGAAGTCAATACCTGCGTTGGGTATATTGATGTCAGTCTTATCGGAGTCTGACCCAGCCGCCATTTCATCGTCGTCGCTCTCTTCATTGGCTGAGCCCCCATTGGAAATATTGCCCAACGCTAGTGGTTCCATCTCCACGGCGCTTGATAGGGGCTGAGAAGCTGACATCTCCTCAAAGATGCTCGCGGGAGTTACCATTTCTTGGCCCTTTTTGACTTCCTCCGGATCTGATGAGCCTAATAGACGTAACCTCTCGTATTCCTCAAGAAGTTCGGCTTTTAAAGTCTGTTTTTTGCTCTTTCGAAGGGCGGTGATCTTCTTGTCGGCGGCGGTGCCACGTTCGAGCTTGGTAAGATAAAGAGAGCCTTTATATCTAGCTTCAAACTCGGATGCCAGGCGTCCAACGACGTCTTCGCTGTGTATTCTAACGAAGCAATCGCGCAAGACGCGATTCATCACGTCAATATCAGACGCGTGCGTCCAGAACGAATCGTGCACCGCAGCAAATGTGAGACCAAGTTCGTCACACTCCAATGCAGATAGTAGCATATGACTAGCGTCCAGAGAATGGATGAAGTTAGGAGGGAAAGCCTGCAGTTGTTTCCGCCGATTGACGGGATCAGAACGCTCAGGCACCTGTAAGGTGAGATCTTGCATGGAAGTTTCGATGATTCGTGTCCCATTCTTGCGGTAAGGTTGGACAATGGGCATGCGAAGGGGAGTGGTCCACACAACCGTCGACCTGAACTGGCTAAGGAGTTCATCAGAGCTCGCCTTTGGCGTCTTTGGTGTCTTTGGCGTCTTTGCCTTCTTGGTGCTGCGGGTTCTCGGGCTCGACTTCTTGGTAGGCGCCGATTCTCCGTTGGCAATTCGATCAAGTTGTTCTGGAGTGAGAGCACGGCATACTCTTCCGGCACACTCTCCGAGCCAGAATTGAATATCATGAGCTCCACGGAACATGGTAGACAGAGCTTTGAAGATCTTCGTAGCGATATAAGAAGCAAGCAGAGTTATCGATACACCTGTCTCTTGCTGGAGGTTCGGATAGGCTGCATCAAGTTGTTTTAATACTTGAGCCTTTGCTCCAACAAACGTGACACCGTAGACGTTTGTCATGACGGTTTGCTTCACCACTTTTCTTGTTATCTTGCCATCAACCGCCTTTGCAAAGACATTACCCTCCTTCAAATCTTCTGCAATACTTTCCTTTACTAGCTCGGCTACTGCAGAATATACGTCCGCCGGACGGTCTCCAGGTTCGAGGTTTACTTGCTGAGCACCCCATAGGTCACCACCGAGGGCCGCATAATGCTGCAATCCATTGCATGTACCATCTTGATGAACAGGAAGGTGGGAAACGTATTTGGTGGGTTCGGGAGAGTCCAGGGCTGCCTTTAGTTCAAAGCAGGTTGCCAGACATTGCCATGCATCCTCGGCTTGGAGCCACCACCGTTTCCCTGTTAGAGGATTGGTAGCAGAATCATAGATCTCATCAAGATGATCCGAAACGAATGATTCTCGCTCCTTCAAGCTTGCCTTGTCATAGCCGAACACATTCGCTAGGTGAATTTTGAGCCAACGCAGCCCACTCTCACCAAGCTCTTTTCCTTTGGCAAAACAGAGGATGCCTCGAACGTGGTCCGCACCCATGTGGTTGAGATATGTTGGAATTGGATAAGCACGTCCTCTGAAATCCATGTTATGCGGGAAATAGAATGTCTGGTCCTTGAAAGCTCTAGCAATCTCGAGTTGGAAGTTCATAAAGCAACGCTCGGAATGGAGGCCGGACTTTTCGTTCTCCACGGCCTTCACAGCCTTGAGCCACTCCCGTCGCTGCAACGGGTTGTCGGCCGCCTCCGGTTCGACGGGTATGGGGATTTGAGGATCCAGTGGAGGGATGTTCGCTATTTGATCTCCACTATTCCATGCTTCAAGCATCACATCGAAGACGGGCTTGTTGATTCTCCATCCTGTTCGACCAAGAACATCCAAGCCTTTGCTGACTTGTTCCATATCGCCCCTCTGCACGGCTGCTTCGGCATATATCCTTTGGTCCTTCTCGCCATGTTTAACTCGCACAAGTTGGGCGGGATACTGGATGAAGCCTCCTTTGTCGAATCTGGTCCAGGGTTCCGGCTCAACGAGCATTGGAAGGTGTCTCGCAAGGAAATCCGCAGGAGGCTCCCGCTTCAAAAGCTCGACTAGAGACTTATTAGGTATGACCACGCCGACCTTTTTACCCTTTCTATGTATCGTGGTATGAGCCATAGCGGGCTGTCTTTGACTAACAAGCGCTTTAGTTTCGGGGTGCTCCCGTACCACATTCACTTTCGCGCTGTCCATCAAAGCACTCAACAAAGCAACGGCGACCTTAGTTTTAATCAACACAGGCCAGGACTTCGTCTCATAAGGGGAAGACTCCACCACGTTAGACTTTTTCTCGGCATCATCGGGTAGTTGATCTACCGGTGAGCTTGCCGGACCTCCTTCACGTTTGCGCACGATTTGTCTGCGGGGTTTCTTTCGTCTCCCGAATTGTTGATGTCCCGCCATATATCTGATATCCTCCTCTACAGCCTTGGAGAGTTGGCCGAGCAGGGTTGCTAACTGAATTCCCTT
Source organism: Hypoxylon sp. FL1857 (assembly GCA_022578955.1). Classification (NCBI taxonomy): domain Eukaryota; kingdom Fungi; phylum Ascomycota; class Sordariomycetes; order Xylariales; family Hypoxylaceae; genus Hypoxylon; species Hypoxylon sp. FL1857. The sequence continues at coordinate 272,870 of MU400401.1, forward strand.
ATCAGCACCCGTTGACGAAATGGCATTTATAGCGCTTATTATCGTGACAGCAGCCAACCTCGATGGAGTTGATTGACTCAAGAAGGGTGCATATATGCAACGATCGTGATCCTCCACGGATTTCTGTCTACGCGATTCTGACTCTTTGAACAGCGCAAACTCCTCCTGTAACTTAGCTTCTAGAGCACATTGCCATTCGTACAACTGCGAGTTCAAAGCGTTCGTTGACAATGATGTGTTCAGCCCCAGCTTCTTAAGAGCTTGGTTTTCTTCTCTCCATCGGTTAATCGCAGCATCAACACAATCCTTCTCCAATCGCGCCTGGATTTCCCGGCGCTCAGCAAGCGGGAGCCGGGAGACGTCTTGTCCTTTAATCTTAGAGAAGAAAGACAATACGCCGCGTAAGGATTCGAGGCCCAATCCCTTTTGTGGTACGGCCATAACCTCAGGGTCCTCATCTGGCTGCGGCCGCGTTTCGGGCGGAATTGTCGACTCAGTTGAATCAGTTTCCGCCGCTAGAGACTGCGGCTCCTCACTTCGCGCTGAAACTTCCCAGTCTTCTAAAAGATCGGAAGCGGGCTTATATATGCTTGCGATAGTGCCTAAATCTTGCTGGGTTAATATATCCTCCTCAGCAAAGACCTGGTATATCTCGTCTCCAGGCATCATATCCATATACCGTGTCACAAGCTGTGCTAGCCGTGCTCCTTGGGCAGATAGAAGTGATACTTTTAACATGCAGGCGATGGTCTCAGATGTCTGAGGGATTCCTTTGCCTCTGATGTGTAATTCGTACCAGCTATGGAGAGATTGAGCCCATTTAGAATCTGGCTCCTCGAAAGCTCTGCTGATGGCTGCACGGAGGTATTCATTATGAAGCGCAATAAGCTCGTGACTCGGTAGAATATCCGAGTCGGTGAACCGCGTAAGAACCAAAGCCGCTCTATCTAACTTGCCCACTTGCAAGCACGCGTCGAAAACGGACAACATCTCATCAATACCGCCGGGTATGCCGTGGTTATTCATCCTCGATCGTGGAAGTGGATCGTCATGCGACTTAACGAGTAATGGTGAAGACGGATCAAATGGTCGTATGTCGTATAGTCGAGGATGATGGAGTGGGTGTACATAATTATTGATATGCGATTGAAGATCGAAGGGAGTTTCGTCCTGTCGCATAGAATCGCTTATGGCTGTGGCTAAAGATCTTTGGAACACCGACCCGTGAGCATCTTGTGATATCTTCCTTCTCCTTGGTGGTAATCCGAGCCGCGCTGTTAAGAGCCTGGCGGTTGAAGTATGAAAGGACTGGAGGGACGGGTGCCTAGCGACCGGTTGAGGTCTTCTTACTGAGCTGAGTCGAGGCAGCGAAAGGCTCCGGCGAACCGAAGGTGGTCGTATGAGCATGGCGACGGCTTGGGGGTATCTTTGGGGAAGAAAGGAATGTCGGTCCTCAACAGGCTTGATATGCTGCTGGGAATTGCTCTAAATTGGAATTATAAACATGAGGTCTCGAAGTCTGGAAAAGTGAATTGATGAAGAGACCTCCAGAAGCACAAAACCGGGCTATTTACGAAGAAAAGCTCTTCTCACGGTGGAGGATGAATTAGATATTCGACCGGAGGCGAGCTTTATTGAGGGTCCAATCCAAATTTTTTGCCTCCGCCGACACTTAGATAGGTTATCAGTGCAACAGCTCTCATTGGCTCAAAGCTCAGATTTGCCCCGCTGTTCCAGCCCACGTCTGCTAAATCTAAACCCAAAGAATACTGGCCCGTGGATTACCGTTGTTCCGGACCCAATTTCATGGGTCCAGGTCGCTCAGATTCATCCATCCCAGTATTCCATCAGTTTCAATATGTGATCTCATCGATGAGGGGCTAAAAAAACAGATCATAGCAAATGACTTAGGTATATCTGCATGACTGGGCAGGCGAGATGGCAGCTCGACATGCCCTGACTTCAGCTGGCTGCTCTCACTGCCGCTTAGCTGTTCTGAAGCTTTTCGCAGGCCCCGCGAATGCTTTGCCCAGCGTACGAGCCAGTTCTCTCCAATGCCAACCGCGATTAATCCCTGCGGCATCAATCCGGGCTTTCTCATCTCAATTGATTCGGAATGGGCCAGCGGGTGGCACAAGGTCCACCGAGGACAGTGTAGAGGAGAATGACGCACTCGATAACCAGGAACATGAGCACGCCGCAACGGACTCAAGTTCAACCAATATCCCTTGGTATCTTCAAGTTGAACCCCCGCGGCATGTGGCTTCTATCGAACCACCCCCTTTACCAGAGGTTCCCTCCGGCTCCCCTAAGATAATCGGCTCGTTGCTAGAGTATGTGTCTGAGGATTTAGGTCTGGACGAGCTCTCTCTGCTAGATCTTAGAGAGCTAGATCCGCCCGCAGCATTAGGCCCAAACCTTTTCATGCTGTTTGGTACAGCGCGGAGTGAACGTCATCTCAACGTGTCCGCAGGACGTCTATTACGGTGGTTGCGAGCCAAGCATCTAATTTGGGCCCATGCTGATGGTTTGCTCGGGCCAAAACAGCGCAAGACTAAATTGCGCCGGAAAGCCAAACGGTCGAAGTTGCTGGGGGGTGTTGAGGACACTGATGATGGGATCAAGACCGGCTGGATATGTGTCAATCTTGGGACAATCGGATTTGGCAAGGAGGAGTCTGCTGTAGTTGCGGATGATGGACGCGTTGCCGGCTTTGGAGTCTCTCAGAATGGGTCTACTATCGTTGTCCAAATAATGACCGAGTCTCGAAGAGCCGAGTTGGGCCTCGAGGCTTTGTGGAAACAAGCTCTAGATGAGCCCGTCGACGACTCGGTAGAATCAGAACCACAAGTTTCAGACAATATGCATCCTCTAGAAAAGGCCATTCTATCAAGTCGACGCTCGTCAACAATTCCCCAAAATGGTCACTTCAACAATACTTCAAGAAGGACTCCATTTGAACAGACACGGTTTTACTCGACGCAACAAGAAACTACTCATGGACTACAAGGAATTGACCCGCTACTACGCGTTCACTCGAAAGAGGCTCTCGAAGAAACTCTGAAAGTTGATTATTACCAGAGATATCGCCTTTTTGAATTACTGCGAGACCGCTTCAATGATTTATCTCCAGCATCGGCTATTAAAAATGCTCCCGGCAATTCGGTTGATCCTCAAGTCTTGAGTGCTTTTGTTCGATTATCCAAGTTTGTTTGTCAAGGTCTCCCCGCACACCACACCTGGGGGTTTCGCCTCGCTCTCCAGACTAAGGCGTCCGAGCCCAGCGAAGCTGGTCACACTGAGACTCTTCATGACGTACGGCAGCTCATTGAAGAAATGAACCTCTATGGTATTAAGGCCACACGAGAACAGTATCTACAGCTTTTGACTTGTATTTACAGTTCAGGTGCTGGGGAACTCAGAGAATTCAAAGAGCAAACCCGCCTTGCCCAGCGGCTATTGAAGACGGTGCATCAAAGAGGGCAGCCAATTCTCGCTAATGACATTATTGTCACTGTCATCGAAACAGTGGCTCGACATTCAGATCGGTATGGCTATCGTACTCGCTTGGAACTTTTAGGACGGCTAGAAGACCTTGTAAAGCAAGCGGGCTTACCCTGTATGGATGAGTCGTCGATTATGAGACTCCTGAGCGCATATGCGAAACTAGACGCTTGGCAAGGCTTTTGGAATGTCTGGCGCATGCCTCCTAAGCACTTACGCCCACGTTCAGCAGCCATGTATATTCACCTATACGAGTTGGCCGCCGCTACAAATTCGCGGGCACTTTGCACTGTGACCGTAAGGCGGTGTTTTCAGCAGATGCTCACGGAAGACCCACCTATACCCCTTAGTGGCGCGGTGTTGAGGGCCCTTAAAAAGTGCATTCATATCGCGGATCCCAGCGCTGAGCTAATTGCCAATTCTATATCTCCTAGAGCCGCCGCCACAGGGTATAGTCGAAGAGAAAACGCTGAATTTGTCAAGCTTCTCAGGAATATCCGACTTCTAGACAGATGAAGAGGGGATTAAGACGGACGTCACCCGTTCACAAGCAATGCGAGCTATCATCCTCACCAGGGTATTCGAGTCTACTCAGTCCTGTCACTAGATACCTTTTGTGGAACAGCTATTTGTACAACATTGTATACGAATTATACACCTATAGGTACCTATACCTATATATCAATCTAGCATATCTGCGGAACTGTAGATCCCCTGTGCTCCACATGCCCATAGGTTTTCTTAAAGGTGCTCTGCAGTGACCTCCTTACAGATCCGTAGGATACTGTCGATGTCTTCAAGCGGAGTCCGACCTAACCCGCATTCCGTCGCCACGCCGAAGGGGAATGGGACACTAGCTTGTGCAGTTTCGATGCGTTGCTTTGTCCCAGCCTCATCGTCGGCATGCACTAGACCAAGATATACGTAAGGCGGTTTCGAACCGGAGCTATCGAGCTTGAGACCGGTCAGAGGTGAGAAGTAATCAGAATCCATCCGCTCTTTTGGCACTGGTAGATGAATCCATTCGGTTCGCGGGCCGATGATCTCGCGGGCGAGCAGGGCGTTGGCGAACTCAACCAGGAGAGACATGTCCCGGGGCTCAACAAAATGCTTGTGCCCGAGATCGCCGTAACAGAGATGGAAGGCAATTTTTACGTCTTTAGGAATCCGCTCGCATAGCCGTGCCACGCGGTCCACAAGGCCCTGAAGCACGCCTCCGGGCGATGAAAAATAGGGTCGATGCCATGTATCAGTAAGCCGCCCTTGCTCGAATTCAAGTGCCATCATCTCGAAGCATAAATCCCATTGAATCACCATGTCATCGTGGGGAATCTCCGCGACGATGCGATCGAGCGTTTCCGCAAGACGCTGTTCATATAACGGCTCAATCGCATTTATCAGCTCTGGTTTGATATGGCCAATCAAGACGTTGTACGGCGAGGGCAGGCAGATCTGGAAACGGACATTCGACGGGATGATATTCTGTTGACGAAGTCGTTTGAACTCGGAGTAAGATGACAACGCCGCTTCATCGTAGGCTGTTGGTTTGATGTCCTCAAGCGTAAAGGCTGGCAGCCCAGATCCAGATCCGGATTCAGGCAACGGTATCCCTCCTAGTTTCTCTCGCAGGGCCTCGCGCGGGAAGCGTTGCATTTGCCACCCAATGTAATTGTGCCGCTCGCCGGTCTCACCATCCGGTACAGCTTCGAAGCGGCCAGGAAGCGCGGCGGTCAAGTTTGTGAAGACCTCCTGCGCCGAGGCACCGGGAACGCTGCCGACCATGAGAACTCCAGTAGGCTTCATCGTGACTTGGAAGTTGGTATAGTGTTGTATGCTGATGAGAAGCGAGGTTTCCGACCGGCAATAAGGCCGTATTTAAGTAGAAGGCCGAGGACCCGCGCATGGCGCCAGGCTCCTATCAATGATCTATCGTATCAGGCATTGAAGCATCCGATCGCCCTCCCACCTCAGCTGTTCCCCCGGTGTTCCAGTCAGCATCCGTACCTACCCCTCGCGAGGTCAGCCAACGGTTCATCAAGCATCTGTGCCAACCCCTTTTAACGACTTTTTCAATTGAGAAATCACGATCTAGCTGAGTAGGTACTTTTTCCAGCCTTCGAATAATCCACGATAACGAGATCCAATCTCAGATAGATCAATGTATTTGAGGTTTAAGTCATGCAGTTTATATACTTCTTTAATTATACTAAAAGTGCAACGTCCATCATTATTGTGTAATTGGCAACCCTATTTATTACCTAAGTGGCAGAGGTCTCACGACGTCGCATCCTATACCTAGCGGGAAATAATCAATCGAAATGATAACTTCATTTATTTATTCCCCGAAGGATGTCAGAAAATGTGACGGGCTGCGTGCAGATAGCACTGTAACGTACTATGCATTCTGCAACAAATACCTTAGTTACTTTCAGAAAAATCATAAAAAATTCCAAGTAATCCACCAATGATATTTATGATAATATAGCTCTTAAATTACTATTTCCTATATATAAACTCATGTTTTATATCCCAAATTGGAATATTAAGCTGATACCTATCCGTATTGATAGCTACATGCAACTCCTTCGTAAAGAAGGGCATGGGGCATATGGTATAGGACAGTGCTATCCGCACATAGGCCATATGTCCTTCTGCCAACCAAACGCGCTGAAGAAAAGCCACGCACGGGCCAGCATGCAACCGGCAGTTCACTTTCCTGTTTGAGCGACTTTTGCGCCCAAAATGGAAGGCGCCCGCATAAAAGAGCCGACCCAATAACACCTCATCAAGTCGGGGCAAAAGTAAGCTTCAATTGTTGTCTCTCGTCAACGTGCCACGCTTGATTGGACAAGCATCAAGATAAGCTATGCGGTCCGACAGGCTTATCCATGACGGTGGTCCCAGCTACGAGGGCCTGAATGCAACGTAGAATGTCCCCAGGGCGGCAGCTGAGTGGCGATCGAAAAACACACCTTCTATAAACTCCCATGTTCGACGCTATCTCGATTCGCATCTCGGTGATGAATCTATATCTCACCCCCGGTGTTTTGCGTGGATGAGGGGCTTGGAATGCCTCGATGAAGCCAATGGGCGCGCTCAATTGCGAGTTTACCAAATCAGAATGTAGATTATCACTATACCCCTGGTTCCGTAAGTGTGTGATCAAGAGAGGCTCTAGATGTAGGTATATAATGCGCCTTCACCTCATCTCTTGGCGTTCCGACGTCTCTCTCCTTGCTATCATCACTTCTCTCCTTTTCAGCATCAAGTGGCCATTAATCAAGGTCCACATTTGCTTAGTTGATAGCAACAATTATCAAGATGGCACGCTTCGCGACTTTGGCCTTCCTATCCACGGCCGCCCTGCCCGGCGCCATGGCTTGGGGGGCGATGGGCCACGAGACGGTCGCCTATGTCGCCAGCAACTATGTCAGCTCGGCGACGAAGTCGTACTTCCAGGATCTGCTCGGTGACACGTCTGCCGACTACCTAGCCAGCGTCGCCGCTTGGGCCGACAGTTACCGCTACACTACCGCGGGCAAGTTCTCGGCGCCGTTCCACTACATCGACGCTAACGACAACCCGCCCTCGAGCTGCGGCGTCGACCTGGACCGTGACTGTGGTAGCGAGGGCTGCATTGTGCACGCCCTGCAGAACTACACCACCATCCTTCTAGACCAGAAGGCTAGCAATGCCAACCTACAGATCGCCGCTAAGGTTAGTTCCTATACAACGTTTATATAAGGTATATAACAAGTACTAACAAGGCGTAGATGGTAATCCACGTAAGCAGACACCAAGGGGACGTCAGATGAAGAAGTAGCGCACCAAAAGGGGGAAGTTAACGCAACAGTTCAGTTCGCTGGTGATATAGGACAGCCGCTACACTGCGAGGCCCTGGAAGTGGGCGGCAACGACATAGACGTCCAGTACGACGGCGACGACACCAACCTGCACGCCGTCTGGGACAGCAACATCCCCGAGTCCATCTCGGGCGGCTCTTCGCTGTCGTCTGCCAAGTCGTGGGCCTCGGATCTAATTAAGGGTAGTCCTATCCTTCCCCCCTCTCAACATCCTTCTACGGATGGCCTCAATACCTACCTAAATAGTATCATGGTGGCTGACAACTCCCAGAAATCGACTCCGGCGACTACAAGTCGCAAGCCGCGGGCTGGGTTTCGGGACTAAGCGTAGGCTCGGCGGACTCTCAAACCTCGACCGCGCTGAAGTGGGCTACGGAAAGCAATGCGTATGTCTGCTCGACGGTGTTGAAGGGCGGCATCAGCGCGGTCGAGAACAAGGACATCAGTGGCTCGTACACGACGACCGCGCAGCCTGTGGTCGATCTGCAGATAGCGAAGCAGGGGTATCGGCTCGCGAAATGGCTCGATGCCATCGTTGCCGCTATCTAAGGTATCTAGCTACCTGCTATGATTCGTTTTGTACCTAATAGATTAAAAAACAAGCAGTGTATTTAAAGGGAAAATGAATGAATTCTAAGTCTATTAAATCCTAGCTCACTCTTCCCTAATATGATGTGATAGATACCATGTATGCTCGCTCATTCGCAAACCCGGCATAATAACACCTCACGCCTTCGCGCCCTTTAGCGCATCCCTCAACATAGGCGCAATCTGCTTGCGACTATTCTCCAGCCTAGCCTGTGTCCAGCACCTCCTCCAGTTCCCCTCTCCATCCGCATCAAGCTTCCCATCTCCCCAGATCCCAAGCCCCAACCTCTCCTTGCCATCCCCCTCAGCAAACTTCTTCACAGCCGCCACAATCTCCGGTCCACTCCGCGCCCACACCAACAGCTCTCTCCTGAATTCCCCCCCGTCCTTAGACGTCGTGAGGACAGTCACGACATCCAGCCCCTTTTGCGCGCCCCAGTCTTCGAGTTCTCGCACAAACGCCCTCTCGCCGCCCGCCTTGCGGACCAAGAACGCGAAGGACTGCGGCACCGACGACGTGCCCAGCTTTATGTTGTTTTCGTCCCATTCCTTGTAGTCCTTGCGGAAGATGTCGCGGAACGACATGGGCGAGATGTCCTCCTTAAGGGCGGACAGTTTGGCGAAGAACCGCGCGCGGTCGTAGCTGGAGTCGGGGTCGGAGTTGGAGTTGTGAGAAGTAGAAGTAGAAGTAGAAGAAGGAAAAGAGGTGGAGGTAAAAATGAAAGGGGAGAGATGCGCCTCGGCGATAGATACCGCCCGCTCGTCATGCGCCGTCGTCTTGTTCTTGTTGCCCAGATTGTTGGTGTCGATGAGTATGGGCGCCAGCGCCAGGTACGCGAGCTGCGCATTGATCCGCGCCTTGATCCGCGCCGCCTCTCCGTATCCATCGTCACTCTCCTTAACCAGCGTCTGCCACGTTTCCCGGCAGTGCTCCACGACCAAACTCATGCAACTGCCGCACTTCTCAATAACCCTCGGCTCCACGTCTTTCGGGACCTTGCCCTCATCATCGTGGTGATCAATGCATCCAACAACCCTATTCCCGTAGCTCTGGCCCAGCGCGCCGGTCATGACGTTATGGTCGACCAGCAGCCAGCGCGTGTCCTCGGGCCTCAAGCTCTCGGGCCCCGGCAGTTCGCTCAGCGTGAGCACATCGTCCTCCGAGACGGCGGCGTGCTTCAGCACGGCGCTGAACTCGGGGCGCAGCGCGATGTCGTCCCGCGGGAGGTGGCACAGCGGGATGTGCAGCGTGTGCGGGGGCGAGTGGCTGCGGAAGTACGCCAGGAACAGCGTAGAGCACAGCGTGTCGAGATCTGTGTTTCCCCATTAGCCCTGATATGGCTAGTTCAAAATAGGTAGTGAGGGTTAAAGCAAAGAATACAAAGCATCACGTACCGGCAGACTCATTACCAACGACGAAATGCAGAGGAGCCGAGCGTTTGGACGGCGGGGCTGTTAGGGCCGCTCGGGCTGTCGCCAGGAAAGCCTGCAGCGATTTCTGAGGTGGCATTTTCTGCAGTCTACTTTCATGCGGCACTCGTTCCTGCAGAATTGGTCTAAAATCCTAGGTCCTACTACATCATGAAGGTAGCTTCCACATGAGGTTTGTGTAGTATTTATGCGCAGTGGGTCAACGTCATACCTGTTTGTATCTTGCTTCATCCCCGCAGTTCTTCTCAGTTAGTGGTGTAGCGCCTATAGCTTGCATTAGGTACCGCTCCACCTGGGCGATTATACATGTACCCGTACCCGACCTACGGGTCGCTACAACAATGCTTACCTGATTCGCCCTCGTTACGTTATTGACTAAGAGTAGGACATCATCGTTCAATATATTCGACGTCAATCTCTTCTCCATGTAGCGAGCCACCAAGTGCACAAAACAAGTTGAGTGTACAGGGCTTTGAATTCTAGGCTTGATGCCTCTTCTTTCAGTAACAATGTACAATCCAGGCATAGCGCCACTACTCCCACAGCCCTTGAGCCGCACAAACGCCCGACTTCACCTCTGTATCCTATTTCCCTAGGGGGTAATTAACAGTTCATCAATACCTTTTACCAAGAACGCCCCTCCCCGTGCAAGATTCATCATTCTCTCTATCATCTATCGTTCCTACTGGAAGACAAAGATAACGCCTGACCTGTCTACACTAACCGTCATCGTGTAAGGCATCTCTAGCACTGCGACGTCTAGTATGGAATCGAGATGGCTCCTCAACAGCTGGCCCTGTTCCGCAGAGATGACAGTGTGCCTAGGTGGCTTCTCCCTGCTGCTAGATTTACCGCTTTTGCCGCTCTTCTGCTCTGCCCCCACCGTATTAGTTCCCTTGGACGGCCTCTCCACGTTAAGAGTGAGTCCGGGATGATTCGGCGTGCTGACTATCGAGAAGACCGGCTTGGCGTCTTCGCCTAGAAGCCCGCTGAACACGCATGAGTTCTCAATGCGCATCAGGTCCCAGAAGCGCAGTTTTTTATCCGAACCGCCTGTCAGGATGTAGGCGTATCGCACCTCACGCTGGTCTTCCATAGCACCAGCGCCGACGACCATAGCCCGAACGCCGCGATCACCATTGCCACTAGCGGTAGGTTCAATGTTTGTCGCAAAACGGCCGAGCATACCCTCGGGTTTGTCCTCGTCGACGTCCCACGGCTTGTATTCTTTAGGTCCCTCCTTAGATCCACTTATGCGGTAGATCTCTCTGCATTGTGTTTTTTCCAGGTCCCAGACGGTAACTTCGCCAAGGCCAGTGCCACCTGCCACACATACCCACTTCCCGCGGCCCTTAGCCGGGTGAAGGCTGAGACGATAGATGGGCGACTTGCCTGGTAAGCCCCAACCCTTGAGCCGCACCTTGAATCGCAGATCCCATAAATCCAGAACTCCGTGTGACGTACCAACTAGTAACCAGTTACGCTTTCTGTCAATACAGAAACACGTCGGCGTGCCGTGGTGTACTGGGTTTTCCAGTGAATAGAGAATTGACCTCGTACGGAGGTCAAGGCCTATTATTCGAGATCGATTGGTCGCTAGTATGAGCATAGAATTCAGTTCCTGCTTGAAATGCTCACACCAGACGGCGTACTCGCCTTCCGGAAGCTTGTACTCTCGAAGCGCGCGTAATCGAATGTACTTGGTCGCTCCGCTCGTTACGGCTGTGTCGACCTTCACAGGCTGAACGTTGCCGTCCGTGGTACAACTGATGAATGTATGCGTATTCTCAACAAAACAGAGTGCAACAACTCTCGCGCCTGAAGCGTGCTTATGGGTCTGGCGTGAACGATGAGTGACATTGCGTTCGAGCCGTGATGAGTCCCAGACCTTAACACAGCCGTCATCGCTACCTGTTATGAAAAACAGATGGTCTGGCGATGGCAGAACGCGATTGATTGCTCCTGTGTGCTCTGAGAAGGTCGCAACAAGACTACCATTCGGCCTCCATGCTTCTTCAGCGGCCTGGCCAGTGGATTTGCTAGCCTTCCTCCTTGTGATTGGTTGAACAAGTGGCCCAAATAGGGCTATGTCGTGCGGGTAATTATCAATATACATATTATCGAGCATTTTCAGTATGCTAGGATCGTTGCCTTCGTATGTGTGTGCAGCACGCGGTCGAGTTCCTGGCGTCCCGTCTTCCGTAACGACATCGGGAATTGTTATTTGGGGCGGCGGGTTCTGTGCGAAGGGGCCCTCGACCTGACCAAATGCATTTGCCTCGGTTGTCCCTGTCTCAGCGATAGATCTACCACTATCTTTCCTCTTCAAAAGGTCCAACGCGCTTGACTGATGCCGAATAGCTCTTCTAGATGAGTATGGGGTATCTGAAACAGAAGCGTTATCATCCTGAGAAGTCCGTCCACGCGTTGTAGATGAAGCCCGACGTGACTCATCAAAGCCTGTACCATCAACTGGTGACGAAGCCTGAGTCTGTGCTGGCGATAATGCTCTATTGTCCTTTGTTCTTGGTGAGATGGCCCCCCCTCGACTACCTAGACGTGAGCGATGATTATTAATGGCAGCACGACGCCTCCTGCCGAGGGGCTCGTCTATTGTCATTGATGCATCCATCAAAGCATCGGCAATAGTGTACGGGCCTTTATCTGAATCCGCCATGGCCTCCTGTTGCCATAATGGCTCTTCTTCGGTACTAGTCTCGTCAAACATAACCGTCTGTAATTTGACATTCAGGCTCCTAAGCGGAATGATACCATTCAAAGACGTGACAATGCTGTCCTGCGTGATCAAGTCACGATTTCTCATTTGACTCAGACGCCAGATAAACTCTCTAAGAACAAGCAGCTTAAATTCGTCTTCGGGCGACATTCCCATGTTGCGCAGTCGTGCGAGCCATTGCTCATCTTCATCGTTTCGTGGTACTTTGTTAAGCGTCTGAGGTTGCAGCTCGCGAGAAGAACGAATTGCCAATGCTGTAGACGCAATCGTAAACGTTGACTGTTTCTGCTGTCTAACAGCTTTCCAGAACAGTCCCCTGTCAGTCTTTTGCGCCCATGATAGAGCCAAGTCAAAGACAGTTCTTGATAGCGGTTTCTTTAAAGCATCCAGTAGGGCGAGTTCGGAAAAGTCGGGGATGATTGCTGGTTTCAGGAATGGCTTGACAAGAGGCAGTACGATACACCTGATATCTGCAGGGGACAGCAGTTTCGCTGCGCTGGATATATACTCTGCTGCGGATTCGCGTATCCACATGTTTGGATGCATAGTGAAGCGACCAACCACATCAATTAGTTCCCAAGTCTTTGCCTTTGATAGGAGGCCCAGACTTGCCAGCTCCGCCAAAGAATGCAACGCAGCTTGCACGACGTGCTCTTCCGGATCGGTTACAGCCTGTACCATCAAGGGAAGGCTAAATTCTTCCAGGCTCGTGCTGCCTAGGAAGGCAGCAATGCCGACGATGGTATCAAAGAAAGCACACTTCAACATCCAGTCTCGGTCGTTGAGGTACGTATTCAGATGAGTTAGGATGATATCATTGGATTCTGCGCTACCGAAGAACATGCAGAGTTCTGGGACGGAACTGAGGAAAGCTCGACGCACGGAAGCATCTGAGTCTTCGACCAGAGCTTTGGCATGCGTTTCGAATAGTTCGACGAGCTCGCTTTGTGCATTATCGAACAATCCATCAAACGCGGCATCTGGGTCGCTTCCGGCCTCTACCTCCGGATCAGCTGTACTTATAGATCCTTCCGCTCTTAGAATAGCTGTCAACTCTAGGAATCTCGAGGCAGTCGTCGCAAGGCTGCCCAGACATGATGCATACGTTGCTCGAACTAAAGCGCTAGGTTCCCTGCGCTCTTTTCCCATGATGGGTTGTCTAGAAGCGCCCGACAAGAAGACCTGCATCCTAGGCATTATGTATTCGGGGAAGACGTGGGCATTAACCGGCGTGACCACCGTTACAAGAGCCAGAAGCTGGGTGACAGATCTGAGGGCCGCAATGGCAACAAGATCGACATCGTCGTTTAGCAAAGTCATTAGGTATGGTAGCACTCGATCGAGCTTCGCCTCATCGGATAATCTCTCCGAGAAAGCGAGTAGAATATCACAAGCTCTGATTTTTGACGCTGCTCGGGCAGTATTTCTAAGGGATGCAGCGACAAGAGTGAGGAATATTAGGGTTCCATCGTCAGTAGGAGGCTGCTTTCCCGCAGAGGTAAAGTGTTCATTATTGGGTATATTTAGTCGTACAGGAAAAAGACCCAGGCCGAGTCGGGGGGTAAAGTGAGTCAACTGAGATGGCTCCTTGTCATCTTGATAACCCAAGAAATACGATATTTTATCAAAATCGTAGAAAACACGGTCTATTCGCTCATCGGCTTCTCCCAGGTTCTTCATCGATCCCGAAATCGGGGCTCTGCCAGAACTTGAATCGGTGATGAGTTCCATGTATTGGTGGAGGAAGCTGTAGAAGTACTCGGGAAAGACTTTCGCTTTGTAGAAGTCCAGATATTGCTCCGCAGAGTACCGCTTCTCAGGATCAAGCTGTATCATACTCGACAACATCTCCCGTAAACCCTGGTCAGGTATCCTAGTAAGATGCGAGATCACTGGGTCATACTCGCCGCGGCGATACTTGAACATTTGACTAAGGCTTAGTATCGGTGTTTCCAGGAATAATTCAGCAATAACGCAGCCGGCGCTAAATATATCCATCGACCATGTAAGCTTGTGGCCCTGAAGTTGTGTTTGCGGGTTCTCGATGTGCTCGACAAACCTCTCCGGCGCGATGTAGCAGGTACGTCGACCGGATAGGTCAAAGAAGTAGGAGTAGAACATGGGATTATCGTCGGGTAGCTTTGTAGGCTTGAACGAGCCAGTAAAGTCGGTTAGGTAAAGCCAGTTCCAGGACGTCACCATGATATTCTCGGTCTTGATGTCGCCATGGTATACGTCTCTCGAGTGGCAATCCCGCAGGGCACACAGCAACTGGAACGCCAACCATTTCTTTTCAATATCTTCGAGGAAAGGTCGCGTCGACATACGGTCGTAGAGAGAGCTGTATATGTACTGTCGAACGAGGTAGGCATTTCCCTCGGTTTCGAAAGCGCGCTCGAAGCCTAAGGCGTTGGGGACGTCTCTCAGCTTATCTCTTTCCTCTTAAGCAGCAGTCAGCGTAAGTGGTACATTGAGAGAACAAAGGTCACTTACGCAAGATCTTCTCGCCGTATTCACGTAGAGATAGCGGGGTATAGGGTTTAACAGTGACCTTTGCTAATACCACTCCATCGTGATGGCGGGCACGAATGCTCTTCATGAAGCGAGCACTTCCGATGGATCTTTCGTGCACCAGGTCGGCTAGTTCAGGTATATCGATGCCAGCAGAGCCGGCGTACGGCGTGGTGAGGGAGTAGCTGTTACCCATCGTGCAAACATGTAATGGTGCTACCTAGCCAAGTACGTAAGACATCAGGAATTGACCATCTTTGAGACTCTCCACAAGACGTATCGACAGATGTAAGTATCCTCTTCTATCTATAAGAGTATGCGACAATGCGCCGCCTTATTAACCGATTTGTTGGCGAATGGAAATATGATGCTATCAGCTCACGCGGCAGCTGGCAAGGCTGCGTGATCCTGATGACGGCGATGAATAAGTAGAAGAGCTCAGTTACTGGCAGTGGCTAAGCCTTGTGACCGCATAGGTTGGGAGGAAGCTAGAGTGGGGCACACCTGCTTGGTGAATGCTTGAGTCACCTACCAAATGCGTTTAGCTCAGCTCTATCAAAGGCCTAGCGGGGCTATGTACTTCCAAAATACACTCTAGTACCTAGACGTTATGTACCTAGGTACACATAATATGGGAATTATCATGCTAAGAACAGCTGAATGAGCTCTTTTAATCGCTGCCAGTTGAAGAAAATCGCAAGATAATATTCTGCATAGTTAAACTAGGTAGTTTATAAGAATAAGTGCTGGTCTTGCTTATTCTGGTACAGTCCTTGCCCACCTATATCGTCGAGAAGTAGGGGATATCACTAGCACCTAAACGCTGGTTGACTTGAATATAAACGCCACGATTCATACCATGCCTCCTTCTCACATCACCTAATAGTTCGCCCCGCGCGCTGTCATCGAGAAAACTTTCTATTTGATAACTGAGATGATAGGTCCTAGCTTAAACTAGGAGGAGCCTTAAAAACATCTCTATGCCATATATCTAACCTAAGGCGCTTCTGACGGCACCATCGAAGATATGTCGGAATCTTCAACCCTCTCGTCCCTTGCTTGTCTGGTAGGCATATAGGTAGATTCATATGCATTTTCCAGCTCCACCCCCGTCTTTCCTCCCGCTTCTCCCTCACGAAACGAATTACATAACAGCGGCCCTCCCCGACGGCACCCACTCCAGAAACACCTTTGCTAACACACCGGGTATATAAAATCGACAATCGAAGGGAAAGAGGAGGGCGCAACTGCATGTAGTCGTCAGATTAAGTATGTGATCGCGTCTCTTCATGTCAAAAGTCACGAGGACAAGCTGGTAAACATCCACCACCAGAAGTCCTGCGGTTCAAGTCCTGATCCGAGGCGATGTGTTTTTCGAAGTGAATTAAATGGGCGTTGTAGAATTTAAGGCATTAAGCGTATCAATCGCAACAATGCGAAAATGTCGTGTCTATGTGTAGGGCGAGGATGAGAAGACAGGCGTCAAGCCGGGATGGTTAGCATGGAAATCGGTCAGGTACGGGCCGAGGGTACGCCAGAGGATGGGAGGACGCCAGAGAGGTATCGTGTAGGGCTCGCACCCAAGGTTGAGTTGCAACCTAGTCAAAAGACCCTAAACGCCAGAGCAATGCAAACACAAATGCCTTCGTCAATCCATCAGATATAAATGAACAGCGTGAAAGATCTCGTTAACAGGCTCAAGTAGGGTGGCTGCCGTGCTGGGCACTGGACCCGGTCTCCGTAGATCCGTCGCCCTCGATTGTCTTCCTCCAATGTTCCGGCAGGCAGACGCAAACCAGCGGGAAGGCCTTGATTTCTCCGCTCGCTGGAGGTGACGTGTCCCGTCCACGAACTGAGGTATGTGAAACACCACTATCCCTCTGTGCTTGTCTCCGCGCTTCCCACTCGTCCGCTCTTTCGTCCAGCATGACACCAGTCGCCCATCCGTCGTCCCAAATGCCTACTACCTTCAACATATCGCCACGTTCCAAGGCGAACTCATCAGCAGCACGCGGTTGATATGCCCAAAGGACCGCAACACGATCGCCTGGGTGGATGTCGTCCTGCGAGTAATAATCCTTGAAAAATGGTAACTGCTCCGATTGTTGACTGTTAACACCAGGAGGTGATGACATTCCCCCTGCACTAGTAGGGGACTGAGGATCTTCACCGGCGAGTACCGAGCTGCTGGACAACGAACCATTCCTACGGATATTCATCGGGGGCGGTCGTAATATAGCCGCGCGAGGTTCTGACCCAGGACTTTCACCGAATGAGTCCGAAGATGAATGGTTGTCTCCTCCTCTCCGTCTTCCTGCCATGTATCCAGCTGCTGCACCGGTCGCTGCTGCACTTGACGAACCCCCACGCCTAGACCCCTCGTGCCTTGAGGGTGGATCTACTGAGTGACCTTCTAGTGCTGACATCCGGGCTATTCTTCCTCCGGGAAGGATCTCATATCCTGGAGATGGCGCTGTAGTTGTACTCGCGGGAATCTGCGCCGTCTGCGGCCCTTTCCGAGAGGGTGACGGCTGGTTGAAGATGCTTCCCTTCTGGCTACCACTTCTTCGTCGCGCAATCCTAATACACATGAATACGAGGAAAGCTAGAAGAGCGACACCGGCCACGGAACCGATGACAATCCCGGCTATAGCGCCACCAGAGAGGCCACTATGACTTGAGGCCCCTGGAGCGGGCGCGGCGGTGTTACTTGCGGTGGCGCTCGCAGTAGGTGCGCTAAAGGTCATGGTTGGTGTGATTGTAGGCAAGACAACGTTGGCGCATCTTGCTTCAACGTCCGAGTTGTAGCAACAGGTGTCAGTCGAATTAATACCGCCTGATGCGCAGTATGAGCACAGTCCGATAGTGCTACCGCCGTATCCACAGTTATCTGGCTCGTTAGATATGCCTTGTATGCAACTGCTGCTCGATAATGAGTCTGCTGGCAAAGCGCAATTGACAAAGTCAGCCCTTATCTGATCCTGGCGACCACTGCTGGAACTGGGACAGAGATTAGTATCGGCCGCAAGATAGGCTTCACTCTCGGCATAATGAGCACAAGAGTCAGCGCACAGGGGCCGCGATGCGTCGTCTGATAGACTGCAGGCTGTGACGGAGTTCTGGATAATAGCATTACAAATTACTGAGGTAGTGAAACGTGCATATAAATCAGTAGTGTTGACAAGGTCGATGTTGCCGCATCCCAATAAGTTCTGGTACCTAGCATACAGAATGAGTAAACGTTCAAAATCACATGAGAATCGGTTGACTTACTGTTTCTGAACGTAGCCGGTCTGGACATATTGGCTTAATTGCTTGTCGAAGGAAGCTGTGTCTGAGACATATTGGAGAAAAGGGCTAAAAGCATGTTAGTTTAGAGCCAAGAGTAATTGGTCAATGCAGCAACATTGCAATACGAACATAGGCATTGAGTCCTCAGGAAATGATGAGAACTTACAATAGCCCTGTTACGTAACTATTCGTAGACACTGAGGCGGAGTGAAAAGCTGGACAGGTTGTAGAACCTGACAATGGGATACATCTATCCTCTGCCATTGAACCAGGAGTTGCGGTAAGAATCGAGAGGAAAATTGCTTTTGTCGTCCATCCTGCTCGGCCAGCCGCTCTTCCACCCCTCCCTGGCTGAGACAACGCCATGGTGGCGCCTCGTTTGGCTTGTTCGGAGGATTTCGAGGCGAGAGAGGTATTGCTATGCCTCTCAAGATTCGTGTTGGAAGTCGCGATCACTGGCGTCGAGGATGCATGACTTTCTGACCCTATCATTTCTCAATACCACATGCTACTCGAATCGATTCGGAGGAGGCTGGTGTCGATTGATATTCGCAGTCCTGGGTAGTTAAGCGGCTGAGATGCTGGCAGGAAGAAAGGTAGTCTGTTCTTTTTTTTCGTCTTTTTGCAGGTAAGTTTTATGTGCAAGGCTGGTCGCAGTAATAGTCGTAACCGTAACCAAAAACAAGTGCAGAGTTATCTTGAGGGATCAATTGCTGTAAAGGGAGAATGAGGGAATGGTGAGTTTGTTTCGAGGCTTTCGTAAAGGCAGTGTACCGATAACTTCGGATGCGTTGGTGTTTCCGTTGACGAACGAGTGTGTACAGTTGGAGAAGGTGAGACCTGGAGTGAAAGGAGCCTGAGCCAGAAGCCGGAGAGTGGTTGTCTGGTTGCGCTTGACATGCGGCGGTTTGGATGGATGCACTGCGTCGAATAGGACAGAGCGGTGCAAGCTAGAAACCCAGGCGAATTTGAGATGGCTGGGCACTACTGCGTAGATGAATCCACAGGCAAAGGCTCCTTGGCAAAAGAATGCGTAAATCTAAAAACTGAAGAATAAAACAAGGAAAACAAGAAAAGAAAACAGATCACGACGGTACGCCGTGAAACCGTAGATCCGGGTGAGTAGGATGAGGATCGGAGGGATGGGGGAAAAGGGTAGGAGTTTTGGGCATGCGACTCGACAAGACGACAAGAGGCAGAGAGGGACGGGGAGTTGGGAGGAAACGTCGCGTGTAGCGTAGCCAGATTGTGCCCCGAGCTGCTGGGCTATGGTCGCTGCAACTTGCCCAGGCGCAACCCGCTACTGCTTCCACCTTGCTTGCTTGCTTCTGGATGCTCCTTGATCGTTGCTGAGTTGTGCCTGCCACCCCTTCCTGCCGGGTCCTGCCCTACCCTGTTCCTATCGAACGTTGTACTTGTACTTCTCGTGCCTGGGCTAGCGCGGGTGGACTGTCACTCCCCACCATACCTATCTCGATGTAGCAGGTACCTTATTAAGCGGTAGAGGCTTGCAAGACGATAGCAGGAGCGCTTTATCCTTCAGCCAATGAGGAGCCATATTACCATGTTCTGTCAACCCGCGACCAAGGTTAAGGCCCACTGAAAACTTACCTGCTTGCCCGCAACGGGGGTTTGTGGGCCACGGGCTTCAAATTAGAGGTCTGTACGACCGTGCTTCGTCCCGATGCTAGGTACTTATACGACCCTATCTAAAGGACTTACAGCCACATGCTATATCTAATGTCTTTCCGTGTTGTTTACCATGACCTCTCTTCCTGCTGCACAGAGTTTGGATCTACTGTACAAAACAATATATTGGCACAATGTTCGGGTCTCTTTCTGACATTCAATGTTGTGCGCATACAATTATGAAAAGTTAGAAGCGCACAGACAGACCAATGCATCGTACCTGAACTAGGGTCCCTGTCAAGCCACGGTCCTCAGACAAGGTCCTCATCGAAATAGGCAAAGCCTCAGAAGCACCTTAAAATTAATTGACATGGGTAGACTCATCGAATCGTGACGGCCAAGACCTTTGAAGGAAAGCAAAACACCATTTCCCAATAGTCCGCAAGTGAATTGTCGATCATATTTCAAGTCAACGTTTTCCCTAGATTCTTCATCACAACGGATGGCACCACCATACTTACTTGAATGCCATTCTATATTAGGTAACCGCCATCGCAACAATGATAGAAACTCAAGCATACCGTATTATCAGAGGCAGCGGTGAGCTACATAGCGAGCACAGGCATCTACTATACGCCTTCGTCAGGTGTCGGAAACCTTAAACATCCAAACATGGACATAGTTGAGTCCTTCACAAGTCAGAACACATCCTCCTATGTATTCACTCTGGTGCCTCATGTCCAAATCGAAACGTCTTCCACAGTCAAGGTTTAAAGTTATCAGCTACATATAATACGAACGTTGAACTTATACAGTTCGTGCCTACATACATGTATTTTAACAGATGATGATAACTTATTACCTTAAATCTCTAGTGTACTACGAATCACTTAAACCCAATGACCGACAGCGTTTACGGAATCCCAGAACACATCGATGGGGTTCATCTCACTGTTTCTGATTCAGAATCGATCGTGTTGGCCGAAACTTCCATGTTAAAATTCTCCAGGAGCTCAGGGCGATCTTTCTGCTAAATTCGTTTGTCTCACATTCTGTGCCTCCAGCCAATTGGCCAATACTCTGTTATGCCTGTTGATTCAGATTCAGATGATTTTCGTACTACTTCGCTTACCCGGACCGCCAACCAAGGAATCCTAGCCAGATCCCAGCTATCTCCGAAAATAACTCCTCTGTCCTTGTCAAGTGGCGCTGATGCGAAATGACGATAGCCTCGTGTCCTCGATCGAATAAAAGGGGCATTCTAATACGCTTTGTCCTGACCCACCCTATCTCCTGGCAGCCTAGGCCTTGGAGTTTTTTTTTCTTGTTTCACTGAACGAGTCCTTGCAGTTGCCAGGCTTTCCTCACCGATTCTCATTTATCTCTTGAAGTCAGCAATAACACTGGCCTTGTATCTTTGATCTTGTTTCCTATGGTCTATGTATTTTGCATGAGTATCTCCTATGTCTCTTCTTCACAATCATAGGCCGAACGGTGCATATCTCAATCATCCACTTTCAATACTCCGGAAAAGGGGGTAAACGCTCAACACAATTCAAGAAGCAAACAGAATTACTTAAGTACAGTAGCAATACATTTTATCTCGCACATACCCTTTAAGATTATCGTCCTTACCGTTGGATAAAATCGGGACACCCCGGGCGGGAGTTGCAGCGTGGCCGGCTGCTCTTGCGTAAGCCATTTCCGAAGCGTCCTACCGTGTTAACGGTCTTATTAATTAGATGGTTTCCTGTGGCTTTGGCACACATAGGTACCTACCTACCTTAATTACATTGAATTCCCGCATTGATACCTCCTGGAGAAGTACCCCCTCTATCAAGATCAGAGAATCTACCAGGCCTACTCAACAGCAAAAGAGGACCAAGAGGTTTTAAACCAAAGTACTGGTTATCAGCGGACTATATCATCATGGGGCGATCTTTAGGTGCATCAATGCAACCGTCGGGGCAGCTACCGCCCTCGGTGAACTACCGTGATTAACTTTCATGCACCTTGAAACCTGCATAAGGTAAGGTAGCGTCAAGATATTCCCAAATAACCTTCGTTACCTCACGGCTACATTAGCAATTTTTCCAAACTCCGGACTTTGCTGTAGAAAAGGGTTGGCTACCTGAATCAATAAACACACGCAGTGTACTTATATACGGCCTCAAAATCGAGTAACATCAGCAGCACCAAACAGGTATTGCACAAGTGACTCCAAGAAAGACGATTGTTCCAGCTTAAGAACAGTAATACATATAATCAAGCCCCTCAAGGCAGTTTTCTGTTGACCCCGCATCGTATTCAACGCTTCAACCAAACTTTATATCAATATTAACCCATAGCTACCTACAGGTCTATGACAGAGTTCATTTGTTGATCTCCATCGAGACAACATATTTAAACCTTCACACTCATTATTTAGGAATATTCTATCCTATACGGTAAAGGCCACATAACGAAGCGTAGCTTGCTGGCTTATTGAAAGCATTACCAATACGGATTTACCACATTAATTCATATAAACTGAGGCTCTAGCTGCCTACCTATCTAGGTATTCTAACTAATAACGAACTTACCAAGATAGGCCCCTAAGTGACTAACTTTTTGACATGCAACACATCAACGGAAATTGTATCCTCTCGATATGGGTGAGATATACCAAACTCGATTTGAACTCTAGTTGCGACATCTCTCTCTTTAGCTTGTCCTGTTTTACATGACAATATGCCTCCCTAGATCAATGTCTTGTCACACTTTGATATCATCTCGCAGGGTGACTGACGAATTCAGGACACAGTCTCAGCGCCATTAGCTTGGCATAGTTGAGTATGGTTTTCAGAGCGGTCTCGGAAATTCAACACGAGAGCTGTTCCTGTCTTCGTTTCCAAAATTCTAGTAGCTACAAAGGATTACCTACCTTATGATCCACAAGTCCATTCGCTTCAGCATTCTGTACACTGAACGGGTGGAACGTGAGCTAGCAACTTACTGGACTACTTCATTAGGAACGTACCTAATAAACTACCTTTGTTTTGGCAATGGACGAGATATATTTGATGCGGTGTAAAGGGGCATATATCAGCTGCAGCGGAGTTGCGTCTATCGCCATCTTCTACTAAAGGATATCTTGATATATTATACAATCTAACCTGAATGAAAAAAAAAGGATGCTCTAACTATTCTATTCCTTTCTTATTCGAGGTCATGTATCGCATCTACTGTCTTTTCAGGGAAGCTCTCTAAGCGACTCACAAGTCTCTAAGCTGTCCCATGCGAAGTAATTAGTACCCATATGCTAAAGAACCGCTGGAGCATGGCTATTTATTTCGTACAACGATCAAACAGGTTGGAAACCAATAGGCGCCATGCGAAACTTTCATCAAGGTGACTCGAGGACTAGCCTAATAGTAAATCTTTAGATGCACTCATTCACTACACTTGGTTGAAGAGATAGAGACCAAATATTAAGTAGATCCACGGGTTAGAGTATTCGAAAGGAACCCCCTTATAACAGGTATGTATTTATGAGCTGGCGTGTAGATAGAGACGGAAACGAAGCAAGTGGCAAGCTGTCGACTATCTACGTGCCTATATTGCCTCAGAGTTTATATTATGGCCAGCATTTACATGCACTGTTTTCTTTCTTGTTCTTATCGGTCTCACATTACTAGTTTTCTGGGTAGGTAGATAATATCAGGGGCTTGGGAAGGCTCTATGTGTTCTCACCATAGGCACTCGGGAATGGTGAAGAAATATAGATTCCAGGCTCCCCCTTTAGTTGTTGAAACTCCATCCCGCTTACAAAACCACTGGATGTGCTCACGCGAATTTAGGCGCTTTTAAGTCAAGATCGTTGTCGTTTCTAGGATCGCCCAGTTCCATTAAATGACTAGCTGTGGAAGTGATAAGCCTCCTACTTCCTGTGATAATGGTAAAAAGGCTTATTTGAATAAATTGCGCCCATTGCGCCTAGCCCTGCTGACCTCGAATGAAACTGATCTTCCTGACACTCACTCATGTCCCGCCTGTTGCAGGCTGCATTGCGTCTTCAAGACTGCCTACTTTCACTCTGAATGGGAACTGGATTTATTGGGTCGGCCTAGTTGTTTGGAATTCTGCGTCAAGAACTTCAGTACCTTGCTAATTGGTACACAACCATTGGCTCCTTGAACCGGGATACAGCTGGAAGCGTTCGGCCTGAGTCGCTACTCAGCAATTGACCTGAGATACTATCATCTAAGGGGAGATGCAAGTTATAATGACTATAGTCGACGCCTGTTCCCATGAGAATGATCCGATTCCTTGTATTACCGTCTTGGGACATGATATATGTACATCCGACAGTAGTGTCGACTCTATGATTCTTCGGTTTTGTCCGTTTTCTGTGCCTTCTGTGCCGCCTCGTACTCCTTGATTTGTTTTGTCCAGCTAATACATGCGTTAGTCTTAGACTACCCTCAGAAGCAAGATATCTGATCGAACATACTATCGACTGGGGTAGAATCGATCTGGTTCGGGCATCTTATGTCGGTATTCGCGCTCGGCACTTAGCTTCCACGTTAAGGCTGTGATGCCGATGATGACGCCCATGAAAACCGCGGTGTTCGTTTTCCAGTTGCCCGGTTGCGCGTACCAGCCGCCGGCCGGGGACCAGACGTGCTTGGGGTATCTATCGGGGGTCAGATTTATCTTTCGAGAGATAATCGGGTTGTAGATAGCTGCTCTAACTTACGGAACTCGAGGACCGCCACCCTGCCGATAGTTAGTAAAGCATATTTGAATATTTAAGGAGGCAATTTACCATCTTGTCCAGAGGTGTGATGAACAAGGCCTGGAAGGGAAGTCGATTGGAGTGAATTGCGACGATGATGTAGTTGAAGCTTGCGGGTTGAAGATTCAATGTTCGTCAAGGTCTAGGTACAGAGGTACATCCCACAGTGACATCTCTCAATTGGGTCGACTTGATTGGTTCGGTTAAGGGCGATTTGTTAGTCCGGCTCACTTGTGCGTGTGGCACGTGCACGGTACCCATCATTGGGCCCTTGTTATCGGCGTAGCTTCGTTCAGAAACTTTTTCTCGAGCCAGACAGACACGAGATCAACTGCAGCAATTGACTTCTTCCCCGCCAACGTGTCGTGTCTCAACCCGCCCAGTGCGTTGGGATGAGGTGATCTGGGTTACCGAAAATGAAGAGACTACGGTTAGACAGATTATCGAGTCAATTGCTCTCGACAACACCCGCACGGCCAGCATCTAATTCCACAAGAATATGTCGAGCTACTCGAGCATCCAGATTACAGGCCCCTCTATACTGCCAAAGGAGATGGCAGGCAACGACATCTGAGGCTGTTCTCGAAGAAGTCGAGTACGAAGAGCCCCCACAAGAGCCCATAGAGAACAAAAGGATATCACTACCATCCCCGCCTCCCGAACGGGCCGTCTACTCGGCGAAGCTTGCGGCCCTGCATGCACGACTCTCACTCTCCTCAAAAATTCCCCTACAGACACTCGCCCGCGCACTTATAGACCCTTCAGCCGACGCCAACCCCCGATTTAACAATGCGAACCTCGCATTTGTGGGCGCAGCCCTTCTACAGTACCACACATCGGAATTCCTCGTCACACGGTATCCGCGCTTACCCATGGCGATCCTCTTCGCTGCGATGAAGGGTTACTCCGGCGTGCCTGCGCTACATCAGATCGCGCGCGCGTGGGGTGTAGAAGCCGTCGCAGCACCGGGTGAGGAAGTGGACCCCGGTCTTCTGCAATTTTCCCGGGACAAGCCGACGGTCATGATGAACAAGTGGGGCTACGTGCGCGCCGAGTCCAAGGAGCTGCTCAAGTACAAGTGGCGGCGGGGGATGAGCAGCCGCGTGTTGTACGACGATGCGTTTGGTGAAATGGTGCAGAAACAGCCGAAAGAGCCAGAGGGCGAGGAAGAGGAGAATGACAAAGTCGAGGTCAATGATTCAAGAAATACGAAGAACTTGGTCGTCGAGGATCCAGCAAAGAATGCGCACGCCAATTTCGTGCGTGCGGTGATCGGTGCCATCTACCTCTACTGCGGGAGGGAGACTGCCAAGACGTTCGTAAAATCGCACGTCCTATCCCGAAAGCTAGACCTCGAGAACCTATTCGAGTTCAAACTGCCGACCCGAGAACTAGCGCGGCTGTGCGCGAGAGAAAACTTCGACGCGCCTGTCGCAAGACTACTAAGTGAGACGGGACGACTGAGCAGAACGCCGGTATTCGTGGTAGGAATTTACAGTGGGCGGGACAAGCTCGGTGAAGGTGCGGGTCCTAGTCTTGACGCAGCGAGGATAGCGGCCGCTATCAACACGTTGAAGTCATGGTATCTATACAGTCCCGGCGACGACGTTGGGGTACCGAGCGACACCTTCGCGGAGGATGCTCCCCCTTGGAAGCCGGCGTACGTCGACATCGGGGAGATAATATCGTAGTTGTCCATCTGAGACACTGCGTGGGAGGGATATGGGATTCTCCTCTCCTCTACGGAGCAAGACGTGCCATTGAATAATGACAAATAGGGGTCACGAAAAAAGAAATGATATTTGGCGGCTGAGCTTACAAGGGCGGATTTAGGGGGCCAGCTAACCATGTGTATCATTGTACTATACTCAAACAGCCACAAACTTAGACGGCCCATGTAGAACATACAAGGACAGCACCACCCATAGCCACTCTTCCGCCGAGTGTATATACTTGCATGGTTTCCATCAACGGGTATCGTCCCTGGTTTTCTAGATCTAACCTGAGCGTGCCCTGCCCTGTCTATTTGGTCAGGATTCGATGCTCTATCTGATGTACATAGGTATACCGAAAGGGGCAGAACAAAAAGGAGCACATATTAACAGCTCGATGTTATCCAGCACAACCCGATGTCAACGGTTAATCTCAGCCTCAGCTAAAATGATCCCCTTCTCCCAACTTATCTGCAATACCTAACCTGACCAATCTCCTATATCGCTCCTTTTTAGCATCCGCCTCGCGATCCTCGCGTATCTTCTTTTTGCGCTCGTAGACGGCCCGAACGCAGCGACGGATGCGGTCCTTGCCCTCGGCGAAGTTCGCACGCGCCAGCGCCACCACTTTGTCGACCTGCTCGGGTGTATACACGAAATTCCACGTGCTCATGTAGTCGCTGGTGGCTGGATTCACGCCTTCGACTTTCGGATTCGCCAGGAAGGGCAAGTACACAACAGTGATGCCGGCGCTTGGTTCTGTTAGATGCCACGCTAAGGAATCGTCCGTGAGCGCTTTTGTGGGAGGCGGCGGCTCCGATGATCTTTCCTCCGTCGTACCGACCCAGACTGTGCAATAGCCTAGGTCTGAGTCTTCGGGGTGCGACATATCGTGCTTCGACTTCTCACTTGGTTCGGTGGGATGGTGATCATCGCTTGTTTTGGCCTGCTGCACTTTGTTCTCTGCGTCGGCCACCGAGTTCGCTTGTGCTGCCTCTAATTGTTGCTCGATTTTCTGTGTCGAATCCGTTTCTTTCGGCCATCCAACACCGACAGGCCAGCCTTTGACCCCGCGTTGGCGAGCGTAGCCGTCCGCTACGGATAGCCAGTTATCTGTTTTAACGTCGGCAGAGGCGTCAAACGCCACAATGATATCGACGTCTCGGCCAGGTCGAAGTAGAGGGTAAATGGGTAGGTTATTTGACATGCCAGCATCCATCAACTGTATATATTCATTGTTGTGTATCGTAGTAGGTGTCGTGAATCGTAACTTTCCTTCCATATTATATGTAAAATTCGGTATTTGAGCAGGATCGATGGGATGGACCTTTTCCAGATCCTCGTTATAACCGTATATCATCCCATCAATTGTGGAGAATCCAGCAAGACTCTTCACAAGGGGTCGAATTTCTCGATAATAGTGACTAAGAGTCGCGCAAAAAGCACTACCAAAAATTCCGAGCATGATGGGCATACGGAGCTCTGGTAGGTGAAAGTTGTTCCCTTCTGGAGGTACATCCTCTCCATTGTTAAACCGTCGACCAAGAGCCCAAGTCGGAATTCCGGCGTTGAATTCTTCACAGAAGAATTCGTACGGTGTTAACTCGAACCATTGGAACCATGCCTCCTGCTTTGCGATCTCTTTTGCTTGCTCCGAGATAGCGATGCCGGATTTAGAGGCTTTCCCAGTTATATCGGGGATCTCATGGCGAACGGCTGTATAAATTGGCATAGGGTTTTGTCCATACTTTATATATTCCCTCTGGTTTGAAAGTTTAAAATCTTTCTCATTAACACCAAGCTCGCCTTTTGGAACTAGGAGTCTTGCTGCCAAGAGGATGCCGTAAACGTCAACGAGCCCAAAATCCGCATTCGGGTCTCCTCTGAGCTTCTCAACTAAACTACTAAGAAGTAGCTTGCTCGTTGGCAAGGATGTAACAGACGAAAATGCAGTTGGGGGATACGCAAAATGAACCCCTATCCTAGATTTTAAATGGTCGACAATACGATCGAGTCGGCAGTTTGTGAGGGTTGAGTGGTATAAGGTCTGAAGCCAGCATGAACCGCTCACTCCCGATGTATACGTAATGCAGTCGAACAGCCCATCTTCTTGAGTGGCAAGAAGTGAACCTGTGCCAGCGACCAAGGCACGCAGTCCACCACCAGAGCCACACATGGCTATAGTGGGAACATCATCAGGATTGATGTCCTCCTCGTTTAGACCAAGATACTTGGCCAGAGCCGCTGTGGCGACTTTCTTCCGGCGAGCCAGGAATTCCTTTTCTTCATCACAAAGCTCATCTGAAACGCGTACCTTGGCAGAATATTGAATTTCAGGATGAATGAAAGGGTCATGTGCTTCATGCCAGATTTCATTAGCCAGGGACCCCTCCTTCATTGAAAGCTCGCGCTGGAGTTTGCGGATCTGGCCCGGAAGAGCCCTAGACCAGTCAGGCAAGATCAAGTCAGCGACGCGATCTGATAGTGATGACCATTCAATGTCGGTGATATTGGAGAAACGTTCAAATCGGCTGGAAAAGGCTGACCACGCAGTCTCCTCGCCTTGGGGTTGCGACCCATCCTTCGCGTTGTCCGGGCTTTTCTTCTCTCGTCTAGCAATCCGGGCTTGCTGCAGTTCATCGCCTGGATAAAGCGAGTATATAAGCAAGCCGCCTAGAGTAAACAGCGCTGCTACGGGCGCGACAACAAGGGGACCTTTACCAGAACCGGTCTCCCTTCGTTGTTGGTTGCGGGGACTAAAAAAGCCACGTGGGAACTGGCCTTGCTGTGATCGACTGGCAATCTTGAATGCGCCGCCACGGATCGGCGCCAGGGTTAATCGAGATGCTCCTAAGGCTAACCGGCTCAATCGTCTCGCGTAGCCATTTGCTATTAGTTGTTGAGATCTCCGAAAAGATCCCATAGCTGCCGACCAGTACAAGCCTTATTAGTACCGCGACATGGAATTTGCAACATGACTTCGCGATTGATCCAAAATGGTAGAATTGGTATGAGAATGTCCAGAGTGAGTGTTTTATGAACGCTAGAGTTGCATGCGTGCAATTTCAACAGAAAAGCAAAGTTCGTCGTACTTAGCCTGGCGCTGTGGTACGATATCGTGACATCATTTATTTGGGCGGTATTCGCATCTTAATAAATGTATAACCCCACCCTATACTCATAGATGCGATTAAATGAAAATATAACCCCGTTATATCCTTATATGCACTTGGACGACTTACCCCTTTTTGACTCAACACCGGATTCACTTGCCTTCCCTTACATACAGGATACTATGTATA
The DNA here is from genome assembly GCA_022578955.1 of Hypoxylon sp. FL1857. Lineage (NCBI taxonomy): Eukaryota > Fungi > Ascomycota > Sordariomycetes > Xylariales > Hypoxylaceae > Hypoxylon > Hypoxylon sp. FL1857. Next base: position 302,215 of record MU400401.1, read on the forward strand.
AACCTCAGAGCTATAGCACCTGTTAGTATTAACTAGAGCATCGACCTAACCCGACGGTATAAGTATCGATGTTATATCACGACTTAGTTCATCCACCCCTATCGAAGTTCGTTCAACGCAAACCACAGGTAGCTAATTCAAGGCTTTTATCATTTTGAATTTGTAAAAGAATATAGGGAAGAGCGAATGAGATAAGAGCGTGGACGCTCTTTACCTTTGCTTAAAATTATAGCGACTTGATGCCTTCTTAGATGCATCTCTATTGTAGCTTGATAAAGTCACCCCGGTGGTTTCCCAAAGTGCTCGATCAACATACCGTGACGGCAGGCGCATCGCCTACACGATCTAGCCAACTTACTGCTGGGGCGAGATGGTTGCTAATTTCTTCTCTTCTCTTCAAATAACGTACCTAGTCAGCTATTCTCAACACATTGATTATTCCTCAAAAACTTGTGAAGCAACAGCAGCTTACGTTGAAGTATCGCAATACGACTAAGGTGCATTTCTACGTCAAAGAGCACAACTAGATTCTCCTATTGCCATGTCTCTGCACAGATGGTCTTTGCCCAATAGGGCTTTTAACCGCGAGAAATCGAAGGACAGCGATTCAAGTCTTCGCGGTAGGTTCCCAACGATTCATATTGGCAATCCCGGCACTCGTCGACGCGCAAATCTCTCCTCAGCTTTCGCAAGCCTCTTCGAAAAGGACGAGAATCGACTGAACGCTAGAATGCCCGATGATGCTCGCTTGCCAATGAAGGAAATACAACCCCTTTCGGCTCGCATGACAAACATACCATCACCTTCTCGGCTCAAGGACGCCAAATATGATACTGGGATTCATCGTCCCGACACACCCATCTACCTAATTCCAAAGCACAAGGTCGTCGAGAAACTCTCTCCAAAAGAAGGTGAGGTACCAAAGGAATGCAACTTGACTATTCCACTCCACGAGGGTGATCAATATGCTAAATCACTGGGCGTGAACACTCCGGAGTTTCCCAAATCGCCAACATCTGCCAGTCGGATTCGCAGCGCTTCGTCGTCTTATCCATCGGAAGGTATCCGTTCTCCACCAGAAAATTGCCTTTCCCCGCAGTTGAATACTTGGTCGGAAAGCTTTATGTCTGAACTGTCTCTTCACGGGCCTTATCCATCGAAACAGACTTCGAACGAGTCTACCATCGAAACAAAGGATATTTCGAATCTCAGCGATAGAGTTGGACAATGTCTCATGGAAGAACTAGCCGCAGCTGGTGGAATTTCCGATACGGACACGAGGACAACCAGCAGGGATTACACTTTTAAACCACCTCTTTCAGATATCATCTCAGTAGGATCCCCACAGGAACAGCGATACAAACAGCCTGGCCAGTCTGGTGATCCTGTCGTTGAGACAACTCGAAAAGCCTCGGATTCAGCTCCCTGTCGAGATGTAATGCATGGTATGCTCTGTGGCCAAGGCTCAAGTACCTCAGCTGTTCATGGTAGTTACCCCGAGCTTCTATCATCTATAGAGATGAGTTCATCTGACGATGACGTCCCATTTCGACCGAGTAAAACGGGCTCTACAGATCGCCTTCGTCTAAGCACAGAAACAGGCATAACTCCTTTCAGTAATATAGAAGGGAAGAATCAAGGCAGCCTGTGCAATAATATGCCTGCATCTATGTCACGGAAGCGTCCCCCGCGAGATATTATCACCCTACCCATATCTCGATCAGACAATCAGCCGTTATCCGGATTACGCTTCAGGGATTCTAACGGGTCTTCAACCACCCTTGTCCAACGGATCCAGAAGTTCAAATTCAGGAAGTGGTTTAAAAAGGTATGTCTCCGGACTAAAGTACGCTTCGACAACGTCGTCAAGCAAGAAATGTTGTCCCCGTCGTCTCCAAAAGCGCTAGGTAGGAAGAAATCAAAGTCCCAGAAACCGCGACGGCCCAAGAAACTTGGTGGATCTTCCAAGGTGAAGGCGAAGGCAAAGTCGAAGTCGGCGAAATTCCACACGAAGCCTCCCAAGGTCGCGAAGAAGACCGGAAAGATTTCTAAGAAGCGGGAGGGGAAAACGCACCGATTCATCCGCTCGCTCAAGAAGAAGAATAGTGTCCAGTTGCCTTCACGAAACAAATCCGATGCTAGTCACAGAAGAGTGCAATCCTGTCCAGCTTGAAAAAAAAGAGTCGGGCGGATAGGGGAGTTTCATTACACAATGGAGCCGACTTGGTGGATGTGTTTCTTGGGGGGGTTTCAATCCGATGTGGCGATTCTACTACTGTTTTAGACCACAGCAGTACAATATTTCGAGTTTATCATTCTCCTTATGAGTCTCTGTACGGATTACCCGTATGCTGCGCCGCATTTTGCTGCTTTCATCTCAGACTCTAGATCATGGGGCATCCCATTCAGGGTAAGCACATACGGATAGTCGTCGATGGCAGGCGATGTGCGTGGGGGAAATGGGTATTAATATTGGGTCTTTCGACTGACATAGGTCGAGATTAGCATAGAGATACACGTAGATCGACCTAATTCTAGTCATACACCACGAAGGTGCTTTGAGTCTGACAGAAATCTACAGTGAGCTGCAGTGTTTAGCGGACAGTAGAATAGTTTCCCTCATCGGACCCCTTAATAAACCCGATTGTTGAGTTTGTCCTTCATGGGAATCTCATAAACACGATTAGATATTCGATAGGACATAGGAACCTGGTAATTAGTGCCTCTTATGCCTGTGATTCCTTGTCATACCGAAACCCCAGCCGTCTATTAGGTTTCAGACCGGAGTTAGCGACGATTTAACGATCATAAGGGGTACGGTAAAACTTATTAAGGGGGTTAAAAACTTACATTGGCTCGCTACGTGAATATCCAGATCCAGCTCATCCGCCCAGTGCCAGACCAGATCCGGATCCTTCAGGAACGCGCGGCCTACTATAACGGCATCCGCGGATTTCGCGTCTAGGATGGCCTGCGCCTGTTTCCCGGACGTGATCTCGCCCACGGTGCCAACGAGAGTCCCCGTGCCCGCCACGGCCTTCTTGATGGCTTCCGCGTACGGCACCTGGTACCCCGGCTTGGCGGCGATTTTCTGCCTAGCGTCGGTGCCGCCGCCCGTTATGTCGAGGAAGTGCACGCCGCGCTCCGCGAGGGCCTTGGCGAGGTTGATGGCGTCGTCGAGGGTCCACTGCGGCAGGCTGGGGTCGTGCTCCAGGTAGTCCGTCGCGGGGATCCGGCATAGGATGGGGAAGCCACTGGGGGCTTCGGCCTTGAGCAGGTCGACGACCTCGAGGAACAGCCGGATGCGGTTCGCGAAGGATCCGCCGTATTCGTCCGTTCGCTTGTTGCTGGATGGCGAGAGGAACTCGTTTAGGAGGTACCCGTCTGTAGGCTTGAAATTAGTAACCACAACTTTTACGACTCTACATTTCTTAAAGCATGTTGAGCCCGGTTATGCTTTCAGGAGTGGCTGGACATACGAGCTCCGTGAACTTCGATGGTCTAACGCGCTTGTTAGAAATCCAGGGGCATTCGATTTCTGGGTATCGGATAAGTTGCTCACATCTACACCAGCCTTCAAGGCGCGGCGGACCGCTGCTACCCAGTCCTGCTTGAACTTCTCAATGTCTTCGAGAGTTGCCTCCTTTGGAACGAGAGTCTGCGCGCTATACGCTTCAGGCGATGGGCCGATAACATTCTTCGGCCATCCCTCTGACTATGTCATATATCTAGGTATTTAGCCAAGTCATTCTCTTCGGGATGATCTGGATCTGTACTTACGTAATCGCGCGCCGCGGCCTTGCGGTCGATCCACGGAGCAACTGTACTTGCTTTTCTCCCGGCGTGGGCCAGTTGCACGCCGAACTTCACACCTTGGCTGTGGGCAAAGTCGACGATTTGCTTTAATGGCTCGATGTGCCCATCCTCCCATAGACCGAGATCTTGGGGTGAGATGCGCCCTTCAGGAGATACCGCAGTGGCTTCCGTAAGAACCAGACCTGGCCCCCGAGCTGCGAAGCTCCCAAGGTGGACTAAGGTTGGATGATTCAGTTATTGTTCTTTTCTGAGAGGGAAATAGGCGGTTACCATGATGCCAAATAGTCATGTAGCCATCTTTGGCGGAATACCTGAGGATGAAGAGGTCAACTTCAAATCGCGCGGTAGATAGCCATGGTTGGGGAATCTCACTGGCACATAGGAGAGACGATAATACGGTTATGAATCACCATCTGGTTGATCTTCAGGGGCGAGAAGAGCGAGCCTTCTAGTTGAGCATCCCAGCAAGTACCTGCAGGTGGATCTTGAATAGGGGTATAGAAAGGAACCTGGAAATTTTATTAGCGAGTTTACTTGGAGGAAAATATTGTTGCAGTCTGGTGCTAGAGACTTACACTTGGTGCACCATAGTTTATCAGATTCTTCTCCGTGGAGCAAGGTTCACCCTCCACAGGAGCCTGGTCAGCTTGGACTATCTTCTGTTCAGCCATAACGAGTGAGGTCGCGGGATAATAATAGTGAACAAGAAGGGGAATGCTTCAAGGCAAAAGAGGAGGGGCTAGAGTAGAACTATTTATGCTCGAATACTCCTATTTCTTCTAGCGGAGAGCCTTATATCGTCCAACCTACTCCCCGCCTAAACTCAAATATCTAGAAATCTTGGCAAAACACTATGACCCAATGATGAGCATCATTTGTTGTAACCTTAAGTAGGCTATTGCTATTGTCACTTACTAATCCCCATGCATGAATCCTTCTGCTGTATTACATCGCTTCAAGGTATACGAATTCTCAGTGGTAAGACTCTAGGAAACCTATTGGGCGGACTTGGCAATGGTTATAACAGAGCGTGTTATTGCGTCTTAGAAATTGGCTCACAAGCTCTTGAGCCTCCAGGTGTGTCTGTTTAGGTGGAATCCCATGGCCGAGCTTATCTCTCTGGATTACAGGTCGTGTGCCCATTTGAGGACGTAGCTATGTTTACTGCATTTCAGTATGCAGCTAATATATGAAGGGTCAATGTCTCTTCGAACTGTATGCGTTCCGCCGCCTATGTGATATATGTCTATACCTTGCTCGCTTCACTTGCATCACCTAATACGTATACCTGCAGGTGAGTTAAGGATACATGACTACTTCTTAGTATCGGCCTTGAAGTTGTTGTGCTGTGCTTGCCTATGACTGTCATCTCCAAGTTAAACTTACCTACGAGGAAGAAGATCGCCATCAGCTTAATATTCTGGCTTGATGTTTTGTGAGTCTTCTAAACCCAACTCGTAGATTCTCTTGACCTAATGGAAGTGCATGCTAGGCTTGTGAGATTGCTATCCTTTCAATGTATGTAACGAATTGCATCTCTTTTATTTCGTACTGGCGTATAGAGGTATGATGTTGATGGCTGGTAGCACGTTGTCATACAGTCGGAGATGTCGGGATTCCCACGGGAGGGCGCTCTTCCCGATGGCCGAGGGGGATTGAGTATGCTGTCTTCAAACACTAGTGGTCAGCATAAACGGCAATTAATTCGCATGCAGGATTATCCATCACATTTATCCATTCGGGAGGTGAGAGGCACTAAATGGGGTTCGTGAGAGTGAGGCTTAAGAGCATAATCGCATGCCTGTAATAGCTAATGATATAGACGATATTAGTGAGGGGTGAAATTACAGCGTGGAATTAGTACGGTAACCCACTGAGGTTAGCGGTTAGCACCTAGTGTGGGGTAGCTAGGATGATGAGGATGTCCGCTCCATACATCTTATATGTGCTCTAAGTGACGCCATCTCGGACCGGGGTGCCGGGTTGCCTTTGCAATGTTGCCTCGTCGAAACCAACAGCTTCTACAACGTTCGTCGGGCTCATCCAGTACCCAACTATTCAAAGCTTAATTTGACATCAATAAAGGTACCATACAGATCTCTCTACCGCAATCACACTATAGGTACCTAGCTGAGAACGAAGTTATAATAGGCATCATGTATATGGCGTCACCCCGACACTAAACAATCCCGTTCTCTGGCTGATTTGTTCCATCAACATTAGGTACCTACAATTTTAGCGCCTACCCATATACTGGAAGGGAAATAACTGAACGAAGCGCTTAATGACGCTTAAGAGCTGCCTCCAAACGGTGTGTTCGCCAGTGCCAGCGACCCGCCGCCATCGACAATCAATGTATGCCCATTCACATAGCTTGAGGCTTGAGAGGCAAGGAAAGCCACCGCATCTGCGACTTCATTAGGGCTGACTAATCTGCCCATGGGCAAATCGCCAAGCATGACTTCCTTGACCTTCGGGGCCGCCTCAAGGAACTTGTCCATCATTGGCCCTGAGACATATGTAGGCGCAACGGCGTTGATCCGAATGCCCCTTGCAGCGTTCTCGATGGCCGCCGCCTGCACCATCCCCTTGACTGCATGCTTCGCTGCGATATAATGTCCCACCCCCAAGAATGCGCCCTCTGAGGCTAGCGACGTGAGAATAACGATTGCGCCCCTCACAGGGGCCCTATCCGGAATTGGTGTAACAGGTTCCTGCTGATCCATGACGCGCAATGCAGCGCGGGTCAGCAAAAAGCAACCGATGTTGTGTACATCGTCAAGGCTACGCCAGTCAGCTAGAGACAAGTCGCGGATAGGTGTCTGATTCGCGGCCCCGGTCTATATTGTTTTGCCGGCGGGCATGATGAGTCCAGAATCACAAGTTATGGATAACAGTGTGACCTACACCAGCCGTGTTAACAAGCACGTCGATCCGGCCATGAGTCTCGGCAACTTTAGTTACTAGACCATCGACGCTGGCTTCATCACGCACATCAACGGGGTGTGCGGCTACGTTGATATATCCCAAGTCAGCGGGTCGCTTAATGTTCTGACATAGGGTTGCTGTGTCTTTGGCAGCATCGAGGTTCAGGTCGGCGCACACCAGCACATCGGCACCTAGAGAAGCTAATCGCTGAGCGACGGCTCGGCCAATACCACTGCCTGTTCTTCGTCAGTACAAGATTTCTATCAAAAGGTATCCCGAGGATGCGTACCGGCACCTGTCACTAGAACAACACCCCGAACATCCATGCTGGGCGGTGTCTTCCTTTACAAGTATTGAGTTTCTTTACATGTAGGGAATTCGGCCCCAGTAATTTTATCACGGGTAGATGGTGTCACACAAGCATCCTGAAGAATCGCTGAGCATGCTTCCCCGCAGATAACGTATGTTGTGCATCAGACCGGCTTCTCTATACCGAATCATGCTACCACCAGCCAATCTTCACCGACTCTGGTACAGCATATGGGACAAATCAGATTATTTACTGCGCAAACACTAGAGCACAAGGGGAAACTTGACGTTAAATATATAAGTCGGGAACCATTTGCTTCTACTTTAAGGGGCTGCTCCACTGGAAGTAGGCTTTACCTATAATATGCCAGTATAGGATTTGAAACTTCTAATTGAGTACTTCCATGTTATGGAAAGCCCTCTCCAATCTGCTAATACGGTAGGGTCACATGCCGGTTGCGTGTCTACCTTGTAGAATATACATTCCGTGCTTCGGCGAGCTACTTGGCCATTCTACGTACTGGCGTACCGACGGACTTGGTGGTTTTCTCCTGCTCGACCGATCAGATGAGCCAGGTTGTGAACACGGTCAGGACCGAGCTGCTTGAAGGGTTGGGCGTGCAGGATTCTTAGAGACCCGGCGTTTGGGTTGGCTCCATAACGGTTCTTTGGTTGTCTTCGGACTCGGTAACGACGCAGCCGAGATAGTTTACTGGGGACAACGGACGTATTAATACTGATCTAGATCTATGTAGAGAGCTAGAGCCAAGAAATGAAGAGGTATGTCTGGTATTGACTTATTACGTGCAGGTAAGATGGATGCAACGATTACGTAACCCACCTGAGCTTATATAAGCATTATCTATTTAAAGTGGTTAAGTAAATACCAGGCCCAAATTACACTACGAATGCAATACTAAAGAGAAGCAAAGAAAGAAAACGTAGTTAAGCAATATGTTTACCTAATATAAGCCAAGAGGTCAGCCGCTGTCTCGATGTGGTACAAAAGACTCCCCCCTGCCCATCTCCGATGCTGAAAGGCACAACTCTAGGTAGGTCGCTTATCATGCCAGATAAGGCCGTTCGAAACTACGCCGTTTGGCTCAACAGCATGCACGCCGGTAATCCCCTTCACCTGCTTCACCTGAGTGTCATTCAGAGTGGCTACCCAGAAGCTTACTTCACCCTTATAGATGAGTGGTCGGCGGATCTTGTCTCGGAGGAAGCTCCAGAGAGAAGCATCTGTCTGGTTGCACTGCTGCAGATCACTCCCATCTACGGGGAAAACAAGCGAGTTCCAATTATCATCCTCAGCGGGGACACTATCCTGACACGCCAGGTTTCCAGGCTGTGGAGAAATCTCGAGTTTGGTCACTCGGTCGATGCTAACGTGCTCCTGCAGCCGAGAAGACTCTTCTTCTGAGGCTTCAACCGTCCAGGATACTAGATTTTTCTGGGCATCAGTCCACGGACGCAGATTGTCGGCGCCAACAGTTGACTTGATGAAGCCGTCGATCTTGGATGTGTCAACGCCTGCTTTGGCGAAGACGGTGTAAAACTGATTTCCGAGTCCGGGCTGCCTTTCAAATTCACTAGGTCCGTTAGCAGCTGGGATAGAGGTCATAATAAATCGAAACCAGGAAAGAAATAGCAGATCAGACTTCATGGTGGTAGGACGTGATATTAACGGTGTGGTATGACTTCTGACAGGAATAAAACAGAGAATACTATTCTACCTAGTAGAGAGTTTTTAACCTCCTTAGGTAGTTTTCCTGCGTATTGCTCACTGACAGGAGAATATTGAGCCCCTTATATACACCAAGACGCGAGGATGGAGTGGGGTGATTCTGAAGCCAAGTACAACAAATCAACAACAGACTAACGTCTCGCTTGAATTGTAATGCCTAAAGCCCAAAATGGCGTCTTATACTCAATGACGGAAACCCTCAAGGAAAGTCAACATACCTTGTGGCCGCCGACAAACTCTCACCGGCGTCCATTGCTACCGAAAGATTCAGGGGAGACCGAGGTGCGCTAAGCTGTTGGAATCACGCGTCGCAGCGGATCAGGATATGAATCCGCAGCTGCCAATACGTCCCTTATATGTGGATATCATGTGTGGTAGCGATGGTTCAGTGGGTGTGAAGATGGAAGCCTCTCCCAGCAGCGCTGCCTTCCAGCGGTGTTGGAAGGGCTGATCCAGCATTGCTGACGTATGCCTACTAATGTTGGTAAAAACTACCCTGCCCCTCTCTCCTCATCCAATAAACAACGCCGAGAGTCGTTAATCACCGAGTCTGTGCCGTATAGATACCTACATACAAAGATCAATACGCCTCCGAATGTCTATATTCTAATCCTGCATAGTTATGACCATGGAGCAGGGCCGCGTCGCATTAATTCAGCCGCTCCTTTAGCCGCTGCCGTTTGCGCATCTTCGCATAGGATAGGCGGTATGAAGCCCTTATGTTGCTCAATGGTCTTCTTCACGAACTCCATGAAGTCTTCACTATGCACCATGTCACCAGTCATCATAATCTTCTCCGGCCCCGGGTACCCTGGAAATCTACACATGACATTTAGCAGCACGTCTTTCACACCAGCCCAATAGTCCTCCGGGTTAAGATAATTCTCAATAGCGTCGCTACCGAGTGTGAAATTCTCGACGTGAAGGGGGTCGGGCTCGAAAGCTCCAACTGCGGTCTTAACCGGCACCAAACCCGTTGTGAGCGCGGTACGGCTGTAGTGAATCGCAAGCAGGTCGATATGGGGCAAGTTATGAGTTTCCTCCTGGCATCTCTCCTCGTCCTGCCAGTGCTCGCACAGTCCGAGTCCGTAGCCAGCGTACGCAGCTGCCGTTTCCCATAGTATGGGCTTGAACTGTCTCTTCGGGGTCACGTATTTGATCCCGGCATGATCCGCCAGGTCCATGAGATCATCCTGATAAAGGGCTAGAAGATGTGTTGACGTGAATACAGCCTCCGAAATATGGATGTGGTAGTTTGACTCAAGGTCGGAACGCAACCGCTTGATAACGCCGGCAAGTACTCCAACGTCGTGTGATGCCGGAAGGCCCAGCTTTTTTAGAGCAGTGCGAACCGCTCGCCTCGGTTGGTCGTTAAAGTACTCCTCCATGTCTTCGTACGGCGGGCTATGAAGCAAGGCGTTAGCAACTACATATACCCATAGGTTGGCTGAAAGCTAAGAGGGCGACGCTGTGTAGCACATACGCAAGATGCCTCGAGGATGCTAATGAGAGCCTGGCCATGACCTCCTGGTATGCATCATCGCCATGGTGCACTCTAGCGTGTGTCTGAATCTCTCCATTTTCGTACTCGAAGATTACAGCGGCAGCTCCGTACGAGGATTGTAGGCTAAAGCCAACGCTGAAATTCACAGGAGTCGGCGCCGAAAGTAGTGGTTGTTGGCTTGCATCAGCCCTAGGATCCTGAAGGGCAGGCGCCATGGCAACTAGCCAGGCCAGAACAAAGAGAGTAATATACATCGACAATATTCTCAACTAGATGGATACTTATTCCACATAACTAAGTAGGATCTATTTGGTTTATCGACGACTGCCGTAATTAAGTATTCGTTGTTGGGAACCTCGAGGTTTACAGCTGAGAATTTCGTGAATAAGGCGATCCTTCCAACGGTCCCCTCTTTTCATTTCAGGGGTTAACCAACATCTACCAACATGATCCTTAGGACTAAGGCGGCACGTATAGGGCTGGAATAATGATGCCGGTCGGTTTCACGGTCGCGATGCAACATGTGATTGAATGCCAACAATGTATCCCTAAAGAGATAATGAACAGCCAACAACATCTTAAGGATTACAATTACTTAAAGTAGTAGTCACCAATATATTCCTTCCCAGAGAAATTCATTAATAGATGCCTTGACCGTAAATTTCGATGCTGCCTGAAAGTAGGAAGACCTACAACAAGATTGCGGTCTCTAAGTCAGCTCGTACGCGAGGTTTTTCGTCGACAATTGAGCTCCGATCATTCTTGGTTAGCGCTGGCCTCTCCGAGGTTGTTAAAGGGGTCATAGACAAATAAACCAAACTAGTTAAATAGCCTTTATGCAGGCATCATCAATCGTCAGACGAAATTTCGCATAAGAATGGCGGATAGCATATTCTGGTATAGTGATTACTGATCCGACAAGAAATCTGTGACTCTTGTCATGGTGCGGATCTATTTGGGGGAAGCCGGGGAAGAGGCTTCGCTTAGCGGAGATGGGGCGGACGGGGTTATCGGAATCTCTACTAAGAGATGGCGCTCCGATACAAGAAGAATACCTCGGTATGTGGGTAAGACGACGAAAACAGTGCTCAAGTTAGAGAGAATATGAAGCTATAATAGCCAGTGGTCATCTATAACGAGGATCCATGCTAGAAGTTACATTGCTAAGGCCATCATGGTGCAATTGACAGAGAAGACACGCCCCTGCGGCAGATGTAAGATTATCAGGTGGCTGCTCGTATAACCATAGCGAAGAGCGGTTTTAACTGCGAGAAGCTGAAGGCCAACCTTCATGTTACTTGTCTACCTCTTTTAAACTTTTGGTTCGCATGTAATTCACATCACAGTCAGCCCTCCTTTTCTCAATTGCTATAATTACTGCGAAATAGGCGATTAGTATGCCAGGCTCTACCAAGGTACCTTCGACCCAAGTTATGGACGAGTTGCAAGTTTGAGAGAGGCGCTTTAACTACCATGTTACTTCGCTAGGCGCTGAATGCCCGGGTATGTGCATATGACCTGAATGAAGTCCCCGATAATGAATCCGCTATCAAGACCAAGTATTAAATTCAATAAGCTATTGTTTCCTCAAACCTGGTCCAATTGAACATACCTAGCCAACCTCGGTATCTTACTCGTAGCTCAGCGGTGCGTTGAATACGTAGGTCTTATTATGGATGCCTTAGAAAAGTAAGGACTTCTAAATTCCATCGGGTGTTACACCTGGTCTATGATCAGGGGAGTAGTTTATCGGCGTATAACATTCCTATTTCGGCTCACAACGGTCTCATGAAACAACACAAACTGCTAGCCTTCTGTATAATTTAGGTAGATATCCTCATTGCGCAATTACTCTTGCAATTTATTGTCAACTTATTGGTTAAATCAAAGACATTTCCCCTATTCTAAGCTCAGTCATTGCATAGCCTCCCAGAAATATGCAATAATATGCCGATATATAGCTCCACTATGCAAAGAATAATCATTTTATGTAGCTATAAGAGACTATCCTTGGAAAAGGTATGTTAGAAGACCCATTCCTATACCTCAGTATCCGCCTATTATTGCGTGTGAACATACCTGATTTCTACCTAGTTTGAGTCATGCACTCGTGGCATGGCGATATTCTAGCCTATATGAATATAAATAAGTCCATGAGAGCCGTTTTATGCATATATATAAAGAGAACCTAACTTACTATATACCAAGGGGTTGATATACATATCATCTATGAATACTAGAGTTAGGTACTTATAAACCTAAGATCGTTAGGTATGTATCGCACAAATTCAGGGTCATTATGAGGTGCTTGACGTGTGAAGGCTCCTCAAATACTTCTCAATCGTTCAAGAAGGCAATGAAATTCACTTCTTTAAATTCATGTATCTCGGTTAGCCCACTTGGGAATTCAACGATACTCGAAAGAGCTATAGATAAACTTGGTTATCCATGAATGAAACACTAACAATGGGTTCCTAGGACGAGTTGAAGTGACTGGTTGCTTTCACAAGAATACGATGTCGATCCCTGTAGTAAAACTCTTCTCGTTAATTTATGGGAACATGGTCACCTATTACCGGATATTCCAGCCATTCATGCAGCTTGCATTATGCAGGACCAGACGATTGCTACCTTCCTCCCACCCCTGGAAGATTCCAAAGTTCGAAAACTCTGGGAGGACATGGCAGAAGAAGTTAATTCGGGAATACGCTTTATAAGCATTTTGCTCAATGAGTCTGAACCGGATGCCGAGGCCAAAGGATCTGAGCTCGTAGGGGTGGTCACGCTGAGTATGCCGCTGAGCGAGACAGGGTCTTTTCGTGGGTTCGTAGAGAAGCTCTTCGTCAGCCCGAATTATCGGGGGAGAGGTGGTTCTAGGGCTCTGATGGACCACCTAGAGACGGAAGCTTTGAAAAAAGGCAAAACACTATTGGTATATACCCCATGATTGAATGAGCTACAAAGCTTTCGGTGCTAATATACATCTAGATGATAGACACCGAAGTTGGAAGCGCGGCTGAGAAGGTATACCCGAAGCTTGGCTACAAAGAGATAGGCCGGATACCCAAGTATGCCATCAGTCCTATAGGAGACTTGAAAGAGGAGGTGTTCTTTTATAAACATCTCCAGAAGGCTAATAGCCAATAGATCATATGCGTCTGAGGCTTCTGTCTATGGCTGGCTCATACTTGAAAGTGGAAATTAGAATGTCACATTCTCCTTCAACATGGCCCCAAGCTTCTACCGGAGCCGCCCGGGTTGCCAGGCCATAGCCAACACGAGGTCGTTGAAATTACGTCCCGGGGAAGTTACTAGAAAACACCGTACTAGTTCTCTGCATTGCTATAGTTTCGTGTCAGAAAACCCCCTCGTAGCCGCGACTATCCCGCGAAGAGCGGTAGATTGTTGGAAATGACTCAAGCAGCCCCCTGGATATTGACAAGTCATGTACAGGTAGAGATTTGCGTGAAGTCCTTAACGGAGTTGTATCTTAATTTGGGCGTCATTGCAGAGTACCTGGTAGTTACGTTGTATTTTGTGCCCTACTTACCTCGTATCCAGTATGTTGCCTCTACTCAATTATTTCGAAAAGGCCCGTCTTGTTGGACAGATTTACACATAGCCAGCTTGTTATGAGCTCTGTCGCTAAAAGACTGCGGGTTCAATTCCGGATCGACTACACTAGGCTTCAGATCGGAAGCTAATTAAAATTTCATCCATAAAGTAACCAGCTAAATAGGCAATCTTGAGGCTTCTGGAATAATGAAAATAATGGAGTTACCTAGGCTCTTGCCTTCGGAGAAGGGTCAAGATCCACGATGCGGAATAACACGGCGCACACCGCAATTGCCAAGTTTTTTACTTGTTAAGGCAGTTCTCTATATAAGGAAATGTCGACTCCAATTTGTAAGTCGCAATTCCGCATATGACTAAGAACTGTACCCGAATAGTCCCGAAGCGTTGACCCGTGACCCAGGTTACAGGGATGCCGCTACAACCTTAGACAGGAGGCTCTAATTTGGGTACCTGATCGCGTACCAGCCAGGGACCGGTTTTCCAAGTTGAGATCTTGTGTCCGATTACCCATCCGCTAATTCGCTAGTTCGCTAGTTTCCCTTATGCCGTTCCGCGCTGCACGGCAGAGCGTCAGTATGACGCCCCCAAGCTCTGCAGTGAACCTTCTATAGACAAGGTATCATGAAACTTGAGGCCTTTTATGGAATGCGACTTTCAGCTGCGACTTTGTCAGATATCTCGGTGAGACTATTTTAGCTGTCGCGCACGGTGTACTCTGTAAGTGGTCTTGTGCTGCGAGATTTCCAGAGATAGACCTTTTTTTGCTTCATATATTAGAGGTAGCTTGCTTGCCAAATACATTTGTTCTCTACCTCCCCAAGCAATCATTGATTCATACTTGTCATACTACTAGACGAAAACACATCCAATTCGAATTTCCAACCGTAACAACATCCATCTACATCTACAATGGCCTCCCAGAAGCCCGTCATCGTCATAATCCACGGTGCTTTCTTTTCCCCAGTGCACTATCGGAGGTTGATTGAACCTCTACGTGCACAGGGCTACGTCGTAGTAAGCCCACCGATGCCAACAACGGGACTCGATGATACCGTAGCGGGCAAGACGTACGTCGACGACGTGAAGCGCCTCCTCGAAGGCCTTACTCCCTTCCTAGACGAGGGTAGAGAAGCCGTCGTAATCGGCCATAGCCAAGGAGGCATCGCAGCAAGTGCCTTGACCGAGGGCCAGACTATCGAGGAACGCAAGGCTAGGGGTTTAAAGGGCGGCATCAAGGCCGTCATCTACCTTACAGCCCTCGCCATCCCCATAAAAGGCGCGAGCTTAGCAGGTATGTTGGGCGAGACACCACCAATCTACCGAGTCGAGGTATGTCGCATAATTTAATTCCCCTGAACTTCAAAGTCACCGTCCTCCATCATGGTCCTCTAACGTGGTATGATATGATTAGGGGCCTTTCTACGTCCTTACCGAGCTGGCCTTATCATCCGAGAGTAACGACATGCGGGTACCTAAAGACGAGCAAACGGCGTTGTCGAAGAGCTTGGTACACCAGAGCAAGGCGAGCTTGGAAGCGCCCGTTCAATTCACCGCGGTCGATGTGACCGTCCCCAAGACATACATCGTCTGCACCGAAGACCCGTCCTTGCCCCCAAGCCTGCAAGAAAGCATGGCTCAAGCCGCCTCGGCGAAGGTGGTCAAGATCGAGGCTGGTCATTTCCCGTTCCTGGAGAGCGCGGAGAAGGCGACAGAAGTTGTTGATATCATCGTGGATGTTGCTGGACAGTGAGAAGGGGATGTAACCGGGAATAAGAATAGGTGCATAGTCTGCTACCTATAGGAGCTGGTACGCAGGTGCCTGGATATGGCCAATCTCTCCACTCATCCCTTTGTATGGTATAGTCGTATAGCAAATTCGACGCGTCCAGACTGCCAATTGATAGTCACTCGGCTTCAGATGGACGGATGTCCTACAACCCTAACTGAGGCATACGTCCTTCATGTATCCCATTGCATAATTAACTTGGCCTGTGTTGCTCAGTACTATGATGACCGACGTCTTATAGCAAGAACCTGCTAGCAACGTGGTTAACCCTCTATCAGCCTGTGTGCCTTGAATTAAGTACGCAATTTGGGTCACAACAGATACCTACTGCATAGAGAAATAATTTGTCTCAAGGGGGCACTGATGCAGGATACCACCTCCTCAAGCCAACGTGTAGGATTAACCAACGATTGTCAACAATAGAAAAGTCGACGAATAGAGAAAACGGCAATATTCCATTCCGTACTATAATGCAATACAGCGTTCTGTAGTTACTGATTCCTATTATACAGCCATTCTCCCTAGTATTTAAACTCCTCGAACGCCTATCGCTGCAAATATATTACAGCAATCATGTTTATTCATCGTCGGCAAGCTCCTCAACTCTAGGAGCTACATAGGCTCTCTGCTGCGGAGCCGTCTGGACTTGAGTCGTGGTCGCAGTAGTAGTGGCAGTCGCCGGAGGAGGGTGACCTGTCTGACCCGCGAGCTGAGCGGCAGACTCTGCATTGACCGACTTGGATGCCTTCTTCTTCTTCTTGGGCTTCGCAGTCTAATTATCTGTTAGCGGGCATATTCGCTATGAAAAGGTAAATAGGAACATACCTCATGCCAAGCCCAAACAGGGCGGAAACTGTCCATGAAAGACACATCTTCCCAAAGGTTGGGGTACAACCACAGACCCGGCGGCACGACAAAGTACGTGATGCAGAATAGAATGACGCGGAAAATTGCCATGAGGAAGAAGAGACCGAGTAGCATCAGGAATCCCCAGCTGAGGTAGTAGACACCCTGTCGCAGAACAAGCGGCCATAGGGGGTACAAGACGACGGTGAAGATAAGAACCAACGCTAGGGCGCCGTAGACTTTGCGCATAATCTGACTGCCCTCATACAACCAGACGTAGTACATGTCGTCAGCAGCGTCTTGTTGTTGCTCAATTCTGACAGTCCAGAGTCCCTTGATCCGCTTTCCCTTCTTAGGAGGGTGGTCGTGACCTTCGTGAGGGTCAACCTTGCTAACACGTAGCGCCAACATGGACATAGGCAGCAACTTGAAGGTATTCTCAAGAGAGGCACGATCGGTGATCTCGGGGAGAGCCGGGTTCTTTGCGCGGGCCTTCGCGTAAGCGGGAGATTGGAGGGCTCGAAGAGCTCGTTTTACTGGAGAACAAACGTGAGCGAGATGGTCTTATCTCTCTAACTGCGAAGCGATAGCTTACCTCTGAACATATCCTTGCGCTCGCCATTGATAATACAGGTACGCGGCTTCAAGGGTTGGCTCCTGAGGAAATTGGCGAGAGCGATCGCGACGGGGTTAGGAGGGCCGGGACGGATAGGTTGCGGTTGGCCTTGGGCTCCCGGGGGAGGACCTGGGCGCGGTCCTTGGGGTCCTCCTGGTCCTCCTTGCTGTTGCTGCTGTTGTCTCTGAGCTTGCTGCAGCTGTGCTAGACGTTGCGCCTTGACGTGCTCAACGAATTGGGGGACGGTCATGCCGTGCTTCTGAGCCTCGGCGGCTAGCTGCTGTTGCATCGCGGCAATCTGCTGAGGCGTCGGCATCTGGCCTCCAGGGCCGACTGGTATCGGGATAGCTCCCGGAGGAGGTTGAGGAGGGTTTTGCATGGTGATTACTACTTATTCACAAATGTTGCCGTCGTATGGGCACAAGGGTCAGGCGAGAAGGAAAAGGAAAAGTAATTAACAATGACAAAGAGGAAAGGGACGATGAGATCTGGCCGTGTCCTTTTTTTTCCAGATGGGTCTCGGTATTTTTGGACTGACGCAAAGCGAACAACCTGTCATTCTCAGCCTTAAGGAAATTTCGGCGCTAACGAATGTAGGTACTTCCGTTATCCGTTGATTATTCCACAGAACATCCATGGATTAGCCGGCGGATAGTGCACAGGCCACCTACACCTACTCTGTCGATTGGGCTCTTAGATCAATAATAATAGCTGAACAAGGTTCAAGCCATGAATACATGAAAATCCCCAATTGGACCTGACTTATTTCTCAGCCTTACCTTCTGGAAATTGTTGATTTACAGATTCCAATGTCGTGTTGTTCTCATGACAGACCTGTTCACTCATCATTCTGTCAACATTGAAGGTCTGGTGGCGTTGAACCATCTTCCTGCCGAGGGCGCTGCCTCAGCTACTTATATTCACTAGGTTCGGCGTCAATTCACGTTGATGATGATGACGGATGACACTCCTCCGCCTCCTTGCTTGGCCGACCAGGCACATGATGGTTCACTCCTCAAACAAGCAATGCGCCTACAATGTCATACTACCTCGACGCGTGAATATGTAGACACACGTACACAAGTAGGTAAGTATCTGATAATAATAGAAACTCGAGGTGAAACAGATGCGCAAACAATCGACCATCAACAAACAACACGTTCGGTTTTCAGAGTTAGTATATGCTCCACCAACGGAACCACTCCTCTCCTCTTCTCTCCATCTGCGGATCTCCGACCAACCCTAATCGGGGACCTCGTTCTCTTCATCGTTGACACTCTTGCAACGTGAAATCGAGTATGGGCTCCCGAACATGTTACCAAGTGGAGACATCTACTTGGTGCAGAATTGTTATGGAAGTTCTGGTACCGTTTCTAGTCGGACGAACCATGACCACTCCCAAGGCGGATGGCTCTTCGTCATCCATTGAAACTCACTCCGTCGGGGATGACGAGAGACATGCTCACCCAGGCTTCCCGACTTAAGGCCTTAGCTGTTACACTCAAGGCCAATCTACGAAGCCCACGAGACCCCCCTCTCGGAATTCTGTGGCAATGTCCCTCCAAAATATTGTGAGGGTGGGCTACTCTAAGTCCTTCTAGTCCTTCTAGATGGATCACAAAGCAAGGAAAACTAAGACAAAAGACTGGCTGTGCAGAATCGCCCATAATACAAGTGGTGGGGTCCTGCAATCTGTGGTGTGTGCCGCCAACCATCCGACTCCCCTCCAGGACCCTGGTTCGTAAGCGCCGACTGGACCACGACTTTTAGACTACAGCCTATCAACGTCACGGACGTCTGCATCCAAACCATCAACGCTTCCCATCTCAACGCGAGTCTGCGAGGCCCAAAAAGTCAGCGCCCGCTCAGCTGCTTAAGCCTAAAAGGTAGGTCCAGAAGGTAATTTCCTTTCTCGTCTTCCTTAAAGCTGTTATGGATCTCATGACCAGCTGCTTTCTTTGCCCTCTTAGCTCTCTTGTTTCTCACCAACCGCTGGTCGTTTTCTTTCCACTCAGCGCGACATGAATTCACCATGAAAGCCTCTGGTGGGATATTGGCTGAAGCTTATGCATTATGGTCCTATTCTATTTCTCAGTGTTGTCAATCTCTGACTTCTTATTTCGATGAGAAGCCTCATCAGCCTGGTAAGCATCAGAGGCTACACCAACACCAGCATATTTCTTCTAACTAGACTAGTCGATCGCAAGTCAATAGATATCATTTACCAGGAACCTTCATTTATCCCGCCTCCTTCTGCCGCACCATTTAGGCCAAGTAAAGAGACACCTGGTTTGGAGCGGGCTCCGAGGAAAAGGCATGGTTCTAGAGGAAGCAGCTTCTCCGCGAGAAGGCTATTTTCACGACCAAGTTCGTCGTCATCGCGCAGGCCGCAGATATCGGCTCCCACCAATTTTCGTCATCTTTATTCAGAGTCTTTCCGTTTCCCGGACTACGCCCCCTCACAAGTGAGACCGCTACCGGGCTCTTTTCGTCCTCTTGAACTGAGCATATACATGACCGATCATCGACTTTCACCCATCTTACCTCACTTTGACTATCCTACACCCCCAGTTACACCACCCCAACGCGCTTTTACCATGTCAAGCCGCAGTGAGGATAGCCCCCCTATACCGCACTCACGTAGCTACTCGTCCATGTCGTTCCATATTCCCCGGAGGCCTGTTAACGACGGATCTGTTTTCGACTCTCCACGATCAGATGCTACCACACCACAGCGACCTCAACCGGCCAGACTAAGGGGTCGCACATCCCCAGACTCGTCAAGTCCCATAATGGAAGATCTTGTCGAGAGAGTAGCCACTGCTATGATGGAACGAGATAGGCTGCAGGAACAAATCGACGATGTTATCGAGAGGCAAAGCATTTACGTTAGCAGCCGGCCGTCGACTGCACAGGGACAGCCGGGTTCGTTCTTCAGCGCAGCTAATCGTACTAAACGCGAACTAATGAGTATAGAACTCGAGCCTATGCCGGATATTCCAGCTCTCCCCCCCAATGCTCCCTCATTCAGCGAGCGTCTCAGTTCCGACCGCCCGCACACTGCTCCGTCCCAGGTCTCAGTTCGCACGCCATATAAGGCCAACTCGTCGCGAAAGGTAGAGGGACGAGTCCCTCCTCCACCATTACCGCTTCGACTACGACCACCACTGCGCAAGAAGAAGTCTTTCTCGCGAGTCTCTACGTGGTTATTCCCTGGCGAAGAGCACAAACGAGACATTAGTCTTGACTCACTCACTAACGTACCCAAGCCAATAACTGATTCCGATGGCTTTTACCAGATCGCTGATCCCGAAGTGGATCAACGGTGCAGCCTCGATTCATTATCGGCGAGTTCGGATTGGACCGTCGAAGAAGAGCAGACGTTGCCGACAAGCCTATCACCGAGCAGCACCGCGACCTTGAGGGCGAGGCTGGAGCCTCCGATGGCGATCGCATCTGGATTGCAGCATCCAGTTATCCTGCCGCAACGGCAGAGCGTTGGCGTTGCCGTTTGATTTTGATTCTTCTGTATTATAGCATTCTATGATACCATCCGGTACTGAGGGACCGTTGTATATATTTTCGCCATGCTAAATTTAGCGAGGCGCGGTATTAAGTGGGATATAGATTTGGGCTGAAAAAGGAGCATCTAAAGCAGGTCCTGATCATGATGCTTGGGTATTGATAGAGTTGGAAGGTGGTGGAGTTTCTGACCTCTGGAGAGTCCCAACCCGTGCTGCTGGCATGCAAATGATACCCAATAGGTAATGAGAGCGAGGTCGGTTCATGTTTTGAATCATGAAAGGCTTAGTTTAGTTGTCAGGTCAGATGGAACCTGACGTTATTTTGCGCTTAATGAAACTTGTCGAAGTTTGAGTAGGTACCTATATTTGGCGTTGGTGACACAGATGCATCACGTGGGCTTTTTCTATGCTTTCTATTATAGCCAACAAGTTGATCATAGACACCTACCTACCTACCTAAGGAATTAAATAGCCTTCGATTAAAGAAGCTCGTTAAAGGGGGGGTTGTCATTGAGCTGTGAATTGAACTGTGTTGTTGACGCAGTACAATTGAATTGCTAATATGCGGCACCCAACGAATTACACGGCGGTAGTCTTACGTAAGTGTGCCACTTGGACCCCCATCGCAAGTGCAGCCGGGCTGGCAACAACTGTTCCCACCATATCGTCGTTTCAGCAGATTGGGGGGTGACACCGCCGAATCTTTGGGTTCTGTAAATCAGCCGCGACAGCTGTGCGTCCCTTCTCTCACTTCTGAATTTTCCCACAAGCGCCGAATTAAAGATCTCTTTTCCGGAGCATTTCCACACTCAACCAGGCATACGGCGATGAAGAAAAGTCGGCGGTTTCACCCTTTTTCACAATGGTGTTCACCAACTTGAGACGCTCGCTGATGGCCTTCGTGGCTGGAGGCGCTTATAGATACACGCGACTCCCTGGAAACGCTGCCCATCATCATGCACAGAAGCGCACCGCAGGTTGGATCGACCGACACATAGCTGCTTTTAGACTCGCTTTGTGTGCCTTGCTCTGCATCACCATAATCTCGTTCTCTACAAGTCTTATGTATGTCATGTATGTGGTTGGGGCGTGCAAGATAAATGGCTCACCTTGCTCTAACCACGATATTTTACTAGGGATTCCATTTCAACGCAACCATGCAGTGGCTTTACACGTGATCGGCACTGTAGAAAGGAGATAGCCCGTTCATGGGGCCAGTACTCGTCTACATATTCTGTCCCTTCGGAAATATCGCCATCTATCCCTAAGGAGTGTAAGGTCACATTTGCACAAGTCCTCCAACGTCACGGTGCTCGTGATCCCACCGCACACAAGTCCTTGGCGTATGGTGATCTTGTCGACCGCATCCACGACAGTGTGACAGATTATGGAAGGAGATTCAAGTTCATCAAAAGCTATAAGTACACACTTGGTGCTGACCAGCTGACGCTCTTTGGCGAGCAGCAGATGGTGGATTCCGGTATCAAATTCTACGAGCGGTACAAGGATCTGGCAAGAACCGATTCGCCCTTCATACGTGCGTCCGGTCAGGAACGTGTTGTCGAATCGGCACAGAATTGGACGCAAGGTTTCCACCAGGCACGATTGGCAGATGAGCATTCTCACACCCCAGATACATACCCCTACCATGTTCTAGTCCTCCCCGAGGAAGATGGTTTTAACAACACGCTCAGTCCCAACCTCTGTCCCGCTTTTGAAGACAGCAAACACGAGAGCGATGACGAACAGGACGCTTGGATAGAGAAAGTTGTGCCACCCCTTACTGAAAGGGTGAACCAAAATCTACCAGGCGCGAACCTGTCCGACGAAGAGACCATCTACATGATGGATCTGTGCCCCTTCAACACTGTCGCCAACGGCAAAGGCAAGCTCTCCGAATTCTGCTATTTGTTCACAGTAGAAGAATGGCTTGACTACGATTACTACCAGTCATTAGGCAAATGGTACGGCTATGGCAATGGAAGTCCCCTCGGGCCAACCCAGGGGGTCGGCTTTGTGAATGAACTACTTGCGAGACTCACTGGTCGACCTGTCATTGATCATACCACTACCAACTCGACACTGGATGGATCCGAGTCTACATTCCCCCTTAACCGTGTCCTATATGCAGACTTCAGTCACGACAACGATATGATGGACATCTATGCCGCACTTGGCCTCTACAATCTGACAGACCCACTCCCTGGGGACCGTAGAGTCAGTCCAGACCAGGCCAAAGGATTCTCGGCCAGTTGGGCTGTTCCCTTCGCCGCAAGATTGTACGTGGAGAAGATGACTTGCGGAGGAAGCGAGGAGGAGTTCGTGAGGATTCTAGTCAACGACCGAGTTATACCCCTGCAGAATTGCGGTGCTGATGCATTAGGTCGCTGCACGCTGAGCAGATTCGTCGAGAGCCAGAGTTTTGCGAGGAACGGTGGACACTGGGACCAGTGCTTTGTTTGATGCGCCTCAGCTTTGCGCCAAGATAGTCCGTGGATAGACAATTAATTGCATGAAAGTCGTAGATCGTGGCTATCCCTTACTTGCTTGATTCGATGTGTGTAATCGTGATTCGCGACTGAATATGGGGGCCTACCGAAGCATGCGAGCTGCACGCTCCTTCGCAGAATATACTTCTTTGACGTCCGACTTCGCAAATCCATTTTCTACCTAAGATAGTGACACCGCAGTATACTAATAATAGGTAGGCAATTGTCATCAACGGCCGCGCCGTTCATCTTCTTCTCACATGGCCCGAATAGCATTTTTCGTAAAGAGGAAGAGTCGCTACTGTTAGGCAGATTTCTGCACAAATCGTAAGAGAACTGAGACATAACGAGGCTGGGGAGTGGTGCAGTAACGTGACTGCAGTCTTGATAGGCTTGAATAGATTCTTGGAGTGAGACATTTCTAACAGCTTTGAGGCTTGTCGGCGCGCATTTCCACCCAACGACTGCCGCAGGACGCACAGGCCACAGAGCGTTGCAAGCCCAACGTCATTTTTGAGTGGGGACGATGGAGAGCCCTGAAGGTATCTTCTAGTGTATCTTTCTAGGCTCCATACAGAAGGTCCTCAATAGCCGGGGTCCACCGAAAGCGAACAAGGGCAAGCACCTAAATTGGGCCTAGGTATGGGTATTCCATGCCCCGGTGCCTTGCTAGGATCGCCCCACCGAAAACGACCCAAAGCTTCCAGGTTCAGACCCGCAGCACCCGACAGCGAGAAAAACGCCGCGGGCAAGAATGTCATGTCATCAGCCTCAACTCCAACCTCGGATTGTAAGACATCCTGACGACAAGATACCACCTAGCCAAGTCCTCTGTTGCCCTATCGACGGCGGCCCACAGCAATTCTCTCCATCCATCCAACCCATCCATCCTTGTCTCCTCTCCGCAGCTTCGCCACCCTCCGACATAGTGTAGCGTATCTGAGTTTACCCGACGATTCGATCGGTCGGCTCGGTCGATTTGACCATCCCACAGAGTAAACGCATCTGGGCCGGACCACAGTCCACATTCGCGACCGAAAATGGTCAGCCCCGTCGGCACCTTCTTCATAGTCCTATTCGTGCTTCTGATCGTCGCCGCCGTCGGCTGGATCGTCTTCACCCAGCTGCGCGCAAGGCGCTTAGGTGTAAGTTCCCTGGTCCTCTCTCCTCCCTTCGCTCCCCCCATCCACCACCCAACCACTATACCCGATCCCCTTCGCTACCCTACTCCCCCTCATCATTGCATCATGCTGTCTTACTCCACGGGCATGACCGGCCCTATTCTATCTATATTCCTTCACAGGACCGATTAGGACGTAGCTAACGAACATCGCCTACTCTACAGCTCCCAGCCCCACCCCTCTCATCATACATCCCGTTCGTGCGCTCCGAGCCCTCGTCGTCCTACGGCCCGCCGCAGCCCGCGCCGGGCGGCATCCGCGGATGGATCAGCGACAAGGTGCGCGCCCTGCGCAGCAGCGGCAACCGATCCGCCACCGGCGCCGGCTACGAGCGCCCTTCGCGCCGCGGCTTCGGGCCCCTTGACCCCGACGAGGCCTGGGACGCGCGCGTCGGACACGAGGCCGACGCCGCCTACGGCTACGGCTACGAGGAGCAGGAGCTCGGCGTGCGACCTCCCCACCACGGACAGGCCGCCGCCCCGCAACAACGCCAGCAGCACCAGGCGGATAGCGCGTACAGCGGCGCCGGATACAGCAACGTCAACCTGGGCGCCGACGAGCAGAGGGGGCGCACGCTGAATCGCAACTTGGGCGTGGGTCTGGGTGTAGATGCGGGCGCAAGCGCAAGCGCGGGGACCAGCAGCCACCGCAACCCGTTCGACGACGACGCGGCGGAGCCGAGTAACCTGAGCCTGAGGGGCGTGAGCCCGCGGCCGATCGACACGAGCGTCGCTAACAGCGGCGCCGGCAAGGTGAAGGGAGGCGCGCACCATGATAGCCCGACGTCGGAGCGGAGGTCCATATTTAGGGAAAACGTCTAGGAGAACGTTTGAACCTCTGCTGCGGCTGCGGCTGCGGCTTCGGGTTTGGTAACTTTTTAATACCTACCTGCCTACCTACCTACCTACCTAGGTACTCTTCGTGGTTGTGTTGACGCCTACCTACTTCAACATGTTTCACGGCATATCGTACACAGCACACGGCACACGGTTGTGATTAAGACCGTGACCGAGATCGAGATCGAGATAATGTGTAAGCATCCCTCAAAGGCAAGGGCAAGGATAAGGACAAGGATAAGGAAGGAGAGGGGCACAGGTTAAATTCTTTAATTGCGAGGGAGACGGATAGGAATAGGGGTACGGAAAGGGGGTTTCGCGCGAAGGGCATCCTGGTCTGGCTAGGAGGAAATATCAAAGGAGGCGTCAAGGCGTTTTCGGTCCGTCGTGAGAGGAAAAGGGAGGATTCTTTACTTCTTGCTAGTACTTCGTCGTTTCTCCCCAAGCCTATGGCGTTATTTGCGGATTTCTCAATATACTGTACCCATGCGGTATTATGACTTCTCCCCAGATTTTGGTGCCTCATTCAGGGATTGTGTAGTGATCTATTCTCATCTGCACGTATTCAATCACTGAGGTTTTGTACGCTACGGGAAAGAAGTTTGTTATGACGTAGGTCAAAATATAGACCAGGGAAATATACACTTCCTATCTATAGAGTCTGGCTTGCTTGAGTCAAGGATAGTATGTTCTCATCCAGTCATTGAAAGGATTCGGGTAATCGCGGAATCTGGAGTCTAGTGTATCTCTCTTGAACTGATTCCGATAAGCAATGTGGAATAAAGCGAACTGACGACAGTAAAAATAAACGATCGATAATGGCGATGATGATGGGTAGTTGTTGATTTCTAGTTTCTCCTGTCATATAAGCTGTCTTTTCTGATTCAGGGGCCGCTTAGGATATGCCCCTATTACATAGAGCAGGAATATGTTCTCTAGATTACACTAAATAATATAACCAAAATTGCAATATACGATTTAAACCAACCTGATATCTTGTAGGTCTTTGTCGGACAAGAAGTCATCATCAAATTCTTGCTGCTTCAGTGGACCACCCTGCGCCTCACAGTGGCCCAAGTAAATATAGCTTTCTCCAGCAGCCCGTATCAGGCTTAGATCCGATCCAGAGCCCTTGAACAAGCACACTATATCGCCGGGTCTTACCTCAGCATCCTCCCTCTTAATTCCTATTATACTGCCATCAGTGAGGAGCAGGAAGGGAAGGCTAAGCTGATCCGCAAGGGCCTCTTCCTTTAGACGCACGTTTGTTGTCCTTCTTTTTGCGTACCACGGTCTTTTGCCCCCAGCCGATTTGCTTAAGCGGCGGAAGACCTGGTAGAACGTCTCAACACCCTCCGCGTCGATGAGTCTAGTCAAACTGTTGATTACCTCATCGAAAGCTTCTTGGATGGTGATGTCTCTAATATCCGCCGACGGTTTTAGGATACGCTCCTCAAACTCTCTGAGGCGGGCCGGAAACCCAATGGGTATTGCTTTATAGGTTGGCCATATTTCTTTTGCAACACACCCAGTGATAACATTACTGAATGTTCCCAGCACACAGCCCCGTACTTGCAGAACCCGTTTATTAGACGACACGTGTACGGATTCTTCACGGATCAGTTCAGGTCCATGAGATATATGTCGGAAGTCAGGGACCCAGGACGGCACATGTTGAAGCTCGTTGCGCCCGCAGTGGAGTAGTTTCAGATCTCCAACTGACTCGAACAAGTAAGCCGCATAATTCCAATATACGTCTTGGTATGGTAGACGATAATCCGGCACTAGCTCCTCTGGTAACTCTTCCCCCTTAAGGTACTTAAGCAAACCTAGCAACCCATAGAGTTGATCCCTGGGATCCGAGGAGCTTTTCTTGCCTGTGAATCGGAGGAGCGTTGCGAGGACCTCGCCCATACTCTTTTTTTTCGGATTGTCATCCCAGTCAAAGAGTGCGCTCTTATATAATCGCTCGATGCTACCCAGAGATGTCATTCTCGCGCTCCCGGGACAGAATAATAGAAACCTGTGTTCCAAAGCGAGAATTTTCCAAATGTCTACAAGATGTCCCAAATGTACGGAGTGGCGACCAATGTAGACTGTAGGGAACGTATCCAAGCAAGCTTCCTGAATGGTCCATACCCTCCCAAACCATGGCCGCCGTAGAATATTCACCATCGTTTGAATCATGGGAATGTAAGCATCGCCAAATTCCTCATCTATGATTACATTGTCGTCGTCATCCACCGGATCCCAATCAGCCCACATCGATTCAGTTTTCTTACACAATATTTCAACCGCTTCATCAGGTGACACCTGGGGGCGAGACGAGCGAGTCTTCCGAATGAACTTCTTGAAGAGGTTTACTGCCGGCGGCTGTCTAACGTGGCCTAGCCAGATGATAACGATACCAGTATGGTATATGTCCATCATACGCGGAACCTGGCGTGACTTTTCATCCAAGTCTTCCTGGTTGATGCATATGGCATCAGCCCAGAAGTAGTCCCTTGGATAGCCGAGATCATAGGGCCGCTGCCTGAATTGGTACAGCGCTTCGTATAAATTGGCAGTGACATGAAACGGATGGCCCTCTAGCATGATGGTTTTCTTCTCGGCAGCATCGCCCCAAACGTAGGATAACGCATAGAAAAATCTCACTTCAGACAGAGGCATCTGGTGAATAATACACTCAAGAGGACCTGTGCCTGGTAAGATACGGAATAATCGAACCTCCGTATCGTTTAGTTCTCGATACGGATAAGCGGGTGCTCGATATGGTTCCTCGAATTCTTCATCTTCTTCGTCTTCTTCAAGCCGCCCATGTCCTTCAAGGTCTTGCCGATCAGCCACCGCCGCAGACTCGCGACGTTTTGAGCTAAGACGCCGAGCTAATGAATCAATTAGCATTGTGATGCATTACCAAACGGGAGCCAACACGGCAGTATTCTGAATGGGTGACTATGTGTATAAGATAAAGTTGGACTCCATGTTCTGTACATTGCTGAGACCTTGCTGTTTGACAATTCATGTTGGTACGCGGTGTAGTGGATGCAGTATATTTTCGGTAGCCAATGATCTTGCTGCCATTGCCATGGGTGGCTGCGCGACAGCATCGTACAAGTCATAATTGTTTGAGCCATACCAATTCTTGAATCTAGAACCAATGGGTAAGTGACGACAGCCTGTAACAGGAGAGGTTTCCAGGTAGGCGGTAACAAATTCGACTTAAGCAGTCAGATATTAGACATAGGGGATCCAATCGGGTTTCTTTTATGCTATCTGGATTCATTCTGTCTGTTGTGTACCTCCTAGATAATTAACTGTCGGCTCCCTGTTCCAGTGGTCCATCGGCTATGTACATGAGTTCAAACCCTGGACACGGTGAATTCCGAGACTCAACGTAAAGATCAACAACCTCGTAGAAAACTACTCGGGTTACGTCAAAATTCGTTAAGCCAATGAAGTAAAAATACTAAGAAAGTTTGAGACTAGATGTTTCATACGTAGCCGGGTGTATACAAGCCTATGCTTACATTAGGCACCTAATGCGTTGCATAATATACCCACAACCCCGCCACTCTGCCCCGCCTCTTCCGTCTTGACAGAATAGCGTAGTTGATGAATCCCGAGTTGGTTCCTCTGGTCCTATACCCAGGGGCTGTCGTGATACATACAAAGCAAACATCAATCGCGTGTATACTGTATACTTGAATTTTCATCCGACGTATAAAGACACACTATGGCCGGGAAGAAGGGTGGTGAGAACAGTAAGAAGACGGCCGGCCAGGCCAGAAAAGCGGAGGCGGCTGCTAAAAAGGCGGCTGTGGAGGACGCAAAG
This sequence comes from Hypoxylon sp. FL1857, assembly GCA_022578955.1. Taxonomy (NCBI): domain Eukaryota; kingdom Fungi; phylum Ascomycota; class Sordariomycetes; order Xylariales; family Hypoxylaceae; genus Hypoxylon; species Hypoxylon sp. FL1857. The sequence continues at coordinate 331,208 of MU400401.1, forward strand.
AAAGCGGCAGTAGAGGATGCTGAGTGGGAAAAGGGTGCCAAAAATAATTCTAAAAAGTAAGTCGTCCTTCTGTCAATCTTTTCTTGTCGTCCTAATATGTCCCAAACTCTTGGGACGGAACAATCCTATTGAACGGACAAAGGACAAACCTGCTTGGTAGCGTGCTAACCAGAATCTAGGGAAGCACAGGCCGCGAAGAAAGCAGAGCAGGCCAAGAAGAAGGCTGAGAGAGAGGCTGCCCTTGCTGAAGAAGAGAAGAGTCTGCCGAGTCGCGCCGGACCGAAGAATTCGAAGACGGCCGTTAAAAAGACAAACCGGGGCCTTGACAATGCACTTTCCGAACTCAACCCCAACGATGACAATAAAAAGCTTCCGGCAATCGAGACTTCAGGTATCGATAGTATATTAGAAGCCCTGGGTGTGGCCGTGTCGGAATCAACCGATGATATCAAGGTCGATAGACACGCTACAAAAAGAGTTGGAGCTGCATATGCCGCGTTTGAGGAGAGGAGACTGAAAGAAATGAAGGAAGATGGATCCGGGTCCGGCATGCGTTTGGGTTCTAGAAAGGAACAAATCCGCAAAGAATTCTTGACCAGCCCCGAGAATCCACTCAGGCACCGACTCAACGTCGCACACAACGCAACTAAGGAAGAGATCGCGGCAGTTAAACAGGAGGAAAGGGCTAGAATCGAAGCTCTCTATAGCTCCAAGTCCTCCAAGTAGGAATCGGAGTATTTGTGGGCTGAGAAGAGCGAAACACGCTGCAAGAAAAGGGTTACGAAGGGGTTCATACCGAAGGAGAGGATCAAGGATAAGGGATCCTCTGGTTCTTATTCTATGAATTCGCGAATTCATAGGTGGTGAGGACAGCGAGTACAGACTGATGAGGGGCTTTGGCTACTTCGTTGAATACGCCGGACGATGAATCTTTCATTTCCCCTATTTCCAAATCCTATCCCTTGAAACGCTAGGTTTCTCTTCAGCCGGCCGTTTCACCTCATGGAGGCTTCTATCTTTCCGAATTCAAGCTACTGCGTCGAATTAGTTTCGTTAAAATATAGATGAGGAAGGGGAACTTGATGGCGGGTAAACATGCTATACTTCGCATATCACATGGTGACTAGAATGAACCCATAGATTAGGTATTTACAATAGAGGTCCATCGCTGAGTTTGTTGACTTATTCGTGTTTTGGATCCTTCTCATCAACTGGTCTAAATGCTTAGGTAGTCTTCAAGTTTCGGGATATCGTATGTCAGCTTTCACCGACTTATCCTCTATTCGTCAGATGGTATATGATCAGCTGAACACTCGGCAGATTTATCTTTGAAGTCTGTAAGGTCTCGTGACAGAAATATTAAAGATGCGTTGTTGGTTGTTGGTGTTCAGGGGATTGAGCGGGTAGAGGGGCTAAGCTTCGGCAAGCCTCGGCTCGGGACTCGGGGTATTTGGGTAGTGGGGACACTAAAACAGTGACGTTCGCGGCTGTTCTACTGCGTAAATCGCTTCACCAGCGCAAATTCCGGGGCACCGCAAACTCCATTATTTCCACCATCCAGTCCTACCCTTAGCCGACACCCCTCATCGTCGTCCCCACGGCGCTACAAGAAGCTCTGAAACAGATATAAGAAAACAGACATGTTTTATTAGTGTTACTCGTACATTTTCTTAAGTTTATTATACCCTCCCGGGACGTCAAGTCGGTGGCGCAGTAATGCCATCGGCTTCCCCGAATCATGTCTCCATGTCCGAGTTCCCGTCCCAGCGAGCAGGAGACGCGGACTCTATCCTCGGTAAGATGGACGGAGTCGTTAGGAGAGCCGGCAACGTTGTCGCGGGAACCACGGCTCACAGCGCGAACCCAGATTCGATCGACGAAGATGAGGCGCCGGTAGCAGTTAGGGGGAAGCGGCCGGATAAGCATAGCATGGACTATGTGATACGCTCCGGTATTGCTGGTGGTATTGCGGGGTGTGCTGTACGTGTCACTACATATCTAAGAAAGAATGCGCAAGTCGTTCCCATACTAACAACGTCCCTAGGCCAAGACTACCGTTGCGCCTCTCGATCGAGTCAAAATCCTTTTCCAGACCGGTAATCCGCAATTCGTCAAGTATCAGGGCTCGTGGGCCGGCTTCGGGATAGCGATGCGTGACATATACCGTCACGACGGATTACTGGGACTATTCCGTGGGCACTCGGCGACTTTGTTAAAGATCTACCCCTACGCCGCTATAAAGTTTGTTGCTTACGAACAATATCGGGCTTTGCTCATTGGCTCAAACCGGCAGAACGAAACATGGCTACGACGGTTCTCATCGGGAGCACTGGCTGGTGTGACGTCGGTCTTCTTCACATACCCATTGGATGTCATCCGCGTACGGTTAGCCTTTGAGACGAAGCATAGGCGCATGTCTCTTACCGAGACCTGCAAGAAGATATACTACGAGCAGCCTTTTCCGAAACCATCCATCACAACTACCCAGTCAGGGACTGTTGCCGAGGCTGCGACGTCTACTATCCAAGCAGTCGCACCTCGCTCTGGGCTTGTTAATTTTTACAGAGGCTTCTCGACGACTCTTCTGGGTATGGTGCCATACGCCGGCGTGTCTTTCTTGACACACGATACTGCAGGCGATATCTTTCGTTTACCGTCCATTCGAAAATATACCACCTTACCTAAACCCGCCAATGCGCCTACCGATAAACCCGCACCGCTGCGCGCATGGGCCGAGTTGACAGCCGGAGGAATCTCGGGTGCAGTATCACAGACGGTTGCTTATCCGCTCGAGGTTATCAGACGGCGAATGCAAGTAAGCGGAGCTGTTGGAGATGGTCATCGCCTTCGAATAGCAGAGACCGCAAGTCTGGTCTTTAGAGAGCGCGGAATCCCAGGGTTCTTCGTAGGACTGTCGATTGGTTACATAAAGGTCGTGCCCTTGGCGGCGGTGAGCTTTTACACGTACGAACGGTTAAAGATACTATTCAACGTATAGAAAAGAGCCAGTACACATGAAAGAATTGCGATGGCATTATTGGAGTGCAGGCGTTTATGGTATATCCCTACCTTGGACAGAGCATGGGGAGCGCAAGCCCAGCTCGTGATTTTCAGGGTCTTAGAAGCTAAATGGGTATGGATGCACTAGGGTTGCAAAGCATAGCATAGATAGAAGCGGTATACACACCTTTGGCGATTGCCCCCTTTTCCATCATGAATTTTAAGGATGCTGGATGCCATATATGAGACAAGCAACTAGCTATCGAATCTAGTGTGAGACTTTTAAATGTCCGATAGGGGATTACATTTCCAGACTTGCATACGGTAGGTAGCATTCTAATGCAGTCTCAATCCTCTACTTTTTACCCAATCCTACAAACCTGCTTGCTTTTTCGTTATGGACGAACGCCACCCAATCCGTAGGTCTCGTATTTATGGATAATCTCCAACTCGACAGAAGCTCGAAGACAAGATCAAGACATGATCATTTAGCTTCAATACACATACGCGTGTGCTATCACGCGATCATGATGAGCGCCACGTATCTCTCATATTAACCGCAACGTCTGCACATTGAGGCTTAAGATCAGACGCACGCCCACGTCAACACCCGACAGGTAATTTCCAAGGAACCTCGGCTGCACAAGTCTGACCGCAACCACAAGCGAACCAAGGTGGTTGGGCGCCTCCTAATCTCCTAGTGGCTGTCGCCAAAAGCCACCGGCGCAGCGCCTAAGACGAACCACCGGTAACTAGCACGACGATCGTCCTACGTTGACCAAAAACCGGTCTTCTCGCGTCCAAGGCAAGCCACTTGTTACACGGAATATGTAAATAACTACCAGTCTTGCATGTGCTATATCCGGCAAGGTCTTCCTCAAGATCCTGGGGCTCCCCGTTACCTGATGTCATTCCCGGGCAATCCGTCCCATTGGAGCTGAAAAAGGAACGCTCCAATGTGACTTGTCAATGGCCTTTTTTTCGATAAGGGAAGCGGAGAACACACGTCGTCTCGTTTAAGATGCCCCGTAGCGTCTCTCGCTCCCCCAGGTTTTCGCTGTTACCTACCTAGATTAGTAGCTAATGTCTTAATACACACGTTCGTCGACGGTGCTTGTATATACTATACCTAGAAGATGAGAGTTTGAACGCATCAGCATTTACATGACTTGGTATTCCCTTACTCCATACAGCCCCCCTTATCTGCTCGGCTGCCTCAGTAACCCTTACCCAAGGCACTCCCTCGCATGAACCGTTGGTCTCCGAGCTCGTCCTTGTTACGTAGCATCACGCAACACCTCATCCGAATCCCGCCCACCTGACCAACTTACCTACCTACCTACCTGCCTCACCAACCCGCCACGATGTCGTCCTCGAAGCCCGGCCCAGCAGTCAAGCCGCACTCGGCGCCCACCGACCACAACCAGCCGGTGCCCGACCCGGTCGCGCACTTCAAGGCGATCCCGTGGTGCGCGGCGCTGCTCTCGGACCCCGCCGTCATCGACATCATCGTGCCGGACCGCCGCCCGCTGCCCACCGGCGAGTCCAGCTTCGTGCGCAAGACGATGAACACGCCCACCACCATCAAGGCGTGCGTGACTTTCTACCGGATGGTCAAGCCCGTCAAGCCCGTCAAGCCCAAGCCTTCTTCCTCGTCCTCGTCTTCTCCATCGCCTTCCTCCGGCGGCACGGGCGAAGTGTCACCCGCAGGCGGTGCATCCCCCGTGGGGCAGAGCAAGAGCGGGGAAAAGAAGGACACAGGCAAGGACAAGGACAAGGACAAGGACAAGGAGAAGGACAAGAAACCGCTCTCAGCATCCGAGGCGCTGCTCAGCGGCGGCGGCAAGGAGAACGGCGAGGACCCGCGCAACCCGTTCATCCTGTTCAACGCGCTGGCGGACCTGGGGCCGGACCTGCAGAGCTTCGCGGGCACCATGCACGGCGGGCTGTACAACGTGCTGATGGACGAGGTCATGGGCACCGCGGCGAATTTCCAGGCTAGTAAGTGGTCTTACTTTTCTTTTCTCTCTTTGCCTTCGCATTCGCAATCCCCACCAGTTTTCGACTGGTCATCTGCGGTGAGACGCGTGTCTAGAACAGACAGAGATGGAGAACCATCCTATCCCATCCCATCCCTGGATAAAGGGAAGAGGAGGAAGAAGATGAAGAAGTAGTAGAAGAAGACAGAAGTTCGCTGCTAACAAGCTCCGCCGCAGAGCACGGAGCCTACACGATCACCTTCACGACGAACTTCCGGCGCGCGGCCAACCCGCCGCAGGTGATCCTGATCCGCGGTCGCGTGGTGCGGGTGGACGGCCGCAAGATCCATGTCCGGGGCACGGTGGAGGATAAGGATGGTGAGTTTTAGGCTCCTCCTCCTCCCTTTCTTCCCTAACCTAAAAACGCCTAGTCGCTGGCTGGCTACCAGGTTACCTATTCTGACACCCGCGCAGGAAACGTCATGGCGGAGGGATCTGGGATCTGGCTCGCCATGCACCGACATGTCGGCCGCAGCCAGCTTTGAGATTAACCTCGGTTTCGAGTCATGACGGACGGCGAACGAGTCAGTGGTACACGTACATACGTGCTTAGGTCTGGTCGACATGCTGCATATCTTTTTCTTCCACCACAGCGACTGATTTACAATTTACACGTTAGTAACATACGAATTTTGATTTTCAATATATTTGCAGCTCCAAGTATATACAAATATATAGCAATGCCATTATTAGTCCATCTATCTCACGTATCTGCCGACTGGGACGGCTGGTAGCAGCATGTCGCCCAAGAATTAGATGGCCACTTCCTATACGCGTGTAGGATCAACGCAGTCAACTAGTGAAGTGTGTGAAACCGATCGGGAAAATATCCTTTCCATTGGATGTCTATCCAGACTTTGACTTAATTACGGGCTCCCGCATATGCATATGAACCTTGAACGCCAAATGAAAGTATGTGACACTGTATCCTACTCATTATTACGTTATCGCGTTCGATCATTGATTAGTACGACTATATAGCCTGATTGTTTTAGTCTGCTTTGATAGCACTGTAGTCATTGAAGTTAGCGACGTACGCCAAGACGACGGTAAACATTAGACTTACCCGTATATCCTCCTAACAAAAGCATATGCCGTCAGAAAGCCCACAGTGCCGGTGAGGAGCCCGTATACACAGCATGCCATGAAGCTATAGACAAAAAACAACAAGGAGCTCACGAAGCCCGATATGTGCAGGTTGGCGAAGTAGTACCAGATGCAGTAGAGGAACACCCACACGGCGCTGCCGCCGCCAATGAAGAAGGATTGCCACCACCAGTGGTAGTTCTCGGAGCACAGCTGAACGTAGATGGTTACAACTGTGACCTCAGCGATGGTGAGGATGAGGATGACGGATACCACAGCTAGAAATCCGAAGACGTAATAGTAACCGCTCTTGTCTTGCCATAGAGACTGGAACACGAACAGCAGCTCTATGAAGATAACGGCAAACGGAACAAGGCCGGCGAGGAATATCGACTGCAGGCTCTTGGCATACCAAGCCTGGTTGGGAATCTGTCGCGGAATACTAGCAGTCTTCGTGGGATGCTCCCAGGCGCCCGTGCGGACAAATCCATACCAAGAACCTAGGTAGACCAGCGGGACTTGAATGCAAAGCCAGAGAAGGACAATTGCAATTAGAGTTCCGAATGGAATGGCAGTGCTAGAGGCCTGAGCCCAGACGAAGAGGTTCAGGATGAATATCAGACCGAAGATAAGACCAGGGAAGAGACACGCTGTGACTAGCGCATTTTTCACAAAGTCTTTTCCGTCAAATGTTTTGTAAACCCTTGCCGAGAAGTATCCGGAAAAGACGCCCGCGAAGACGAAGAGTCCAACACCGGCACTGATGAAGCCTCCTCGGAAGCTAGGGTTCAGGATACCAATGGCGCTTAGCAGGATTAGACCGATAGCCATGAATAGGAGCTGCATCCCCGAGCCAACGAGCGGCGCGAGTAAATATCCGTACTCGGGTTTCCTGAAGACATCCGCATGCAGTAGCTTCCATCCTGTGACATCCTCCAGAGCCTCATCGTCAGACGAAATTTCGATTTCCTTATCCGCATCGCCTTCCTTCTCAAGGAGGCCGAATCCAGCTTTCTCCGATTTGGGGGTGCGATTGCCCTTGCGCTTGATCCTCAACTTGCCGTCTTCAATAGAGCCATCCTTGTAGCCCTTGATATCAGATCTGATGGTCTTGGCCAAGATCATGAGGACGATACCAGTGAGAAGGCCGCAGATGATCAAGGAGTTAACAATGGCTAGCCAGTGGATCCTTGAGCCTTCCTCCGAGTTGACGAAATACAGATCCCAACGGCGGTTCCATTCGATTGACTCGTCTTCGCGGAAGTACACCGAATAGGAGTATGGGATGGTAATGGTATCGTTGTCATCGCCTTCCTCAACGGCCTCTGGGTAGTAAGACGAATGGGCATACTGCGACTGGAATTCGGTTGTCTTGTTCGGGGGCATGTAGAGCTCAAAGCGATCCTCGACATCGTGAAGGTCGACAGGACATCCGTTCTCTCGCTTGACGTTCGCACTGACGCTCTTGGTATAAACTTCAAACCCGACTACCACTTTGCCTCCCTTTGCACCCGCTTTGCCTGGCGCAGTCCTGTATCGGATTACGATCGTGTGGTGGTTGTTGAGGAAGTAACGCGGCTTGCCCGTACTCGACGAGTAGTCAGTAAAGCCGAGCTTGAAACCAGCTGCATAGTACTTTCGTGATTTGTCCACGGTGACAAAGCTGGTGGCACCCGGGAGATTGTCTACTATCCATTCTACCACATAGCCTTCCTTGACCAGCTCCTTGGCTCTTCTCAGATCTCTTCTTGTGACAACTTGGTTGCATAGGAAGCTGCACTCCTTGTCTTGTCCCATTGTAAGATCGATGTCCGAGATCATAATCCGGTCGCCACGAAGGACTTCACCAAGATTGAGCGATATACTCTGTCCACTTAATAGACCCGGACCGTGACTTTTACCCGTGGGCGGGCATACGAACGGAAGGTCGTAGTAGGCATATTGTAGTTGCGTGTTATCGGAATAGACCTTATTAACAAGCAAAGGGATGTGCTCATTTTCCTTGTAGCTCTTCACGGACCAGCCTGTGTTCGTTAAGACGTGTTAGATATCGGCGATCATGCTTCAATAAGGATGTTGACATAGGACAGGTGCTGCGCTTATCTTACCTGGAATATAGAAGGCCTGAACCTGCGAGACTACTAGAGAAGAGAGTAGCCATTTCAGACTATTCCGCAAGGTCTTGCCCATTTTGCCGTGTATTCCCCCTATCGCTATTGCGTATCGAAATACATCAACTCGGCGAATTACTCAGTTACCGAACCGGCTTTCGCCTCGATTAAACAGGGAGCTCCCGAGCTAGTTTTAAGTCTCGTCTTACAGGGCTGAAGGATCGTTACACGGCGTGGGAGGAATTGTTATTTGCGTCGCAATGAGGCTATCGTTGGATCCTATCACTACAGCTGTTTCGTGGCTGTAAGAGAAGCGCCACTGGGGGGAAGATCGGAGGATCAGCCGCGTGGATTGGGTATGGTTAAACGAGTGTAATTGGTACTTAGTACCAAAGGGACAAAATGTAAGGGAGGATCTTTGAGCTACTATGGTGTGAGCTGAAGATTGATGCTGACGCTGATCTGGTGGTACCGTTTTGGCTTGTTGCTGATCTTACAGTACGTGTATTTGCGCAAGTGCTGACACGCGTGGCTTATTCACAGAGGTGTCGAGTCGGGAGTCGGGAAGTCGGGGGTGGAAGAAGAAGGGGGAAGGATATTGTTGAAGACATCCAGCGCCAAACCAACAGCGGCAGGGAAAGAGAAAACGGTAGAATGGAAGAGGCACAGGTCTCGCACAGGTCCCCCTTGTTGCTATGTTACAGTAGGTGCAATTTACGAGGTCTAGTCGCCCCGATCGCGCTAGTAGTTGATCTTGGCAGATTCCTTGATCCCTGTCACGCCTTTTAGAGTTGGCTTTCCGGATGGCTCCGCTGCCTCCAAAGCTTAAAGGTGACAGTCGAAAGCCACTGTTGATGGCCGCTTACGGGCAGGACCGTTATCTACGCGTTACAGTAAACACAATAGAAACAACTTGAAAGAGAACCAACGTTACACTATATCCACGTAGGGCAGCCTATAGAATATCTAAATATAGGCACATGGCCCGTTCTGCATACCAACCCATGCTATCCATCGTATTTTCGAACCATAAACCCCATGGGTAAACTCTCTGCAACGGCTACCCAAAACTTGCCTTGGTATTTGAAAGTCAATTGAGTTCTGCTGTCATACGACTACTGGTGTCTCTCAATCTATTCTACATGTATGGTATAGACCCGGATATGGAGGAGGGGGGCCAACCTGCCGCGTCAATTTGTAATTGTCAAGTCAGCCATCGACTCAGACCGTCTGAAACATCGATTTACCACTTTCAAAAAAAATTAGTCCATTAGCCTTGCTTTATCTAACATACATACGTCTTCGGCAAATTCTCAATATTCAGACCCCCGGCCGCCTGTCTACCTGGAAATGCTAATAATGATATAGTAATGTTTTGGGGTATACCTCTCCGCATGCTATGCAACAAACCCAAATTGGTCATGCCATCATATGTTTCTATGTTCTATATACAGTCCAGTTCGTCTTTTTAGAGACTGATAATATCCAGTTCCGAGAAATCTGGAGGTGCGCGGCCATAGACGACCCGCACCTTACTGTCGAGTGCCGTGCCCTCATTGGAAATCCAAATATGCTCGCTAAACTCCCTAGTTCTCTTGATCTCGTCGTCGCTGACTCCAAGGTCATCGCGGGGAATCCAGACAGTCGGTCGTTTTGCACGTAGGGCGGAATGCATAAATGCACGTCTGACAAGGACATCTCTTTCCTCGGGAGTAAGATCCTCGATTTCATCGTGGAATCCACCATACAGAGCCTCGCCAATAGCCCTCTGTGCCTCTAGATCCTTCTGCCGGCGCTCCTCACGATATTTGTTGACTTTTTCAAGCCCCTTGCCTGCTATGCCAAAAGTACGGTCATAAGTGCTCTTGCCGCCACGAGCCGCCCAGGTACTAGCGTGGACAATTCCCTTGACAGGCTTCAGATTGGTAAATTTATTACCGCGCCGAGTCTTGTCATCGGTGCCGTCCATAGAAGTACCCTCATTTCCGTCTCCACCACGCCTAGATTCGCCTTCCTTATCATCATCATCGCTATCCTCGGCTAGGCCTAGACGGCGATCTTGAGCGCGTTGGAAGGCCTCGTCTCGAAGCACTGCCTCGTCCTCGAAAGTAATAGGCAAGTATCGGAATAAGGGTCCAAACGACTTGTTGAGGAGGAGCTGGTATATGGCAGTAAGGACAATTGAGACGATCATAATGATAGCCTGCGGCGCGCATGCGACTTCGCCATCCTGATCTCGAACAAGGAAAAACAGGCCGACGAGACAGAGCTCCATCACGTAAAGCCCGGTAAAGGTCTGGTTGATAGCCTGTGGATAAAGCACGCCACCAGTATCGATAGTGAAGCGGTTCACATATATCATGCTATATCTGTTCGCGAGCCAGAGTAGACTAAAAGTGATGATGGCGAAGATGGAGATGATCGGAGCGACGACGCAGTAGATCAACGCAATGCATGCGAAGTTCGTGTACACGGGGAAATATGTTCCCCAGTTTACCTCGGGCAGCTTGGTGTTGGTGGACCATTTATTCCGAGCCGTCTTGTTCATGATTCTCGCAATGATGTACCAGTTGAGGAGAGCTCCGATTTGCAACAAGGTACCCGAGCTCACACTAAGAGCCTGAAGAATCATGTAAGAGAAGAAATAGTTAGCTGCCTTCGGTAAGTTTTCTGCCAAAAGGTCTGCAACTCCTGTAGGGTTGGATGCCAAGTTTTCTAGAGTCTGGAGTACGCCTGAAGCCAACGAGACAACCAGAAATACTTGAACGAACAGGAAAGCGAAATAGAACTTTTGGACCGTTTCTGACTTCTGAGCTCCCGTCTTAGCTCCCTTAAAGCTAGCAAGGAAGCCCATTAGTATTGGCACCAACCAAAGGAGTAGGGCAAGCAGGACAGCCGGCAGAACACCAGCAACACCCGACACTATGTTGTGTATCATCTTGTTCTTGTCGATGAAACTCAGCCACGGAAACTCGTCGGTTAAGGTGCTCACTTGGGAAATTGAGGATGTGAAGGCAACTGGGAAGGCCCATAGGATGATCATGCCAACGACGACACCCACGGCGAGACCAGTTCGGAGCCACTCGGACCACCAGCTAAGCGCCATATTCTCCCAGAGTACATCGTCGGGCGAGATTTCCACGGTACGCGGGGCCATATGTCTAGGAACGTGATGGATGACACTCTGGCAAGCCATATGCGCTGCGACTTGGTGGTTGAATTGAATAAATGCCGACTTCATGAGCGGATAGCGCTCCGGGTTCTTCTGGTCCATTTCGATCTCCAAATTGAGTCTTGCCAATTCTTGCCTACACCAGTAGATAGTATCAACCTTTTTGTTGAGGAAAGGAAGTCCTGGTAACCATGAAGGCGTCCAGTCAAAGATTGCAAGACGATGGGTTGGGCGCTTGGACTTCTTAACCCACTTCTCCCATTCTGCCCCAGTGTCGTGATCTTCTTTCCATTCCTCATTGTAGGCTTTAGGGTACTCCATTGGCTCGAGTTCCTCACCGCCGAGGAACGGGATGAATGATTTGACCTTCTCTAGAAACGTTTTCTCCTTCTTGTTGAATGGAAAGTCATCACCTTCGTATCCTTGGGGAACTGGCGATATGTATCCCCCTTCCGGGGGTTTCCAGAATTGATACCATCTTTTGGTTTCGTGAAGTACCGTATCGTCAAGGCCAGTAGCCCTGCGGGTAGTGTTCCCAAACTGTCGCATCTCAACGCTCTCCCCCTTAAGCATAGAATCTTGAGAGACGGTGGAGCCATTATGGGAATGAAGTGCTTGAGCTGAAGACGCTCCCATCACACGCTCATCGGATCCGAGTCCCCGGGGATGGTTTGAGCTCTGAGTCGACGGTCTTGGCAGATCCTTATCGTCCGGTAGCTGTACACGGCGGCGGTCCGATCCTCGAGTAGGCGGAGCAGGCGATGGGCCTTGTGGCGGTCCTATCGCTACGAAGCCATTCGTCGTTTCGATTTGATTGTCGATGCCGTGTGTGATGTTTCTCGCACCTCCAAAAATCTCTTGACCAGTCTTACCCACAACGTTAACGCCCTTACCGATTCCTTCGGTCAATCTTGAAAACCCGGCCGCGACACTATGTCCAGTGGACGGCCGTGTAATGCTATCACGCCGAGCCCCAGTCTCAACCTCGGCCTCAGCATCGCCCAAGTTGTGCGGCACTTCATGCCGGTCACCACTACTTAAGCCCTGGCCGCCTTCAGCTTGCATTTTCGCTGCGTCGTCCTCCCTCTTTTGGCGCTCGAGCTTCTCGCCCTTGGTAGGGCGGTGAGATTTCGATGCTTTGCGTGCCTGCTTTTCATCATGTTCCCTTTTCTTCAATTGTGCTTTCTTGGCCATCCGGATGAGTTCCGTCTCAGCTTCCTCTAGCTGTAAATGAATTTGCTCACGTTTAGAGATTTTGTCCAAGAGGTGTGTCAAATCCCGTGTCAGCCATACGTTCCGAAGTCCTCCTGGAAACACATCAAAGAGTCCTTTGAGAGCTTCCTCTGTAAGCCATTTGTCAGGAATGCCGCTCACCAGAACAGTGGTGGCGGAGGCTCGCAGACGATGTTCGGCGCTTGTAAGCCAGTCTTGGCGGATCTTGATATAGACTCTCAGTTCCGTAAAGAAGACACCACAGACCCATATTATGACCAAAATAGCCAGGATGAGATGCGCCCAGTATCTGTTAGTCTGGTCCTTTCTTACATTTCCCCAGGCTAAAGTGTCTAGTCCGGTGATATTGGACTTTGGAGCACTTGGGTCGGAATAGTCCGCGCCTTGCGGATCCGTAGAGTTGACCTCGTTGGAACTGTCGGTGGAGTTTGTCGAAAAGTTACGGCTAAGTCCACCGACATAATTGACTGGAACGAGGATTGGAATGATTACGACGGCCATAGGTATGAATATGACCAGCAGGGTCTGTAAATATCGCAGGAAGAAGTACGCATCGAGTCCACATTTCTTGATAATCTCACGATCTCGGAATCGGAGTAGGGTACTAAGCAAGCCCCATGGGCTACTTGGGGGAGATTCTGTTCGTTCGCGTTCGGGTACAAGATAAGTTTTGGGCTTGCTGTTATGGTACAACTGTTAACAAGAAGCTCGATAGTAAACATTGGATTAGGGGTCACCATACAATATCCTAGATAGCTTGTTTCTCAATAACAAGAAAAAGCCGGTCTGAACTCCGAAAACTATCAACGAAATATTTAGGGCAGTGAGGAAGGCAATCAGGGTGATACCCTGATTGCGCTGAGCCGTGCCACTATCCCAGTTGTCCGACATCCTGCTCGTTGTGGTTGGTACCCTACCTAGGACCCCAACCCTAGACACAACGTTATGATGCCAACTTCATGAGTGGACTAAACGAGCAACTAGAGATAGGGAAGGTTGAGGGTTGAGAGAGGTTCGTCGAAATATCTTTGGTTGCGCCTATTATCTCGGTAGTGACAATTGTATGTGTGGTACATGTAGGTAAAGGAGGTGGTGAATACTACGAATGGAAAAACAAAGATGGAGGATATAATTCAGGGAAAACGGTCATGGTCCAAGTTGAGGTCGTCGCCCCAAGAACCTGGAAGAATGCCCAAGGCAAAGAGGAGAACGGGCGGCTAGAAGTGATTTTAGAGAGAAGCTGTACATGTCGATTCGGCGGGAGGCCTTTGCCGAATAATTGACGTGCACGATGCCATGGTGCGTCACGTCCAGACCTGGATACAGAGTGAATGAAGTACAGCAGCAAACCCTGGATACATGCAAAATTGCGGCACAAGCTTGCCGATAGGAGGTACTGATCCTTGTAGGTGATACAAGATCCATGGCGATAGCCCTTTTCGTCCAACCGTTGTAGCGGTTTGATTGCTCCACACAGAAAACTTGCAAAACCTGATGTCAGAGGCGCCTACTCTGCATCTACCCAAGACCAAGTTTGACCCCTGAAATTCCCCACTTGCCAATCCTAATTGGGCTGCCGTATTGCCGGCGCTGCTTCATATCTCCAGCAAAACCGTTGCCCACGCCAGCTGTGATTGGTTCTGATTCACGCGCGGCTGTTCCGTCGCCCTTCCTTGTCGAAGACAACATTGGGTGTCATAATTGCGCTTCAGCTGTCACTCTAACTGGACTCACGACGCGCCCTGCTCGAATCAGCTATTTTTGAAAAGACGTGGCAGCCAGTGATCTACATTCTGGAAGGCGAAGTGATATCGCACTGAGGAGTCAATCCAAAGACCGCCAGTGTTGCGACCACACTAGCAGAGCGAGATATTCAGCTCTTGGTGGGGTATCTTACGAGGCGAACATGAACTAGATCCATTCTTTATCCGAACCAAGGAGGGAGAAACATTCGCTTGCAGAACTTGATGCAATTCGCCAAGGCTAGGACAAAAGAGACAGCGTCAGCAAAGTCTCACCTTGGAAATTACATAGCATCACACGAGGGGAGGTACGATTTTAGGCACGTGATGGCAACACTCCCACATCATCAACCCGCATCTTGTGTGCTATTCGAGAGCTCAGATAAATCTGTTGTCTTGATAGACATCCCTCGCTCTATTGAGGAGGCTCAATCGTTACCGGGACAGGCCATCAAAAGGCGCATTATTTCATCCAGCCCAGTTGAAACACCATGGAAAGTACCTGAACCGAAGCACAAAGGTCTGAATCAGTCTGTATCACCGGCTGTGGCTATAGCTGAGTTGATGATTTTGGAAAGCGTCAAGGCTGCACATCGAAATATCAAACACAACTACAAAGGGCCATGGTGCCTGTCACGTATATCAAAAGACACAGAAAAAGGTAGTAATGATCAATCACGCAAAAGGAAGCAAGCCTCAGACAGCGAGGCTGCCAATGTCACACTAGAACATTTTATTCCGGACCAGTCACATTATCTTCTAGGAACCATAGAGTCGCAACGGGAGACGTTCCTGGCAGACGCTCCTATGTTCGACTTAATAGTTCTTGATCCGCCATGGCCAAGCCGGTCTGTAAAACGAAAACAGAACAGCTATGCGACAGTGTATGGCATGCAAGAAGCCAAATATCTCTTGGCTCAAATACCAGTCGCATCGCATCTGAAACCGGATGGTCTTGTGGCTGTATGGGTTACTAATAGGGCGGCAGTCACCGACTTACTAACATCGCCCTCTGGAATATTCTCAGAATGGGGCATAGAACCTATTGGTGAATGGGTCTGGCTCAAGATTACAAGCTCTGGAGATCCTATCTTTGATTTGGAATCACAGTGGAGAAAACCGTGGGAACGGCTGTTGCTTGGTAGGAAGAAAGGAAGCACACTGAAAGCGCCGATTCCAACTAAAGTAATCATGGGGATTCCTGATGTCCACTCAAGGAAGCCGAATTTAAGGCCCTTATTTCAGGATATGTTGCCAGACAACTATAGCGGACTGGAGGTATTTGCAAGAAATCTCACTGCGGGTTGGTGGAGTTGGGGAAATGAGGTTCTTTATTTCCAGCAGAGACATCACTGGGCAGAGATGGCAGATGATGAATAGTAATATAGATACAATGCCTCTCGAGTTCCCGCCCCCTGCTTATTTTCCGGTCCGAATTTTTTATAGTCGTACATTCGTCCTATATTATCAGCCTCGTGGAAGATAGGCCAGAAGTATTACCTCCAACGTGCATTGGAAAGGCTTCGGTGTTGAGAGAATCGGAACGTCTTATTTCTCTGCATCGCCCCTCCGCCGTGGTCTACTCTTTCGTGAATTTCGGATCTAACTTTCTATCATTGTCCCACTTGCCCTCATTCAGTAGCCGCTGCGCCTCTTTTCTGAGAGAGCGCCTCTCGGATGTACTGCCAACCTGTTCTCTCAAGGGGAAAGTACCCTTCTCTTGTGCCTCCTGTTGGTACTTCTCCTGTTTGTCCTTCTGTTCGTACCGCTTCGCCATCTGCGGTGGATTCCACGCAGCGAGGTCCTCCGGTTCCTTAGGCCACACGAACGGTTTTAGCAGTTCGACCGTCATCGTCTTGATTGGGGGCGGCCGGTAGATGCGATGGTGCACCTTGGAGCGTTGAGGCCGTCGCTGCGTCAATTGCGACCGTACGCCCAGAACTGGGGTGTTGTATGCATGCAGTAGGTAGTCGCGCATGTCCAGCTTGTTGAACGATAGAGGAACCCTGAAGGATGCGAAGTTTGGTGGTTGGTTGTTGTCTCGCGGTCGTAGAAAGGCGATCGTGTGGTCCGGTCTACATTGGGACTAACATTAGCCACGAAGATAACAGACAGCCAAATAACTCAGAAACACGTACAGGAAGACTTGCTTCGTTCCCGTTCGGAACAGTTTTGACGCCATTGTGTTTCGACGGCGGCTGGTGCTGCGATTCTCTACAGCACAATGGATCCACGACAAAAGATTATCTTGAATCCATTTACATGGATGGGATGCAGCAATTCAGTGAACCCGATAGGTCGGCGTATGAAAATTCCGATGTAGCGGATCCACCTAGGCAATAAAGTGGGCTTCTTCTATTCCCTGCCAATGTGCGACGTTAGCGGGCACCAATCTACGTCAGAAATATTAGGTTAGGAGATAGGTATTTATCAAACTTCGAAATCGTTGATTTAATTGGATGAGAATAGGTAACATAAACGTCGAGAGCCAGGTTTGGTTTCATTCATATTTAACTTGATTTTCTAGGAGTCTTGAATCCTCTTTTTTTACTTTTTTAATACACGAGCAAGACCCCCCACATTCGACACATAGTGATCTAGGATGGGTATAAGTAGATCTAGCTTCTAGACGTCGAGACCGTCGACAACAGTGCCCTTAACCCACTCATGCTGCATGAATCGGGCCACCTCGTTCGCAACATCTTCATCGACCAGGATGCTGACCAGATACAAAGCTGCATCTAGGCCAGCAGATATTCCCCCAGCCGTGATAACCCGAAGCCCACCAAGACGCATCGCTGCGCGGCGAGCAATGGACTCACGACGTCCATTCGAGCCCTTGAAAGAGATGCTTCCCTTTCTGCATGGCGATGATTAGCATGTGTAAGGGACTGTGTATTAGATTGTAAACATACCGTGCGGCAGAAGGACGCCTTCCAGCATCCGACTTGCGACGAATGTAGGGATTCTCATCCTCGTCTCCGAGGTCGAAGCGGAGGTTGTTGACGACATAGCGGGCATCTTCTACGACGTCGGTTCTCTCTTGCAAATCACGTTGAGCTGCGTTGCTGCAGATGATCTCGAACTTGGTCATGTAGTCTGGGTGACATGTGGCAGACAAGCCTTCGAGGATACCCGCCTCGGCCAGGAAGATGGACCCGGTGCAGACAGACATCAGTGTGCGTTCTCGGGTGTAATCATTCCTCTGGAGTTCTGCGAAGGCCTCGATGATAGGAATGGGTTCGGATCTCTCCTTCAGGATGGCGTCGTGGTTGCCACCAACAACGATGAGAACATCGAAGTCGTTGAGGCGCTCATGAGCTTCCTTGTAGGTGATTTGGGCACCAATGACGACACCCTGTTCTGAAAGGACCTTTGGTTCGGCCGCAGCAATTGTGCACTCGAAAGCTTTGGTGCCTGCAAACAAAGGCCTCTTTTAGTATACATATGGTTGGGATGGAAAGAGGCAGTTTGCAGACACTGGGTAGGCAGGTATATAGGAGGTTAGGTAGGTAGGCAACGTACTTTCATCGTTCTTGTCATGACGAGCCCATTCGAGGACCTCGAGGGTTCCAGCGAAGTCCAATAAATCGAACTTGGGATGAAGAGCGAAGAGTACTTCAATAGGCTCATCGGCCACTGCAGAAGTCTTGTGTGCCATGATGAGGAGTGATTTGTGACGTGTTTGCAGAGAGAAGTGCACGGGTATCTAGGAGGTGATGGCCAATAAAAGGAAGTTCACAGGATTCGAAGAGCACACAATCGATGTTGAATCACGGGAAAGGAAACAATATCAATTGCTTTGTTGTCGAGGTTGTCTTACTAGTCCTTTGAGAAGGGTGAGAAGAGATTGAATGGGAATGGCCAGACGAATCGAGCGAGGAATCCTACCTATGGGTTGATGAATGGGGTGATTGAGGGGCTCAGTCTTCAATACCTGCCCACGCCGGGGAGTTACGTAGAGTCTATGCAGCTCGAGGAGGGGCAGGGTCAGAGGTCTAGGTACCGGGCTGTACTACCCCACACAGCATGTATCATTCCCCTCCCCCAGATTTTAGGTCGCTAGGGGTGCGGAGTCCCAAAGGGATCGGCCCTCTTTAGTGGGTCTTGATGGTCACGCACTCACCGTAAGAAATACAGTATTCAGAGTTTGAGAAGGACTGTAGACGCGATCAGCCCTCTTGCAAAGGAGAAGCTCTAAACATCAGTAAATTGGTCAGATTGAGACAAGACTTGAGGGAGAAACACACTCGTGGAGCACTTTGCTGTGTCGTAAGATTTAATGCTCTCGGATAGCTGACGTTTACCCAAATGAATGCTAGTTTAGGTACTTAGTAAGGTATCGTGGCCTGACAAACGTACGGAATACAGTTTGTGCGCATAGTTAGCACTGTATGTACGGCAGGTATGGATGCAAATCGACCTAAATGAGTAGATCAGGACGACCCCACTACGGAGGGTGAAAAAGTAATTGCGAATGCCCAGCGGAACTACCTCATGTACATACCTACCTGGTACCTACATGTAGGTTCCATCCAACACGACGCTCTGTGAATCGACAAAGCTTGTGCGGGACTTGCAGCCAAGCCATATCATGCGTATTCTCAATCTGGAAACTTGCTTCATGACGACCTGTTATCCCTTACCGACCCATCGTTCCTGTTGACTTGCTCCATTTGGAGCTTCGGCCCTCAATGGCGTCAGCTCCGTACGTTGATATTGCTATGTTCCGTCTCACTCCGTAGGGCCAGAGCAGCGTGTCTGCTTCTTTGTCGCAAAGCCATTGCATCTCACTTCTCAAAGGGAATATCATGCGCTAACTCCTTGTCTGAAACCTCAGATCTTTTAAGGACCTCACGAAGGCCGTGCATAGCTTCGTGCCGACAGCGAATTTCCCGCTACCCGACGACCTTGTCGAGATTATCGATGCGTACCTTTGCAAACATGAGAAGTTCGACGAAGGCGTGGCCGACAAGGTCAATGACGAATTGCTTTCTATATTCCATAAAGATATCGCCCCGGTGCCTACCAAATACACAGCATTCGTTGCTCTCCTTCGCCGTCTGCGCCCCATAATCGGACAGCCGGCGAAAATATTCCAGTGGTTTGATTTGCTATTGCTGGTTCTGAATTATTTAAACCAGGAGAAGGGACTTGCTTCTGAGGTGGAAGGTGTACTTCTGGACATTCTTACTGCAGATGATGGCAACGATCCCAGCTCTCCAACTGGAGGCGCCGCCCCTCAACTTGCAGAACGGATCCTACTGCTATGGCTCGAAGAGTATGAAGCCGTCAACAGGACTCCCGACGCAATATCGGACTTCAAAGAGAAGCAGTTGCGGCGGACATTGTTACATTATGGGAAGAGACGCCCGAAAGTACGTTTTATGCCCTATGTGTTCCTTCAGAGGCTTGCTAAGTAGGATTAGGATCTATTGACTGTAGTGGATCAATATGTGGTCAAGAAGGCGTATCGTGCTCGTGCTTTATCATTTCTAGCCATATTCGTTCAGAGCCAACCACCACACCTTCACCTCATTCTACAAACGCCCCTGTTTAATAATTTGCTCAACTGCCTTCACATAGACACGTCTACAACCATCGTGTCTCTCGCCTTGACTGCGTTGACGATGATTCTTCCTCATATGCCAAGCTCCCTCGTCCCTCACTTACCCACGCTGTTTAACATATATGCGCGGCTGTTATTTTGGGAACGAGAACTATCTTCTCAAATGGAGGCCGAGACAGAGCGAGACCGAAGACTATCCCCTAATGCTCTTGCCTGGGAGAAACTCGCCTACTCACCCGAGTTTGATGATATAACGATTCCGCACATACTCCACTATTTCACAATCTTATACGGCCTATATCCTATTAATTTCATGGACTATATCAGAAAGCCGCAAAGATATCTACGACACGCTGACGTGCCCGATGCGGACGACATCGAGGTCCAACCCACTGAGATACGGCATGCATCTGAGCGCTTCCGGCAGTGCCATCTCCTCCACGAGAACTTTTACACACTCACTATTGATTCCGAGAAAACGGACTTTGGAAGGTGGATCAAAAGTGAGCCAGCCGAAGTCGTGGCCGATTGTATGGCTCTATGTCAAGCAGATGAAGCGTTGCCTAATCAGGGTATCTCGAGTGCTGCCCACATAGGATCACCTGAAAAAGATGAGCCAGAAAAGGACAGTCATGAGTCCGCACTGCTAAGCAGCTCCTATAATTTCGGCACGTCACCCTTCAGTCCCGCCCAGGGCGACAACAGACGACATGCAAGTTCGACATTTGCGGATTCCATTACAAGTAGCCGAAAACAATCCGTCATAGTGCGTCAGTCATCTGTAAGCAGTTATCACTCTAATCGAGACGTATCGAGCCCGAGACAATCCGGAGTTGGTAATGAGAGCCCGACTCTGTCTCGCCAGATTGTTCATTCCGGGTCACAAACGCAGCTTCAGGATCTCATAAATTCTAATAAGGCTATCAAATCGGGCCTTCATCAGTCTATGGCAAATGATAGTGTTCCCTCCCTTGCCTTGAGCCACCACGATTCCATCTCGGACCCCCCAGCATCGCAGCTTCAACCTTATTCGCAACAGGCCAATACCGCCTTATCACCAACTGATAGTAACAGTGCTCAGATTGCACATCTACAGCGTCAAATCCTCCTTCTATATAATGATCTCACATTTGAACGATTTATGAAGCAACAGCATCTTACGCACATGGGTGAGCTGCGGAGAAGACATGTACGGGAGGCAGCAAGCGAGGCAGAAACTCAGAACCTGATCATACAGAATCGTCAACTGAGACAACGACTAAAAGACGCAAAGGAGTCGGAAATACAGGCAAAGAAAGAGTCTGAGAAGAGTCGTACACTCTCAAAGAAGTGGGAAGCTGACCTCACTGCTAAGCTGAGGGCGCTTCGTGAAGAGCAAAAGAAATGGAACGCAGAAGGGGACGTCCTACGAACTGAACTGGATGCGGCAAAACGCGAAGCAGAGAAACTGCGCACACTGGTTTGTGAGGCCGAAGTTAGAGAACTGGGCTTGAAGCAGAACATGCAATCTGTCGAAATCAATGTTAGCGAGCTAGAGAGGTTGAGGAAAGACGTTGAACGACTAGCGGAGTCCGAACGAAATTATCAGGCCAAAGAGACGGAACGTGAGGCGACATTAGCACATGCAGCAGAAGCAGACAGCCGAGTAGAGGTGCTGGAAATGAAACTCAGAGCTCGCGACTCCGATATCCAACAGAAGCTTCATGCGTATGAGTCGCAGATCGCGGAGCTTAATGCAAAACTGCAAGATGCACTCAAAAGCGGTGCAGGGCGTAATGTCGAGAGTTTGAAGTCACAACTGGACAGTGCGCTGGCAGCAAGCCGAGCGCAACAGACAGAATTCAAGAATCGCATCGCAGACTTTACAAAGAAGAACACCGCTCTGCAAACAACGATATCGGAATTGCAATCCACGATATCTAGTCTTTCTAAACCAGAGCCTCGCCCACCTATCGATTCAGAAGTCGATGTATCCTCCGATTCAGGCAGCCCGTTAACCCACCGGAACTGCCAACAACGTAAATTTTCAGATTCGGAGACGTTCGAAGCAACGTCATACAACCCTACACCGCCACTTGAGCCGTACGGCAGTGTAGGAAGCCAGGGACGACGACCGTCAACGCCACTGATAACGGATCCGGTTTCAACAGGCAAAGGCAGCCCTACTACAGAGCGGTATTTCGGACGAGGTGAGTATTCTTGGTTCGATTCTGTGTTGAAGGTATGAATCTATTAGCTAACTCTCATAGGAGGTGTGCAAAATCTCCGCAAGGATAAGAAGGACAAGAAAGAAGAGAAAGAGAGGAAGAAGTCGACTGGTCTGCGTGGCATCAGAGGATTTGTCTAGTCAACGATAGGAGATGCAGCGGAGCCCAGTCGCCATGAGGGAGCCCCGCCTGGCCCGGATTCAGAGGAAATGCAGACATCGGACGCGGAAACCTCGGATTGTTTGGATCAGGACAGCTAATGTTTTATAGGTTGATATTGATACCCCAGTAACAGCATGGATATAACAATTATGTCTCGTTGTGTTGAACTTGCCCCTATTCGTAGTCTCAATCCTATGGAACGCTATGGCTTTGTCTTTTCTCGTTTTCATATTATCCGACCATGAAGTAATTCTGGTAGGCTTGTTTGCAGCAATACGAATTCCTATACCTTTGTCTACATTCTCTAACTGTAAAGGTCAATCAGCTGACTGTGATACCCATCTATGTTCACAATCAAGCTTCATTAATCGCACACTGGAGTTTCGACTCCGCTCTAGCTAATGATATGTACCTACATCAGAAAACCTCTTTCGTTTCATACGGATATTCGTTCTACTCTGGCTCAAGACATAAACCAAGGGCATATTTTGGGTAGCATAAATTCGATTCCCTGGCATTTGCGCCCGTATTATGAGATTGCGTTCGGGCTAACGTACTGGGTCTGATGGATTGCGACTGGGGAATACTTGATTCACGCTTCATAGCTCCTAAAAGACCACGGTTTATCTAGCACCACTGCCTATTCGTATACGAGTCATTCACCAACTCCTCAGACTAACCCATACCCTTAGTCAGCACTTGAAGTATACTAATGAGTCCAAGCGTAATTAGACAGGCTGCCTATTAATAGGATAAGAAAGGCTGATTGGGCGAAAACCGTGCGTCTTCATTAACATTGAATTCTCAAACCGCAGTCGAGGAAGTCAAAATATTTTTGCGTCCGGATGACCCGGATGTATCCAATAGGACCGGTTCTCTTTCAAAAGTATTCTATATAGAAGGGTATGACGATTAGCGCCTGGATTAGATATGTAGAGCCCTTCCAATTCCATAACTGCTGAGTGAGGTGTTTCCTGATTTTTCTTTGCCACTTCTCTCTGCTCCGCAACGCCACGAGTTGCCTCTCCTTATGGCCGTGTGTCTACTGTGAACGACCTAAGACATGAATATTAGACGTGGCTGAGCTCACGCCACTGTGTCAGTCAGTTTCTAGTTCGGCCAGTTAAACCACAGTGATCGGGTTAATGCAGGTACAGAACGCAATTCCAATGCAAGAGTAAGGGGCCCCCGCAAAACTCTCGGAGGGACGCGCAAGTCCGATCTTACATCCAAGGTAGGTACTTATCTTTTTTCCCCTGAATCCAGAAAGCCGGTAGGTATGTGTCTAGATTCTGTAAGCCTTGAATAGATTTAAGTACATGTATTCAATCGCGTTTTCCTCCTCTCGACAATGACAAGTGATTGGGATGTTTGTACATATTGGTGCTAAAGAAGATCATGTAACATAAATTATACAGTGAATACGATACAGTCTATACTGTTTCCGCTTGTGAAGATCATGGGTGCTAGTGAGGTCTATGGGTCAAATACGAGGTTGCTGCACGTCATCGCCAAGTTCTCAATTTTTTCACTGAACTTGCCCCATGCACCTTGAGTTGGGCAGCTGAAGATTATGTTGGTACACGTCCTTGAAACTGGGGGTTCACTCGGAGAAACGTCCCTTGTTTGACTATTTTGAAACAGGCGGCGCAGAGTTTTGGATAACGTGTATACACGTTGCTTCGTTGCAGATGTTAAAAGTTGCATGTCCTTTCTTCCCTTGATTGAGCAGTTGTCACTGCGAAGAAAGAGAAGCTAAAAACGGGTTTTCTAGGCGAAGATGGGGATGAGTAGCCCCCTCAGAGCTTGTTTCCTGACTTGCGCAGGGGTAGGCGGAACAACGACCTCTGATTGGGTCGATCGATGGCCACTCAGAGACTCCACTCCCTCGGGACCAAGATGGGAAAGCAGGGCACGTATGGATATATGGGGCCGTGGCGGACATGGAGCCACTTGAGTAGCCTAGATTTGTTCCCTATGTTCCCTACCTTGTACATACTTGTGCCCTACAGACGAATTAGACCGTCTCATCGGGAACTGGCGCGTCCCTGAGAGGTACAAGCTCGTGCTTGGAATGGACAAAAAGATGGCCAACAACAAAATACTACCCAAGTCTACGGGCTATTTTTATTACGTGTTGGTACAAGTATCATGCCATCTGCCCATGTCATTATCGTTGTTCTAGCTTTTTCTTTCAATCCGTATTCTTGTTTCCCTAGGGTAAGGTAGGTATTTAGCAGGGGATCATCCAACACGTGAATCACGGTCGTTTATCCTTTTCGGTGGTCTTTTCTGGAATACATATTCATCGCTCTTTTCCTTCTTGCTACAGTCCTGACTACGCTTACACTCGCTTTGCTCTGACTTTGCCTTGGTTTGCTTTGCTTTGCTTCGCTGTTTGGGCCAACCTTCTTTTTGCTCAGCCTGAATCACTAGCAACCTTGGTTTCACGCTGCACTTGCCTGACTCCGGTTTTTGGGCCTGTTGACGATATATCGTCCTGAGAATAGGAAAGGTTAGCACCTCCGGCTACTCTCCCACTCAAGCCTGTTGCTATCAACCAAAGCATCCTTATTGACATCGTATCCTAGGAAATCTTAGACCTTCCATATTTACCTAATAGATTTATTCTTGTGTATAACGGTCAACATGCACACCATTGCATCTATTCTCGCATTGGCCACCACGGCTTCGGCTATCCAGGGTTTCAACTACGGCTCAACCTTCACGACCGGTGCTGCCAAACAGCAGTCCGATTTCGAGGCCGAGTTTACCACAGCTCAGAACCTTAAGGGAACTTCTGGTTGGACTAGTGCCCGTCTCTACACCATGGTGGTAAGTAAATGCTTAGATTTTAATCATGTACGAAGTAGTTCTCTGAACTAAGACGCGTCCTTATAGCAAGGTGGAACTGCTAGTGACCCTATCTCTGCCATCCCTGCTGCGATCAAGACGAAGACCTCCCTGCTTCTCGGTCTTTGGGCATCTGGAGGCGACACCTCTTTCTCCAACGAACTTCTTGCTCTAAAGGCTGCTATCCAGCAGTATGGAGATGATTTCGCCAAACTTGTCGATGGTATCTCTGTTGGCAGCGAAGACCTGTACCGAAACTCGCCTATGGGTATTGCTGCCGGCTCGAACGTTGGTGCTGGACCTGATACTATCGCTCGTTACATCAAGCAAACAAAGGATGCTCTCTCTGGCACCGGCTTAGCGGGAGTCCCCGTCGGCCACGTCGACACTTGGACTGCTTGGTACAACGGCTCAAACCAGGCTGTCATTGACGCGTGTGATTGGATCGGCATGGACGCGTATCCTTACTTCCAAGACACCATGCCCAATGACATCTCCCAGTCCAAGGCCCTCTTCCAGGACGCCCTCGGCAAGACTCAGCAAGCTGCCGGTGGAAAGTCGGTCTGGATTACTGAGACGGGCCAACCGGTCAGCGGCAAGACTGTTGGACAGTCCATAGCATCGACTCAAAACGCCGAGACTTACTGGAAGGAAGTCGTCTGCCCTCTGATCTCGAGCGGGACCAACCTCTGGTACTACACTCTACAAGACGCTGCGCCGGATACCCCGAACCCCAGTTTTGGCATTGTCGGAAACAAGCTGCAAACTACTCCTCTGTTCGATCTCGGCTGCGATAACACCACCACTGGATCTTCCTCTTCCTCTTCCGCAGGCGCTTCGTCCACCGGTAATGGCGGAGCTTCTTCGACCGCGTCTGGATCTGGCTCTGGTTCCGGATCTAGTGCATCGGCCACCGAGACAGCTACCTCCATTGGAAACTCCGGCGGCAGCCCCGGTGGTGTTCCCAACAGCCAGATCTCTAGTGAGCAATCTGCTACCGTGACGCCTACCGCTATTAGCCCCGGCGCGACTGGCACGGGCTCTAGTTCTGGTTCTGGTTCTGGCTCCGGCTCCGGCTCCGGTGGCTCTGGTTCGGGTGCTAATGGAACCTTCACCGCGCCACCGTCCGCGACCTCTAGCTCAACCGTCCCCGCTAACAGCGGCAACGGCCTACAGTCTGGTGCTTTCGCCGCTGCCTTCGCAGCCATCATGGTTGCTATTTACGCCCTGTAAAAACAACAGCAAAACTGTTTCGCCTCCCTATTTCTTTGTTTTGGGGCTGGTATAATGATCGGACGGCGTTACGAGGTGGCCACGCTGGTATTGAAGGATCGGCCGGTGGGCTGCAATCCTAAGCCGTGTTCGGCCATGAGGATATGCGGATATAGACAGGTCTTTTTCATGAAATGAAGTAAAAATCCCTCGGAAGGAAAGGACAAACTGCTACTACTACTACTGGATTGAGGCTATACATTAAACTTTGTAATAATGCTCTCCCAAGAAAAAGGCAGAGGTGGCTAGGTGTGCTTGAATTCATGAACATAGTTGCTCCCTACTTTGATTGATGCTCGCTCGTAATTTGGTGGCTTGGCTGTGTGACGTTGGTCTCGTCGTGGACTTGACAAGTAGGCCCGGCGATCCTTGTCGTGGCGTTGTACCAGTTGCCCGTCCCCCATTAACCCTAAGCTTCTGAGATGAGTTTAAAGTGGGCTCCTTATACTCTCAGTTGCCTCCTATTCGACCCTTAATTGTCTATTTTTCATACTATCATCTCATTATGTTGAACTTAGAACAGAGTGGCCTTGCGGTCGTAAGTCCTCAGCAAATTCTTGCCGGGGGAAACCGGAGGGAAGATGCCAGACTACGGTTACGTGCGTAGTAAAAACATCACCATCCTACTCTCACTCCACGGACACCACTCTCCCAGACCGCTACCGCGGCTACGGGTTCGTAGAGAATAGCGCCAATTGATCAATGGGTGGCGGTGCCAAATTCCAGCCATCATTAGATCAGGCCTTTAGAAGAGGGAAAGTAACATGGAATAGCTAGAAGAAGTGAAGCCCGCGAGGGGTATATAGGGAGCAAAGCCACCTCGCATAGAAAATAATGACGGTGTGTTTTCGACATACAAGTATATCACGTTGCTTCTTTAACATTAAAATCATCTGAACTATTCAGCAGGATTATTCAATATGTTGGTGAGAAGAAATAAGTTAAGATAGAAATAAGGTTGTGAAAGTTGTCGCATCATTACTCTCGTGAAAAGGAGAGGTTGGACTTACGAGAAGATCAAGGCACATAGGTGGGAATGACGCTTATGTGGGCGACTATGGCCTTATATTGCATTTTGTTAACATTAAAATTCATTAAACAATAACATATACGACTATAAGCCGATCCTGGCATTTCGGGTCGAAGTTATCAAGTTTAATGAATGTGAATTCCTGACGGGGTCGAGATAACAGAATAAGCAGGCCTCACCTCTCTCCAGCCCCAAGATCTGTACCAAACACTAAAGATTGGAAGTCAAATTAAAATGAGGCTCATGACCGTGATCATCGTCCTTCAATCAATCAGCTCGAAGCTATTTATGCCAAGCTTGCCCAAAGGGGAAGGAGATGTGGTGAACGTGTGGAGACGATGTTGGAAAATGGCTATCGTGAAGCACGTCAACTTATGCTCATCTAACGACATCGATTTAAGAGCCCTACCCGCCCATCTAAGTTTCCCGGGACATGGGCGCCCAATCGGTCATTTTCCATATGTGATTTCCTTAGATCGATCGGATACCTGCATTCACCTAAATGCGGTATCGTGAAACTAGGTTGCGGGACCCTGCACACTTGAGGCTCAACTGACGCTGATCAAGTACAACCAGACGTCATCTATCTAATGATCTCAATCACCTTCTGCGTAATACATGGACACCTGCATGACCTGTAGCCATCCGGAATCTTAGACACAATTGCTAAAAATTCTTAGATGCAAGATTCCGAGACTTTAAATCAACACCATTATATTATTATTCTAGAGATTGTCAAGATATGCTAACTACCTCAGTCCTAAAGATAAAACCACGTCGCTGAATACCGGATAACAGTAAAGCGAATAGATGTCGCGAAGTATATTCTATCCGTGAGCGCGTCGAGGATATCATTGCATACCAGAACCAACCCCCCTTTTTTTTCTCCCCCCCCAGGCCAAACCCCAAACTCCGAGCAAAACCCATCCAGATAACGCCGACACAGTCCCTGATCCGTATTCCTGATCATCGTGTCTATATAAATGAATCATAATTCATTCCAAAATCATCCCAATAAGCACCAAGCCAAAACATCATAGCTCGTAGCCGGATATCCAGCGGCACTATCTTTCAAAGCTCATAGCTCGTCCTCATTTACTTCCGCGACCATCACTGTACTGCGATGCTCCTTAATCTTTGTTCCCGCCTCGTCCGGGTCGGCCTCATTTCGGTCCCGCTTAACCGAAAAGCATTGGATAGCACCAATTACAGCAACAACAGCACTACCGTACCATGCAAGTCCGGTGCAGTCAATCTGTGATCCGATCGAGTAGAGATAACCCGCAACGGGCGGGGCTATCATGCGGCAAGCGGCCCCAGCGCTAGCTGCAAGGCCGTTCACCTTTCCAAGAACCGAGGAACTAGGAGTAGCATCCTTGATAAGGATGAGAAGGAGAGGATACAGGACGATAGAAAAGAGGTTCCTGATCGTCAGGCAGAAGTAAATTCCTGCGTAGAGAAGACTCTCCGGTAGATGCACCAAAGTTGGGACAATGACATAGACAACCGGGTGTAGGACAGTGACAAGAATGAAGAGTCTGAACACACCAATCTTTTCGGCTGCTAGGGGGAAGACGACGACCTGAACGAAGAGCGCAATGGCTCCATTGACAGCCATAATAAACCCCACAGCCTGCATCGAAAGACCCAAGCCACCAGGCGAGTATAGAGGATTCAATCGTGAGAAGAATCCCCCCTCTGGACTGTGATCGATAGGAACTCTGTCGTCCTCAAAGAAGATGGGGAGGAGATGATCGTAGGTCATGGAGTGATACGTGAAAATCGAGAGCGCGATGACTAAAGCCATGATGCGCTTAGTGAAGATGTTGTAGTTCCCCTTCTTTTCTGGCTCCTTCAAGCAGACCGCATCGCGGTTGAATTCGACACTATTTCTGCTTCGAAAAGTTCCGTACGTCTCAGAACGTAGATCAACAGCGGGTTGCTTAATCGCGTCCGAGGTTTCCATGAGGGGAGTCTCGTCGGATACATAAGTATCGTCGGGGAGCATAACTCGCGGTATCATGTCAGGGTGCGTTTCCTCGAGTAAGAAGTATCCCAAGATGACGCTGATCAGTAGAAGAGCAGCACAGCAGAGATTGGGAAGCAGGTACGGAAGGTCGGCAAATAGGGTACCCTTCGGGAACGCGCTGGGCCAGGACTCGTGAGGATCTGCGAGCATTCCTCCAATTGCTGGTCCGATGATTGTACCGATCGACCAGACAAAAGGCATCACAGAGTAGGCACGAGCTGCGACATTAGCATTGCTTGGTGATGCCTCGAAGTGATGCCTTAGGGTTCAACTTACGCTCATGCTCCGGTTTGCTAACCAATTCTCCAACCATGGTTTGGATAACGCCGATATTTCCATTTAGGAGTCCACCGAGTGCTCGACCGACCAAGGCAGTCCAGAGGTTGGTGGCAAAGCCGACCATTATCATGCTGAACATAGTGCCAATGCATCCTACTAGGAGGACTGGTTTCCGGCCAACTCTATCGGACAATCCACCCCAAAACATACCCATCATCGCTTCGGCGAGCGAGAAGGAGGAAATCTATAAGTCCAGCAATTAGCTAACAATGTTTAAGGAAAGCCGAGATTACATTTGGCTTAGAACATATTCTGTGTTTTAAAAGCAACAGCGAGTCAGCTGGTACGAAGATGGGGTTTACATACAAGGAGACCTGCGTAAAACGAGGCATCTTGTTCGTTGCCGATTTTGAATCGCTTGACGAGAGCCCAGGCATATGGGAAGATAGAAGTGAGGGCGATAGGCTCAGCTAAACGAACGATGGCTAACAAAAAGAGCTGAACAGTCGGAAAGTCATCCGGGTTTCGAGGTGATCTCTGCTTTGTTAGGAACATTGCTTCACTACTTGGTATCGGTCTTACGACTAGCTGACACAGCACTTGGCGCTTGATCTGAAGCTGGCAGAACGCTGAAGCAGGAGAGCAAACGTCAAGTGTTGTGGCGGCAGGTGATCCCTTTTCCTCCCAATAGTAGAATTGCTATTATCCGCGAGAAACTTGCTTCGCAGACTCTCTTTATGTACGCCACTAGACGTATAAAAGGTCGTTTGGAGTGAGGAGGGTAGCAGTGGCGTAGAAAAGAGTATAAGACGTATGAGACGTCGGGTTTCTCGTCCGAACGTGCGTCTAGAAATAATCTGCTGATGGGAGGAGAAAATAGATGAAGGGAGTCTGCATGTGCAGCAGCTGCATGAGAAGAAGAGGTGGTAGGGAAGTGGTAGGGGAGCGGTAGGGAGGGCGGCAGAGGCGGGCAAGGACGACCGCATCAGAAAAATATAGTATGAATCGGAGGTGCCAGAAGGTAGGTGGAGATGCGCTAATGATGCTGGAGGGTCCCCTAGGTGTGGATCTACGTAACCTTATTACCGATTAGTGACCTAGGTAGGAGGTAGGCAGGTAGGGAACTCCGGTGCGCCAAGTGCAACTGTGCAACCTGGGATTTCTGCATTTCTGCTCTTGGGTATGTCCATCCGTCAATTCCACCAGCTTCACCCACTCACCCATTCACCCACGACTTTTGGTTAACTGGATCAATCACAAGTATCCATGATGTAGATTCGCCATTGGGTAACAAGTCGAACCCACCATCGTTGATCTTTGCGATGTGTGTTTTTATCGGTTTCAAAAGTTCTATAATGGAAATATCCGTCCAAGGT
The DNA here is from genome assembly GCA_022578955.1 of Hypoxylon sp. FL1857. Lineage (NCBI taxonomy): Eukaryota > Fungi > Ascomycota > Sordariomycetes > Xylariales > Hypoxylaceae > Hypoxylon > Hypoxylon sp. FL1857. The sequence continues at coordinate 362,368 of MU400401.1, forward strand.
GAGCTCTATTCGTATTTCGTTCATCCTTTCTCACCTTCCACATTTCATCCCCACATGTTAGACAAAATTTGCATCTTCGCATGCGCCGGCAAGGTGTCGATCTCACAGTCAGAGCATACAGTAGAAACCCATGTGGTCTGCCCGAGTGACGACCGAAATGATCAACAAGGCACAGAACCAGTCGGGTAATATCAGTCAGAGAAAACCGAGTCTGGCGGTCTGAAGGTGACTAGCTTCGCAGACTGCCTACCATAACTACCCCCCATATAGGATTCCAAGATTGGATTGTCTTGGACAATTGCTACTCCAGCCGCCTATGCACGGTCGTCACTTTGGTTCCCGCTGCACTATGCAGAACGTAGAGGATGTTGCATCTGAAATGGAACAGCATCTCGATGCTACGGCCAGGTTCTAAAGATGGAGCCCAGAACTTTATGATCTACAGTCAACAAAACCAGCCAATGGTTTAATATGGTTCCTGGGGGCAATGAGGGAGAATGTGGGGTTGGTCAACTGTGCCATGTCGTATGCATGTGTGCGGCATCGCTCCAACTCTTCTTACGTACAGGTGTATCAACATGCTCAATTTTCTCAGCCACTCCCTAATTGAGAATATCTCAGACGCTAATGGCGGGGCAAGTAGCGCTAGTAGGCTTGTTTAGCCTAGTGCTCGGGTCCACCTAACCCGTTCAAAATAGCGTTCGTGCTGCTATTCTTCTAGATTCCTCTCGAAAAGATCAAGGTGTGTTGGCCCTCCAGAATTCCCATAACAGCGATGATAAGGACGAAGCAGGATGGAGAGAATGAGCAGTCACCGCCATTCCAACAAGATGCTTTGGGCGACCTAGATGTTCAATATCACTCCGGAGTCTTACATTCTCAAGCCAACAACCCGAAGCACTGGGGAGGCAATGGACGTCGAGCCTGGTTGGCTTTTTGTCTGGTCATTCGGGAAGGTCAATCGTGGAGAAGTCTCATCCTTCATCTCGTCAACACACTTGACATATCAGAACGCATATGACTAACGACCACTACGCTCTGACCGGAAATGCATGACACATCCAGACGCTGGGATCTATTGAATTACGCACGCTAACTAGCGCAAGCCACTGGGCAGTCTCATGTCCAATCTCGGCTCAAGCCCGCTATGCCCCGACACCGGAAATTCACAGCCTAGGATTGCTCACTTGATCAACCAACTTGGACTTTCAAATTTTCGCTCACCACCAACACAATGATTCGCTTGCTTGAAGGCAGCCGATGAGGTTGATATTGTCACAGATTAGTCTTATCTAGGGATGCACACCTTCGGATATGCGCCGGGTTTCTCCTTCGCAAAGCTGCTCGAATTATTAGGAGACTTCTGCTTTACCACCTCGTTTCTCTATCTACCTATCTCGTATATCGTTCTGTCCCTGTTTTCTTATCGTTTCTATGCTGGAAACCACAATGTTACCTCGGAAACCCTTGTAAAATGCAATGCGATGCAGTTTCGTCTTACTGCGGGACCCATATTAGCATTGCATGGGTTTCTTGCATGCAGCTAGTGCTCCTACGATCGCAGTGGCCGTCCCGGCCCGGGACTCCCAAGCTAAGCCTCTGCATTAGTGCCGTCTCGCACACTACCCCCATCAGATGCTGATGGTCAGAGCGACAAGAATGACGAGAACCCCTTACTTCGTCATAGCTCTTCAGCCTTGTTGTGTTTAGATCCCTTGTGAGTGGTTGATGCTAACATGGAGAGATATTGCTGCATAGTGAGAAGATCGAAGGTCTCTCCTTTTCGGACAATTCTTAAGAGGGCTACGAATAGGTGCTCATAGGCTCTCCCTTGTTCCGAAATTGCTATAATTTTATATTTAACGGGAGGAAGATTAAGAATGTTTCCATTATCGAGCAAACTGTTTGTACCGTTGCCATGGTAAGCTATCCGAAGGGAGTCTTTGAAGATAGCATGTTTGCATATGAGAACATGCACTCCATACCCTACCATGCCATGTGAAAGAAGCAAGACGCGCCCTCGCGTCTCCTTGGCTCGTTACATTGAACTTTGCGATCATACCATGATAGCAAGATTCGAATCCCCCCTCACTGCTACAGATTGAGATAACAAAATACTCATAGGTACCTCCTATGCGGGCTCAGGTCTTATCCGTGGGGAAGATGCAACTTACCCAAGTTCACCCGAGTCTCCCCGTCGTCGAATGAGGCTTCATACTATAGAGTCAATGATAACAAACAATATATTTCGTGCTCTACACGAAAATCACGCCTTCTCTCACCTTATCTTGGCACATACCTGAGAGCGCCCATTAATGGGCGGGCTCGAAGTTGCGAGGGCGTCATTATGGCAACATGTTCCGGGCTTCAACTTCTCGGATACCTTCCGTCTGAACCCGCTGCTCTCTGACGTCTTTATCTATATAGCTCTCTTATCTATTCGTCGACGAAGCTCAAATTACCGCGATCTCCTCCTCAGCCGCAATGTAAATCCCTCATGCATGCTACCTTGGCGGGTGGGCGGCTGGAGGAGAAGCCAGTAGCTGCCGGCACTTCAACGCATGGCGCTGGAGACCCTTGCCAAGCTTAAGGGTGTGATAAATTGTTTGCTATACTTGCACTTTAGATCTCTCTACCTATAGATACCCAGGTACAAGTTAACTTGACGCCTCATGGTTTAGATCGATGCTCTGCTGTTATCGAGGGATGACGTACTACTTATAATAGTCCTCGACTCGGTGTAAAAAAGATTTGCCCGGCTAAGCGCCTGCGTAAATCCTCATTCCCAAATGTTTTTGATTGATTCCTGGTAAATAACCGGTTCGGACTACATACAATGCGTCTTTTAGTTGTATACAAGATAGGGGCGCACACCCCTTAATTCCACGCCGACAGTAGCCGCGATGGGCGCGGTTAACGCCTAACAAACTCCAATTGTTTTCATTCTATCTCCGTCTCATTCTGGACTAGTCCTCAAACTCATGCGCATGTTGATGCGTCGAAAAACCTCTCCAGCTCGTCAAACGAGACCCCCAACAGGCGTGACAGCCGCGTCCTCAGTTCGTCTAGGGAGATCTCGGAGCGGTCCGGGCTCATGGGCGGCGTATCCTCTTTCGCTAACCTAACGAAGCTAGGTGCTCTCTTCTTCCTCCCCTTTTCCTTCGAGATGAAGTCATATCTAGAATCCCGCTTTTTCTTATTGATGTTGATATCAATATTATATTTGCGTGGCGGCATGGGAAACATTTCTAGCTTGATTTCTTGGATTACGGGAGAGGCATGCAAAGAGTCTTCACTCCACGATGATAATGATGACGGCGACATTATCGTTGAGGGCGTTGTCGTCGATGTCACCGCTGGTGTTATTATGGGAGATGGCAGAAGCGGAGGGCGCGCCAGGGGCTCCTCAATCACATCGTCGGTGGCAACAGGAAGGTCCATGTCCGGGCAGAGGTAGCCGTCGTACTGAGGTATCCGAAATCGGGCCCCCGGTAGCCGATTCCACCTCCAGCCTTGGCCAGTGCAGTGGAAGTCCGGTATGGCGGCTGTCGCATGCTGGCTTTCCGCAGCAATCTGTGCACGTACTCCGATATCCCCAAGAGCCGACTCCAATGTCAGAGGCCGGATCAGATTCCGTAGAGGATCGCCGTGCGCTTCTCGCCAACGCTCCTCGGAGAATAGCCGAGATACACTGAGAAGACTGTTAATCATTACCCTAGAAGGAAGTTGTACAACTGTCACCTACAAGTCAACAGATATCGAGTAATGAGTTCGGTGCTTAGGGCGTAACCGGTGGAAGTCCCAACTAAGCGATTGTTTCCAAGCAATACCTTTCGAGAAGTCCAGGTCATCTAGAAATTGCATGGATTGCTTGATCGGCACCGGCACCCAACCACCGAATATTGAGGCCACAAAACTATCCCCCAGTTCCATCTCTAAATCGGCCCCGTAGAAAGGCTCACGCAAGTCTTGCGTAAGAGCCCGGCAATCTTTCCAGTAGACAGCATGGCCGATCCTAATCATCCCATTAAATTCAAAGCCACGAATGAAGGGATATGCGTACTTACTCGTGCAAGATAGTCACAGTCGTCATAAACGCCGTTAAGAGATACTCCTCACTACGCTCCTTCCCCTGACGCCTTAGTTCTGCCAATCGCATAGGAAACTCCGCCGTCATCAAGATCGACATGTTTCGCCATCTGTCGTCCTCGCAACCTCTATCCCACCACTCTATGGTCTCATACTTGTCAAGCTGATCAAGAGGCAGTCCGCAGCGTGGATGCCGGCATGTGTACCCGGCCCAACCCTGTTCGCGGAACATATCTGCGTCTAGTTCCCAGGTCAAAGCACTAGCCATCTCGTTTCTGAGTTGTTCTTCCGCGGTGCTATTCCATTCTTCCTTAACCTCTGGCGAAGCCCACGGTGCGCAGTGGTGTCTGACGATGGTTTGCGGCACTCCCTCGTCCCCATCTCTGGACGCAGTTGCAGAGTAGCCAAAGCTGCAGCGGGAGCTCGGTTTCCGACCGGGATAATCATCCCTGAAGACGTCGTGGGCAAGGAAGTCAGAGACCCAGGGTAGTCCAGCGGCCTCTAGAAGCCGACTCGCGAGTAGGAGAGGCTGTTCTAACTCCTTGCGGAGTTCCGGGTCTGCGTCGACCCAGTTCGCAAAGACGGGGTGGATTTCGCCTCGTAAGTCGAGGTCACGTAGGCTCGTGGTCCCTATTGCGCCGCTTTCCTGAAGTTCGTCTTTATTCCATCTTTTCGGTAGCGAGCCCGGTTGTCTCGAGACGCGGCCGTGTCGAGGGATAGGACCCTGCATTGTCGTTATCGTGTCGATGGCCTACCGCCTACCACTCCAAAATACTTCAATGAAGATGCAAAGCACTGTGAATTGAATGGAATAACCCATGGTTCCTGAAAGCCGTCTTTGAAAGAAATCTGTTGTTAGGAATACTTGCACTAAAGGGGTTCAGCATTCCAGCCGAAGCCCTGAGGGAGAGGGTCTGGAATGGGCCGGCCCTATGTTCTATCAACCTATCTATCCCTTATTCTTCTTCTTTGTCCCATCTAGGGTGACGACATACTTGGAATGAGGTGCTAAAATAGGTACTTCTCCAATAAGTCATCATTGTCACTTCGTAACCCTGGATAGTGTGGATTGCGCATACCACCTGCTCAGCTTTCGTACTCCATTCTCCCATCGCCGATGACTCCCCAGAACTCCTCCACAAGCTCCTTCTGCCCGCTCGGCGCGCCGCGCACGGCGAGGTACTTGCGCCCGTCGATTTTGGGGTCCCAGTCCCCCGGGTTGCCATTGACCATGATCCCGCCGGCCTCGGCCAGTATGGCCCAGCCGGCGCACACGTCCCAGGCCCAGCAGCCGCCCTCCCAGTAGGCGTCCAGCTGGCCCGCGGCCACCGCGCACAGGTTTAGCGCGGCGCTCCCCATGCTCCTTATGGAATGCACCATGGCTCCGCCCGTCTCCTTGCTCGCGCACAGCTTCTTGAAGACGGCTGTCTTGACCTCGTAGTTGACTCCGTCTCTGCTGCTACCCCATTCGGCCGCCACTAGACACGTGTCCAGGCCGTTTAGTGGGGGCGGGTTCTTGGATAGTGGCAGTTTGCTGACGCGCCCCTTTCCGCCCTCCAGACCCCAGGTCGCGCCTATTGTTACGTAGGCGCCCTGCCCGCGGATCGCCGAGTACAGCTTGTCCTGGTACGGGTTGTAGACGACGCCGACGGCGGGCTTGCGGTCGATCGCGAAGCCTAGCGAGATGCAGGCCTCCGGCAGGTTGTGTACGAAGTTCGTCGTGCCGTCAATGGGATCGACGATAAAGGTCGGCGCCGCTGTCACTTCCACGCCTGGCTTGTACGTCTCTTCGCCGACAAATGCGAAGGAGGGATAGGCTTTTGAGAGGCGTGACGAGACGAGTGTTTCGACGGCCTTGTCGGTTTCGGTCACTATGTCCGCAGCTGTGTTTGCTCTGTTAGTGGCCGCTATTCGAAGCCATCGCATACCGCTATGGAGGGGCAATGGCGGGGTAATTAATCGTACAGTTCAGCTTCGTTCCCGTAGCTATATCTGTAGGGTTCGCGGATAGGATCATGCGGCCGGCCTCGTGGGCCACTGATACCAGTGTATCTCTAATCTCTTGTAGGTTAATGTCTGCCATTTTCTAGTCTTATAATATTTATATGGAAGCGCTTGGTTGGGATGAAAGGAGACATTTTGAAGCTCTACAACAGCGGTTGGGCTAGTGGGGCAGGTGGGGGTAGTGATGGCGGGCATAGTGGGGTTGCCGACCTTCGATTCTTCAAATTGGCCGCATGTGGGAGAGCAGGGGCATGCCATTGGCCAATTTGTACGATACGAGTACCCAAGTATCGAAATAAATATTCTAGGCCGAGTTCCATCCCGGTATTCTGGATGTAACCTTCTAGGACTCATTAAGAATGAAGCTATTCGTAATGTCAGATCCAGTGTTTTTCTATGTTGCTATAAGCTGTATTGCTCATTTTGGGATGCCAGGAACCAGAAAGACTAGACCTTCGGCTCGCCTGACAGGCCCTGTCTAGCCGCTGTGGGGTCCAGTAGGCTCCGCTATTCTGACGTTTAGCAGTGCGATTGACGAGCTGAAGACCGTCCATCTACACGAACCTATCGTGAGATCGTGAGACTGAACCTCTTGTTTAGTAACGATCACGCTGTCTTACACGGAATACTTAGTCTCGCACAACGCTTGATATAGACAGATAGGCGGATCACTATTATCACTCACAAAACCTCAACTATGGCGACGAAAAGAGAGCCGCCCCTCATCACGGTCCTGGGCTCGCTCAACATGGACTTAGTATCCTATGTTCCGCACCACCCATTACCTGGTGAGACGCTAACATCGAGCCGCTTCGCCGTCTCACCCGGCGGGAAAGGTGCAAACCAAGCCGTCGCCTGTGCTAAGCTCTCTCGATCTCAACCTTTATACGCTATGAGCTCCAATGAGACACCAACGGCGCGCATCCGCATGCTCGGCGCCGTGGGCCAGGACACCTACGGCGAGCAGCTCAAAGCCAACCTCTCGTCCTTCGGCGTCGACGTATCCGGCGTCCTAGCCCCTGCCTCCCTAAAAACGGGGATAGCAATCATCATCGTGGACGAGCCCACAGGCCAGAACCGCATTGTCCTGAGTCCAGAAGCCAACCACAGTCTGCAGGCCTCGCAATTCAGCACCCCCGACTCGCTGGGTGATCCGCTGCCCGATTTGCTCATCATGCAGCTCGAAATCCCGCTGCCCACGGTCCTTGCCGCGCTGCGCGTCGCGCGGAGTGCCGGCGTCAAGGTCCTGCTGAACCCAGCGCCCGCGCAGGAGCTCCCGGCCGAAGCTTACGATGGGCTGGCCCACCTCGTCGTCAACGAGACGGAGGCGTCGATCCTAGGCGGCGTCTCGGAGTCCGACCTCGACACCGAGGCCGGGCTTGAGGCTGTGGGCCGGACTTTCCTGAAGCGCGGGGTGCAGAACGTGATTATCACGCTCGGGGGCCGCGGCGTATTTTACATGATCGCCGACGGGCGGAAAGGGCTGCTGCCGGCCGAGAAGGCGAAGGTGGTTGATACTACGGCGGCGGGCGATACGTTTGTGGGGCAGTATGCGCTGCATGTGGTGTCTGGGGGCTTCAGCATAGTGGATGCTGTGAAGAGGGCGAACCGCGCTGCTGCGAAGACGGTGGAGAGGTTGGGGGCGCAGGACTCGATACCCTGGCGCGATGAGTTATGATGCACTGTGTAGGACTAGCTACCCTCTATAGAACAGCTGCGTCAAGGAAGATTTGAATAAAACCAAGTAAAAGTGGGAGAAAGCAGTGCATCAATCTCTATAAACTGAATACCAGGTAGGCATTCAAAACTTCACTGCTTCTATGCTGTACTGCCCACCCCTATTGTCTGAATCGAATCCCACCTGATATGCCTAGTAGCACTATACCTATATCTACCAATTGTTCAATTCTAGCCTACTCATAACTATCACCACCAATTCCCCAAACTCCAACGTCCCTCTCTCTTCCTTCCATCAAAGCGCATCTCCTGCCTTCCGGGCGGACTCGGGGAGACAGGGGAGCTATTCTCCTTACCCTCCACACTCATCTCCTTAACCGACGGCACCAAGCTCTTTAGACTATCGGCGCCAATGGACCTCTTATTGCGCACCGCCGTCTCCCGGATCAGCTCGCGCTGCAGCTGGACCTCTGACCTGGGTTCCGGGCGCGCGGACTCGGGGCGGATGATCGGGGGCGGGCTGGGGGCGTCGACGAACGTGGTTGCGGCGGGCAGACGGTTGGCCTTGCTGACGTGGAAGGCGGGGCGGTTGCCCGAGGACGTCTGGCGCAGCTCGGTCCAGATCTTCCGGGCCGGGTCCGGCGACAACCGCTTGAGACTAGCCTGCCGTTGAGGGATGGGAGGGGCCGTGCCTGTTCGGTCCGGTGCTCTGATGGTGTCTTCTGCCCTGTAAGGCTGGGCGGCGCCTACGCCCGCCCAGTTCGCTGCTCGGCGGGGATTGTGTCGGTTCTGCGTGATTCTGCTCATGAGTTCATTGGCCCGTGCGGGACCCCAGTGTGAGGCGATGATGGCGAATAAGGGATTTGACGTAGTGGTTGGTTTAGGAGACCAGGTGGATGTTGGGCTAAGCCGCTTTATAATCCCTGTGGTTGTTGTCTCTAGTCGAGTCTGAGAGGCCGAGATGCCATCCTCGGTGAATGTGTTCCTAAACACTGGAAAGCCCGAGTGACAATAGTTTATTCGGATATGAACGTATTCAGTCTGGACATTTCCCAGCTGCAACTCAAGATCCGCAATGAGATTGTCCGGATCACGCCTGGATGCTCTATGCTTCTGGGCGTTCGAAGGTCCGAGCCGAATATGGGCCAGTATGAGGAGGCTGGAACCAGGACTTATTGTTCTGCGTATTCGCATGAGTATAAATATTTCAAGTGGCCTAAGAGTAACAGACCTTATTGTAGCATCACCTATTAGATCGATAACACTACCTTCTGCAGTTGGTAAAATGTCTACCCTTACGTCATACAGATATCCATATCCTGACAAATTGGCATCGCAATGGTGAGTGGGTAAGAAAGGATGGGCCGCGCTAGGATGTGCTGAGCTATAAGATGAATCACTGACACGAGGATGGGATAGTTGGCCGGATATCTCGATGGCTGCCCAAATACTTGACTGCCCATCAGTTAAGGACCTCGATTCTGGTGTAATCGAGATGTGCGGGATAAGCATGTAAGGATCAGGGATACTACTCTCTGGCGTCTGAGTATCTAGGAAAGGTTGGTTATCGAAGCTGTGCGTTTCGAAATCATTAATAAAGGAAGGCGGTTCTTCTGATTGACCGCACTTTGTTGATTGATCCCATGAGTCGGTTGTTTCGCACCCTTCAGATGATTTGAATGTCGAGTCATCTGAAGCGTTGCTCGGGATCCGCGAACTGCATCGACGATGTGCAGGTTTCAGAGACAGCGATGTTCTACGGCTAGAGAGAGAACGTAGCTTCGTGAGAAACGTAGGGGATGGCGGCCGTCCAACATGAAAACTTGATGAGCGGCGAGACGCGTGGACTTTCCGGGGCTTTGGGGTTACGGGATCCCAACTTATACTCGATGCTATAAGTTCCTCGTCAATTAAGATCCAAAGATTTCCCTCCTAGACGGAGTATTTCACCTGAATTCACGGTGGCACTCCGCGACCGCTCCTCAAAGCCTAGACCGGGAACCGGTTGGTTGGCGCTGGTCTGGTTATTTCTCGCAGTCGTTCTACCATGTGATTTCCGGCGCTTCACGACAGTCAAGGCCCGATTAGGATCATGATCAACGCTTCCGCTGCTAAACTTTCTCGGACTACTGTGGAGGACTTGCATCGATTTCCCCCTCTTAATTACGCGTAGCGGAGAAGGGATATCCGCATTCGACGATTGGCGCTCTAGCATGATGAACGGGTGGTGGCCGGGTAACAGTCGTAGTTGACCCGTGTCTAGCTTGGCCAATGAAATTGCTCTCGATGGTTGTGAAGCTACCTCCTACAGCGTCTATGCGGCTGACTGGTGTTGCTGATGGATATTGTTGGCGTCGAGACCTCAGCCCACAAATGCAAAAGTTCGGTAGAAGGTCAAAGCCTTTAAGGGTCGTGAACGTGAAGACTGCAATCAGAGTAGCAGGGATCAGGACAATGGCACAAATGATACCGGGATGCAGAGCTTGCTGCTCAGACATAGCCAATGCTCCCCTTGATCTCAATCGTAAAGCTAACAGAATCGAGGCCGAAGACAGCAGTACTGAGACAGTATAACATAAGATGGGTAAAAAAACAAGATACCTCGAACGAATCATATCTTCGACAGCGTATACTAGAAGGCCAGGAGTAGAACTGGATTGTATAAGGTATCATGGGTATCAATAAACCACAGCCAGAAGACGGCTCTTCAGCAGAGCGGTGAAGATGCACTTTCCACCAAATATGTACAGGAAAGCCCGATCAGGACTCTTCGCTAAGGGTCCGTAGGAGGTTATCTTTAACGGCATCTACGTCATTGTCCTCCATTTGCAGAAAGCGAATCTGTGATGGAAATTAGTAGCTGAGCATACCTTCTTACTCGAGTCTCGGGAAATAGATGGAATCTTACGACATCGTCGGCAGCGCCCACCCCGCCAAACAAGACGGGCTCAGATAGACTTGCATTCACAAATTTCTTGACTCTTTCTTCCCATACGCCTTCCCAATTCCATTCTCCCGGCTTTCTCGTAGGCTCAACAGTCTTCTGAGCATCTGGACTGTCGCCTGCTGTATCAGCACTCCCAGAGGTGGTCTCAGGGAACACTTTCCCATTGTCGATACGGTGTTGCCGCCAAGCATACCAGGCGCCAGGGTTTCCAGCGGCCTCAAGCGGAATAGAGTCTAAAACGTCCTCATCACTAAAAGTGCTGCGTATGTACCTAAGCACTTCATATGTAGAAATTTCCTTTCTCTTTGTTTCCGCGAACCCCGGCGATGCGCCAACGGCAGATCCCTTAGACCCGGGTGTGCCCGCGCTGCTCATGGACGGAGGAGGCGGTCGATGAGGTGTTTGTAGACCGTCTTGCTGCCCACTAGATTGTCTCGCGCCACCGGAGTTTGGGCCCCGACTTGAGCGCCTAAACCAATCGGGGAATCCATGCCTCAAGCTGAATCCTCCAGGCGGTAACCGCTCTGCATCGGTAGCGCTCACCGTACCGTTATCCTGGACGTCGGTCGAGTATGTATACGTGGTTAGAGGTGTGATTAAGGGGTGGAACATATCGGTCGAGAAGGTAACTAGCGGTGGTAATCTAGGGTACGAGTCGGGAAAGGAGATCTGAAATCGCAGCACGGCCGGCGCATAGGGACCTTCGCCAATCAATTAGAAATCCCTGAACTCAGCCAATGCAGGTACCCGAGACCTTACCGTCTCGAACGAACAACACTCCGGACCAGAGACTAGGGTCGCCTGGCGTAAGGCTTACGAACACGCCTTCGGGACAAGCCTGCTTAAGTCCAGCGCTTTTAATTACTGGTTAGCTACCTTGCTCTAGGGAGGAATGGAGTATTTACGGCACCACGCACAACTCGACTAGGAGATGTTGCCTTCTCAGCGCTGGCAGCGCACTCAACCTGGAAGTGGCCATCTCGCCGCCTCGCAGATTAGAAGTGGTTGCATTCAAGGTAAAGGAGGAAAAGGAGAGGTGATACGTTGAGACATGTCGTGTCCCTAGTTCTTTATGCGTCGCCAACGTTAATGCTCTGGTTTAATGAATGGGGATGTCATTAGGCATTAGCTTTTATCGATAAGCTCCCGACCGTCGGGGTTCCAAGGACTGGATCTATGCCCCACTTGCCGAGACAGGTCAAGACCCAACTTCCTTATTCTACTTCGAGGAATGCAACTTATCTAACAACTACGCTCCGTATCCTTCAACGAGTTCCTCCGGAATGTTTAATGATATACGCCACGGAAGACTGTACTTCCATGATATGCCCCCATATGGGGCGTCTCTTTAAACAGCTAAGGCTGCTGATATTGGCACGTGAATTCCACGTGGTATTCAACATGTCCCCTACGACCTAGACAACAACATTCGCCGGCATTGCAAGACCCAAGCAGATCTTTCCCATTTAGAGGTCCCACTAACGAAGACCCGGGTGAAACAAGCATCTGTCTGTCTTATTATAAACGAATGAAAACGACTCTTCCACGATGATGGCGCAGGGAGGGACAAAGGCCAAATGATTCTCCTACTACCCACCAGCCTAATGCCGACGAACTATGGCGATATGGAACAACCCCTCATTAGCCGGCAATCAGTAGAGCCCCACCTCCCTTTGCTGGATTCGACATCCAGACTTGTCTTGCTCCCTTACGATCCTCGGGATAACTATCTAAGACAGGCGGCAGAATGTCCAGGTAACTATAGTTATAGTCTATGGGTGTGGCCCTCGTGCCTAAGAGCCGCCATTATTATCTAGGATGAAGCTACGTATTCTAAGTATTCCACGGTGTCCTCACCTGCTGCGGCATTTCGAAAATACCTAATACTCTATCTGACGACACACTTCCTTGTTACACCACAACCTGTTTCGCATATACTCACTGCTGGTCTTGGCCTGAATCGTTGTCGATATGTCGGACTATAGGGACCTACGGATATCCGTCATTGGCGCGGGTGAGTTATCCCCGCGTAGAAAGAAACCAGCGAACATCGAGACTGATGTCGCCTCACTATAGGTATGGGCGGCCTCGCCTGCGCGCTCGCTTTCGCTAAGAAAGGGTTCAAGCACGTCGATGTGTACGAGACGGCCTCGAACCTGGGGTTCGTCGGCGCTGGCATCCAACTAGCCCCTAACATGGCCCGTGTGCTAGACCGCTGGGGCTGCTGGGACGGTATCTTCGCCGAGGCCACCAACATTAAGTCTTCCAGTATTCGCGAGGGGTCGACGAATCGCGAGCTTGTTCACGTCGAGATGCCCGACATCGCCGAGAAGTACGGATACCCCCACTGCACAGGCCATCGCGCATCGCTGGCCGGCGGCCTGTACGAGGGGTGTAAAAAGGAGCCTGCTATCACGTTCCACTTCTCGACCTCGCTAGCCGGTGTGAAATCCTTCGGCCCGGACAAGGTGGTCTTCACGGCGCAGCCGCGCAACGCCGAACCCTACGACGTAGAAACTGACGTCCTACTCGGCGCGGACGGTATCAAATCTACCGTGCGAACCGGTCTGTTGAAGGGGCTTAACATCACTGCCGACGTCGAGGACACAGGGCAGGCGGCATACCGGATCATGCTGACGCGGGACGAGATGAAACACGACCCCGAGCTCCTTGAGCTGTTGGACGCCGACTGCGCGCTGCGGTGGATCGGCGAGAAACGACACATTGTTGCGTATCCCATCAGCAACAAGACTATTTACAACCTATCCACGTGCCAGCCTGACGTTAATTTCGCGGCGGCCACCAACGCTACGTATACCACACGCGGTAGCAAGGTTCAAATGCTGAAAGTCTATGCTGACTTCCATCCCATCGTCCTGAAGATGCTCAACATGGTGCCCGAGGGCGAGGTGTGCGAGTGGCGGTTGCGCTCCCACAAGCCGCTCGACAGCTGGGTCCTAGGCGCCGCGGCCCTCGTCGGCGATGCCTGCCACCCGACTTTACCGCATCTAAGCCAGGGAGCCGCAATGGCCATTGAGGACGCTGCCGTACTCGCGGAAGTCGTAAGCCGCGCTCCTGGTGGCGGTGCGGATAGAGAGGCCCTGTCTAAGGCACTCAAAGTGTACGAGCTGCTGCGAAAGGACCGTACATCGTTGCTGGTAGATATGGCAGCGGCATCGGCACGGACGCTGCACTTAGGCGAGGGCAAGGCGAAAGAGGAACGTGACAGACAGTTCGCCGCAGCCAAAAAGGGACAGCCGATCCCGGATAAGTGGGCCAGCCCCGAGGTGCAGGATATGATCTACTCGTACGACTGCGTGAAGGAAGCTCAGGAGAAGTTCAATGAGTTGTATGCTACGCTCGTGGATGGGGCGAACGGCCACACCAACGGCCACACTAATGGCCTTGCGAATGGACATGCCAATGGTGTGGCTGTATAGAGGTGAAGATATAACTCAACGTATCGTAGAAGCATGAGACGAGTGTAAGAGAGCTATGTAGCAGTAGAAATCACATGGAATCGATTACGCATAGTTGATTTGACGGTGGGCTGCTGAGAAGTAGCAGATGCCAGTTATAATTACAAAACAAGAAAAACCTATTAACCTATTCCGTAAGCCCAGAACGCCCCGTTCTAGCCTTCCGATTCCATACAGGTGATGAACATGTCCCTAGTGCGTGCGTCCTTTCCGATGCTGGTTGATGTTTCGGCCTTAACCCCGTTGTTTAGTCCAGAGGTTTGGTGCCCGCCTAACTATGGGATGATATATCGATCGTATTACCTCCTCACACCAATTCTCTTCGGACCATACTTCCTTGCAGGCGACCGCACAAACTCCTCTTTTTCATCGCATCCATTTCAAACCCGTTCCGAGGAACTCCCCAAGCCCGAATTCCCCCCTGTCCCTTAGAACAAGCAATCCAAACAGCAACAACACGCCAACATGCCCACCAAGATGCCCAGGCACCCCTCAGCACCCGAGCCGCTCTGCTGCTGCTGCTGCTGGTACTGGCCCTGAGGATAGCCCTGCTGCGGCGGGTAGTAACCTTGCTGCTGCGGGGGATACGGGCCGCCTGGGTACTGCCCTTGAGGCGGGCCCTGCTGGTAGTAGGCCATGCCCGGGTTCGCCTGGTAGTTCTGGTCGTGGCCGTACGGGCCCTGCGGCGGGTAGCCCCCTCCTGCTCCTCCCTGGTACGCGGCTTGCGGCTGCTGCGGAGGCGCGCCGTAGGCCGGCGGCGCGTCGTCGTTTTTGCCTGACATTGTTGTTGTTGTTGATTTGGGTCGGGGTTGGGTCGGGGTTGGGTGGATGTAGGGTGTGTTGGGTCAGGGGTTGGCTTGGCTTGGCTGCGGGAATGCCCTCTTTGTAGGCTAGCTCCGACCCGCTTGGTTGACTTAGCGGGTTTCTTAGTATCGGAAGGCTGTATGTACTATGTATGTAGTGGGAGGTCGAAGTTGGCCGGTAGGTGTAGACAGGACCGACGGCGAGGACGCAAAAAGTGTGAAAAGGTAAAAAGGGCAGAAGCCTGAGGTGATACAGATAAAATGCTGTCCCTCGGATAGTCGGGTGTATGGTTTCGTTGGCGCCGAGAGTTGGCAGTCGAAGGGTGTGGTTAGAAAGTGTGGCGGAGTCCCAAGGACGCGTGGTGTCTCACTGCTCGGCGGCTTGTACGATGCAGTACAAATAGTCTCGGCAAGCCAGATTGGGGTAGAAATGCCAATTAATAGGACACAAGAGGCAATCAGCAATTGGCAGGTGAAAAGGGAAATGCCTGTTAGGGTTATTCAAATACTTCTAGAATGAACTGGCTAAGACCCCCGAGCTCAGACAAACAGCGTCGCAAAACGCTGATACAGTAATAATCTTCACGCCACAATGATATGAACCTCGGCAGGAGTCGAGGAATGCATATGTGGCTGTGCTTAGTCACTGCGCCTTTGGTCGTACAAAGGAAACGAATGAGTGACAGGTATTGGCTGAAGTGACCCGATTAACTTTTGGCTTTCCCATCTACCAAACTCTCTTGCTTGACGACATGACAAATCAGAGCATGACCTACAGCTGGTTATGTGCATTTGTCCCAAGGTTAGAGTTCGATTCCAAGTTCCCATGACTAAAAAGACTCACACCTCAGATCTATGCACAAAAAGGGCAAAGAATTGGGTTCTTCCTCAACGCTAATTGGTTCAGATCATCCACAATCACTCCATTCATAATTGGGTTTGTTTCAAGATACTATGCACGATCCGAGGATATTATTATAACACAGAGCCGATCAGGGTAGCGGTTAACTTCATGCTTTCTTCTTTCGTCCTACCTACATGTAGGCCCTAATCTTAAAGTTGTGATAATAAGCTACTGTGACCTAGGTCACTCAGCTATACAGTTACCGACTTGTGACGACCGTTCAACGTTGCTTACAGAAATCTTTCTTCTAGACAGATTTATTTCAAATGGCTGAACTTCCGCTAGCATTCCCATCGGTCGAGAGGGAGCGGTTAGAATCTCATCTACCCCCTATTTCAGCAGACACTCAAGATGATGGCGAAGGTACATCAAAGAGACCTTTCGTCACGCTGACATTTGCTACTTCGCTCGACTCGGCTCTATCCCTCGGCCCAGGTATCAGAACTGCCCTTTCCGGGCCCCAATCAAAGGCCATGACCCATTATCTTCGCAGTCGTCACGACGCCATCTGTGTTGGTGTTGGGACAGCTATAGCAGATGATCCAGGACTGAACTGCCGCCTCGCGTCCGAGTACCCAGACCTAGAGACATCGCCGAATGCCTCTACAGCCGGCGTTGGCGCACTCCTGGGACTTGCTTCTCTCCCCACTAGTAAATCCGCGGTCAAGGAGACACGCCGTGCATATACCAAGCATCAGCCACGACCAATAGTGATTGATCCAAATCTACGGTGGAATTTCACCTCTGAGAGCAAAGTTATGCGGCTGGCTCGGGCGGGCAAGGGCCTAGCTCCGTACGTAATCACGAGTGTACTGCACCCACCGAAGGAACAGGAGAAACTATTAGAAGAACTCGGCGGGAAGTTCATCAGCATGGGCGAATTGGGGTTGAAGGAACCCAAACGTTTCAACTGGAGCACTATTCTGGCTGTTATACAGAATCAGGGTCTACAGAGCGTCATGATCGAGGGAGGAGGCGAAGTGATAAACTCGCTCCTCTCTCAGGGTAATTCAGGGCTTGTTGATTCTGTCATTGTGACCATTGCGCCTACATGGCTCGGCCAAGGGAGCGTTTTCGTTTCTCCTCCTCGGAAGACCGGTCCAGACGGCAAGCCGGAGCCCGTGGCCCGGCTTACTGACACGACTTGGATACCCCTTGGGGAAGACGTGGTCCTATGTGGAAAGATTGCGCTCCAAGAATGATGCCTAGACCGTTAATCAACCTCTGACAACATCCCTTGTGAAACCACAAGTCCCTACTTGATAGTCGAATGCCTCGGATACCACCTTGGATTGGCTGCATATTTTCGGTTAGACTCTCATACCTTCACTGGCACAGCGACCCTGCATATTTAAAGACCTCGATTATTATGAATTTGTTCCAATCATGAATATATCATCTGTGATCAAACACTGAGAAACCCTGAGATGTTGGCAGCCAGCTCATTCAAATGTCTTAGCCCGTAACCTAAGGACCAAGTATCCGACCAAATTCCGCCAGGCTCCAATTAGACACGTGAAAGAAAACCTGCTGAGGTTGGTACTACATTTAATTATCTACGTAGTCCCAAGTTGAGGCAGGCACAATAGCTAGGGTCACCATATCGAATTTGGTTACACGAGGTCATAATAGCGAACACCAACGAATACCAGTATTCCAGACAGTGATATTCAAATTACGCGGGGTATTCTATCCTCAAATAGCGTTACCGAAGAACTAGGACCTTTATTGATTGGAGCGGCGCAACTCGACGCTCGACGCTCGACGCTCGACGCTCAACGTTCAACGCTCTCTCATCTCTATAGGTTGGGGGATACATATACCGCAACAACACCACATTATGTCACGTACGACCATAGGACCTAGAAAACTCGGGATCCCGTCCGCTCTCCCCTCGATAAACTGGGTACCGCCGGATTAGTAGTTGGGTCGGTGACGACCAGCGAATCCCCGGTGTTGTACGTTTTGCCTTTTTGGTCTTTTCCTCCCCTAGTGCCAGAGCTAGCTCTTAGTGCCGGCACTCTTAGGCAGTTCCTGGAATGCTCACTTACTTTTGCGGAATTATGCACTGAGAGTTCAAAGGAGACTGAAAGGAACGCCTAGCTAACTTGAGCAGAAAACCACACCAGACACTAATACGCCGACAAGCAGTAGACGACTGCTAAGGCAAGATCGATATCTAGCTGAAGGGATCTCTTTTCTTAAAGGTGCCTGTGATTATTACTAAGGTGCGAATTGAATAGTCATATATGACCACAAGACCCTTCAAGCCAAACCAAGTATCTAGTCGATGAAAGCATTGGTCAAACATCAACTACCCCTGTACTCACTCTACTATACGAGCATGCCTCATAACGAGGCCCCAAATCGGATTCGATGGCAACCATCCCGCTCTGTATGCTATCCTCCATCAGCGGCGAGTTATATTTAGCCTATAAGACTTGAGAGCATATCCAAGACTTATCCATCTGGATGGAGCTCCTCTACGTGTGTATAGTTCGTGTAACAATGGATACGCCAGCTACACCTGCTATCCCTGATGCCCCATTGACCATCAAATTTTAACGAGAGACTCTCATTTTAGCGTTGATGTGCAACTTAAAGACATTGCTTTACCTATAGTATTACTTTACCAAGAATATGAGCAGCAGTCTATTATTAGTCGAGGGGATCGGTATCGAGGTGTTTCAAGGATCTCTCAACGTCATGTTCGGAGACTAACCGCCATCATCTAGAGGATGTAATGCTTGGCCAACGATCCCGAGGCTATTCAATGATCCAGGACTCTCTAGACAAATTGGAAACTAAGTCTATGAATGCACCAAGATGATGATAAGATACCATCAAGCCGCCTGGGGGATACTACTAACTTGGTCGAAGACCCTTTACTTCTATCACGGCAAGAACACATTAAGCCTACGAAACGCAACTTCGGTGTACATGGACTCGAACTTCAATTATTCCGTATCAAGACTTCATACACAGAATATCAATCCGTTACCCTTAGACGCCCTCAGCAATTGTGAATAGGCCCCTAGGCATGAAAATACTCCGTTTATAACGGATCCAAGAGTACCAGGGCCGTTAGACAGACTAACACGTCAACGCAAACTCACCGAAGCCTATCGCTGATCTCAACGCCATTTTTGTCGTGATATGGTACCTGTGGGTCGTATATCCGCAGCCATGGCAGAATTCGGCTGTTGATGCGGATTACGGACCTATTTTAGAGACATTGTCCTTGAGCAACAGAGGAGCTGTATACTAACAAAGCCCGAAGTACACAGTACTTGGCCTAGGGTTCGACTTGCCTTAGTTGGAGCTGCAAGCATTCAGTCAGTCGTGCATCATAACGAGCCGAGGTCGTCAAGATGACTCGTCTTCTTTTCTTCCATCTGGCAGAGCTAGCAGAACTAGCATTAGACCCGAGCCATATCGACGGAGACCCTGCATCGCACTAACTCACCGAGAAACTCCGGATCCACGACGCACGTTGGCCGGACCGTAGGATCGATGCCGTATCGGGGTTATATTGGTCCCTCATGGCGTATACTAACGACAGCCACTCCCCCCCCCCCCCCACGCTTCACATCAGCCTTATACGTCAAGGTGGGCTTGGGGGAACAAAGTCGGCACATGGCCTTCTTCGACTAACAGACCAACACAGGATTGCGAGTACGAAGTTCTTTGCAGATGCACGGTGCCAGGATCGGGTGGGAAAGGGAATGGAGAAAGCAAAAGTCCACTTCGGATGGTTCGCGACAAGGAGCGGTTCCTTGATGTGCGCGCAGAGAGACGTGACGACTGTGCGCGCGCGCGAAGGAAGGAAGAAGTCCCTCAGCTTCGTCCCAAGAACTGGGATAACCCTAACATGTCATATGATGTCCTCACCTCGCGGCAAGCTTACGCAATAAGGGATCGCAGCCCCAACACCCAGGCAGCCCGATTCCCTGGACGGGATAGAAATGCGACGTGCCGCTGCGCAGAGACCGCGGTGCGTTGGCATCGTATTGGCTGCTGGGGGGCGCGCGAACTGGTTCGGCCCGGTCCTGGAAGGTATACATAGAGTTGCAGTCGCCTGCGTCGGAGCGCATGCGCTAGTGCTCATTCCCTCATGCAGATCAGACAAAAGCTCGGGAGCTCTCACCCTCGTCGTTTTTGTTGTGTGTGTGTTTTTCTGAGGGAGGGTAAGGGGTTGGTGGTGGGTAAGTTGGATCCAGACTGTCGGTTGCATCTTACTAAGTCACGTTGAGTAGCATTCGACCTTCGCGAATCCAGTTAAGAGCTCCGCTGCCCGATCCTTTTCCACTGAACAAATGGGTCGAAAAAAGAAAAAAACATGTCAATATACGCATCATTTTTCTCTTTTCCTCTCATTGCCCACCACCACCCCCTACCTACTTTCCCTTCTTATCCGCCCCGAAGATCATTTAGTCTAGACCTCCCCCACGATACGAGGTGGAATTGTATGCCCGTTTGGGATGTGATGCGCGCCGGATATGCTAACAAAGACCTCAGACCGCTACGGAGCTTGCTGATGTAGCAGCTACGCTCAGATAACGACCTTGTTCCCGGTTTAAAATATGATGTATAGCTCATAAGCCTGGCTGGCCGAGTGGAGAAAAAAAAGTATACGATTACTCAGATATTCTTGTGCGTGCGTGCGCGCGCCGTCAGCCTATAACCTAGAAACCTGAAAATAGGCCCGTTGGAGAAAGAAGCATTAGAGAAGAGTCACGCAACAGCGGCCGGAATGGCGTCCCGGATGTAGCTTACGAATGTTGTGGTTCACCAAGTGTGCGTCTCACAACATGAATCCAGCCCTGTGGTCATCAATCACTCTCACTCGCTTCTTACTAACCCAACGGTCGACCCATTCATACCCGTTCCGCCTTATGCAGTGCACTCACCCAACTCGAAGGTGGGAGGGAGGGAGAGACGTAGGGAGGGTAGTCAGCTTATGATATCGCGCATCTGAGCTTCTACTAACCGCATAGGTCCCCACCACCAAAGTACGTAGGGCTCGCCCTATCCGCTGCGGGAATGCAATGCGGCATTAGCGTAGTGGGATGCAACGAAAGGGAGGCCTCCGTCGGAAATAAGTACATCATTGCAGATTTCTCACCACCAGGTCGCCGACGGCCGAGTGTAATATTTGCTTCTTCCAACGGTTCAGTCAGACTCGAGTCAGTTGCCGTCCCAAGTAGATGCTAAGTAGCATAGACATTCCAGTGCGGAGCGACGGGGACGTGATAATATCACATATGTACGGGACCAGAAGACGTTGCATCACGGCCCGTAAAGTCCGTTTTCTCAAGAGGAAATGTCCCGGGCTGAGTTTAATAGCTGACGGACTTGCATGTTATACTACGATGTTGGCTAGCGATATAGCTTCAGATCAATGCAGATGTGGTATACGTGGAACGAGGGACTGGAATTTGAAATATCCGATAGGCTAATCTCGTATACCTATATGGTATACTGCATGCCCTTATTCACATCTTGGATCTTAGTATACATCAAATACTTCTATAAGGGGAATCTATATGCGATATGTATAGGGAGTAAGAGATAGTCTGAGTTACTAGGTGTGCTATGCTCTACCTCTAGCATGATTCCCGTAGAGCCCGTCGTCGGGCCTCATTGAAAAGTGATATGTGTACCTAAGGTATTTGTCATCTTATCGTCATGTAGATAGATTATTTCCTAGGAAATTCTCACTATAACATAGTATTGGGTAAAAGTACGTAGTGTGGTCCTGAGCGACAAGGGCCGATGTAGTAAAAATCGGCACCCAGAACCAGTGGATCTACGGATTCCAGCATTTCTCTGGGCGATCAGCTGGAAGGCACCTTTGTCCCTGGTTCATCCAGCAAGTTGAAATGGATCTTCCTGTGCCTAGTCCCTGTACTCCCAAACTGTACGTATTTCCGTTGCGCTGGGAGAGGACTGGCATTAATCCTAGTGCTGTAGAGGCGCCCCCCCTTCTCCTGATATCCATTTGCCCCCTTATCTGACGTAGTCTAGAGATGACGCTCCCAGGAGTCCGACCGGGATTTACAGGGAAAATGTATATTGTCCCTTGTCGAGTCTAGAGTCTATGGCCGGAAATGTTTCTCGACGATCGACTTACTCTTGAAGCGTGCAAGGCCGGGTGTCAATGCCAGAAACAGCTTGCCGATGCGAGTCTTACACAAATCGTCATATATGATTTCCCCCGTCGCCGTTGGTATAGATATCAACCCAGTGATGCTACCCAACGTTAGGACACATCCTAGTGTCGTAGGAGTTAAGTTGACTTGGGGAGGTATTGCAAGGGTGACTGAAATAAAGCATAATGCGAGCTTGATGAATTCGCAGTAATCGCAAGCTAGAGCAATTGGCCCATCCCTTAAAAACTAACTAGTGTTCAATCAGCTCTGTTCTCTGTTACTGGACTCGTGACTCTGTATCGTAGAGTGAGTCTCACTATCCTAACCAGGTAGCTTAGCTGCTTGAGGGCTGAATGATACTATGTAGTGTTAGACATGCTTGCAACCATACGACTTAGGTATACAACGAAGCAAATTTGGCTGAAGTTGAATGGGGCTTTGAAAAAGATAGTATCATCAACGGGACGAAACGCGTTGCCGCTAGACATTGGATTTTC
Source organism: Hypoxylon sp. FL1857 (assembly GCA_022578955.1). Lineage (NCBI taxonomy): Eukaryota > Fungi > Ascomycota > Sordariomycetes > Xylariales > Hypoxylaceae > Hypoxylon > Hypoxylon sp. FL1857. The sequence continues at coordinate 384,920 of MU400401.1, forward strand.
CCGAAGCTGGATGCCATTACCCACGGTCTTAACCCTAAAATTGGCGATCTCAAGATGTCGAGTGGAATTATAGAAATAGAAAAACTACTATGGATATCGAGGTCAGTTTAGGAAATCCATAGAAGATAGCTTCCCATGTAGATAGGTCCAATCAATACCTCAAACTAGCCTTTGACGGTATCACGACCCTCTTTGATCGATGCTACCCAACGAGGTAATCTGCGTGGCTCGCTGTTAGTTGAATGTGGAAACTCGGCCAAGCAATTAGCTGGGACTAGAAGCTGGGGGGTCAGAACCAAGGCTCTGGAACTGCGACTGTGGTGGCAGGGTGGTACGATCAGAGGTAATTACTCTCTCGTGGTGCCAAGACATAATGCATCGTCTAGGTTCTCCAGAACGATGTAAGGTGAGTAGGTATGTATGTGGAGAAGCGAGGGAGGGTGGGGAGATGTGCATACACTAGATATAGGAAGCCGAGTCGGGGTGGATTACCAGGGGAAGAGAAAAAGGTGGGCACTACCCCGATCATTTTGAGTCACTTGACGTACTCTCATGTCAAATGTCGCTTTCGTATAAGACGAGCCGGGTTTTGAACCTTCTTACCATGAACTGCAACCCAAAAGATGCACCAGACAGGATCACAAGCGGCGCAGCAACCGTCATCTCCCATCAGAAGACCAGCCAGATCCAAGAATGGCTGTATGACCTGCAGGTAGGTGATATACGGACCATCATTCCAACTTACCCCCAAACGCCACGGAAGACAGATGAACCCCTGCTGAATGACTAGCTCCGTAGACGTCGCAAAGTGCGGTGTAATGAGATCCGTCCTATATGCGGTCATTGTTCTCGCCTGAACCTGGATTGTAGATGGAGACCATCTAATTCGGTGCTCTTGACGAACGGCACAAAGGTCTCTCCGAGTATCGGCCGAGAGAGGTCTGATAGCAATGGCAATAGGGATTCGAAAAATTCCCAAGCTTCAGCACAAACCATCACGTCTTCCGTTCAGGAATCATTCGACGACGTGTTTAACTATGCGAGTTTTATGTGGGATGGGTTAGAAAATTGGAAGCCTCCATCTTGGGGGGGTCAAGATATGTCTGCAGTGGACCGGGTTGTACGAAATGCAATGATGGTACGTCGACATATGTTGAAGCTATTTCCGTTTACCACCCAGACAGCGCGCCACGGATATCGCTGATTCAACTAGACGCCGTCATTTTCAGCAAACGTTTCGCCTTATATGGAGGATGCCTTTGAGGTTTCCAGATCAAGCAACTTGGATGGGTTTCAGGCATTGGGAAACTGTATCATTGCTCCCGATATTCCACTGGATGATCAGGCGCCGCTGGACTATTTTGTGCAATCGGTAGTACCTCCAATCATTGCCCAGGTTGAGACTCAGAGCAAGTGGGTATCCATGCGGCAGACACTTATATCGATGTCTCGATCGTCACCAATGCTACGTCATGCTATTCTGACGTTTTCGTCTCTTCTCTTGTCTAGGGAAGGCGAGGTGTTGACAAATATTACCCGGGGGCATTACGATCGAATCGCCGCAGAGGTAGCTAGGCAGAATGAGGCTGGACAGAACTCCAAATATGGGGGTGAGTCTCTTAGCCGAGCCGCTATGCTTGCGACTTTCTTCTTCCTTAGTTATACAAACCTCCTAGAGGGTAGGAACGAACTTCTACATGGCAATCTCAAGAAGGCTTTTGATATCTATCAGTCGTCGGATAAGACGCAATTTCGAGCTGTCGAAGCACGGCTGCTCTCGTGGATCCGACTAATAGATGCTCGCGCAGTATCTGCTGGTGGGCAAGGGCTTTTCTTGTCTGAAATCGATGAAAAGCTTATTGCGTACTCTTCGCCTAGAAGTATTGATGGAAGTGAACTAGGCCTCGGTGACCCTGGGACAGATATCGAGGAGATACTCTTCGACATCCTATACCAACCAGGCATTGTGTTTTTCCAGAAGGTACAAAGCTTCAGCGGTAGGATTGCGCATCAGGATCCCTTCCATAGATGCCGAGGTACCGTGGAAGACGAGACCGAGGTGATGAGCATTGCGGCTGAAATATCAAAAGATCTCCGCCAATTATACGAAGCCCGGCCTCCGCTTATGGATTATGCAGCTGCTGGGCTTCTGGTAGCGCCCCACGTCTCGTCAAATCTTGCCCTTACAATCACCAGAGCGTTTCGGACCTTTTTGTCCAACTACCACGCAAGTAAGATTCACTTGCACAGAATTGCTTACAAATCACTCCCCCTTCCACAGGAGACGGTCGAGTCCATCGATAGCATTCGCAACCTGGCAAAATTGCTAGTTGAAGGGAATGATCAAGATATACTGCCGGTTAACATGCTTTGGCCCTTGTTGATGTGGGGTTCCGAAGAGAAGGACCCCGACCAACGCGCATGGATCAAATCACAGATGCTTCGGATGGAAAGAGTTGCAACGAATGCAAGGATCACAAGCCAGGTTCTTGAGGAGGTGCAGAAGCGCCAGGATGCCTTGAATGCCAGGCAGAATATTCGTGAAGTGATGGAACATGTCTTCAGCAACTGCTGGGCGATCGTCTGAGCAGAGAACCCCGCGCGCGATCTCAGGTCGTGAGAGCGGTTCATCTCATCCGCTGAAAATGTGCGATTGGGTCTTTCAGGCCTGAGATTCCGATGTTCGAGACCAGTAGGCTGCCCTTGTCCAAAAGCCTAAAAAGCAATACGCAATCATCGTAAATGGTTTGCGGGTCTCCCACGCCAATTACCCGGGTATAGAACTCCGGTAATGATGATGAGCATGGAGAAAAGAGCCTCGTTCCGACATGGTGGATGTCGCCAATATGGAAAGCCGTGCGTCTTGTTGGGGACTAGGGGTGCAAACAGGAGCTACGCTTCTGTCATTTATGACAAGACAGTATCGAACCTCGCGAGTGGTTCAGCTGACTTTTAAACTGATCTGATATTTGTGGGTTTGGGTCGGCCCCTCGACTTACGTAAACTGGCCTGGTTCGCGTTGTGATATGTGACCGAGATCTCTTGTTGGTCACAATGATGCATCACCTTGGCTATTTCCTTCTGAGGCCGCGTGGCTGCCCAGCTGCAAGGGGTCTCAGGCGCGCTTACAAGCCTCTAGAGTAGGTCTCCGTGTAACCATGCCAGAACAATATCACCGTGACGGCTATGAGGCGAGGCTATTATAGCGCGATCTTCTACCTGGTTTCCCCATGGAGCATGGCGACTGCTCAAGTCGAACTATTGCCTGGCATTCCACCAGGATGTCATTGTGACGCGAAGATGATCAGACAGCTCTCTCGCCTCTTGTCCGCTAATCGAGAAAGAGATTGTCTCTCTGCAGTAGCACTTGTCACTTCAATTTGAATGTCCCAGGGCTCAGTTAAGGTGCTTACACACCCTTGACAGGTTTGAGAGGCGGCCCGTGCCTTGGTCCTGGATCTTCCAAATCCAGAACGTTTCGAGCCTCTCGGTGAATCGGTGAGGGCTGCAGTGCGCCCTTTTTGGAGAGCCTCAAACTGTTCGAAAAGAGGAGAGTATTACTAAGCTGGCGTCATCTATTGCGCTTTTCGGTTGCGTGGCTTTTTACATACGAGTATTGGTGTGGTTGATATTGACTCCAGAAGCTTTACAGGTTTGGTTCAGCAGCGCCACCTGTTTTAGCTGCATCCAAATCAGGCCTAGAACACATCGGCATATCGTAAATCTAGGCCTGTTTGGACTTATCTCACTCCCAACGGACACTACATAGGGGATGACTAGGTATGAGGGGGGGAAGAGGGTGTAAGCGGTCAGCCTGGAGCGGCAAGGCCTGGCGATGCGTCATCTTTGTCCCTTGTAGAAATCCACAACTTTGGTACGCAACTCGTTGGACGGGAGGAATGAAATTTGCCCGCCTATTCACGAGGCTCTCGTTGTACTACACATAATGCTTAGAATATATCAAATGAATAATGCAGCCGAAGCACAAATGAGGACTCTCAATTGCATGGGGAAATTTTCATAAACTGAAGTCAAGACATTACCGCGCTCGTTCGTGTAACGCGGATGCATGTCCCGGAAGCCCGGCGCCTTGATCTTTTCCCCCCAATACCATGTGTCTTATCAAAAGGTTGCAGGTACGGCGCGCGACCTGCATGGAGGGAACACATTTCGGGAGTCGAGCTAATATCAATTAGATGTTGGCCCTAAATCATAAAAGACGCAGTACAAAGCCAATGTCTCTTAGTAGTACTCGATACTACCGGAATCAACCGTTAGCTTGAATGCCGAAGGAACAAGCTGGACCAGAGATAGATTCAATAGGGAATATGGTGATATCATGTGCCTCCAAATCAACACATAATTCGCGATGTACTTCGAACACTAGGTATGTGCGACATTAGTAAACTAGGGTCGAAATCGGTTATGGTTCGGGGTCCTTCGTGTAACCACATGTGCTTGGCTGGAAACGGGAGGTTGGCCGCTTGTATTGACCATCGCATGTCGCACACACATTGCATCTGCATTGGCAGAGAAGTGTGTAGATCGGATTCAAGTAGCGGCCCGAGACACCGTTATCCAGTAATTTACACTCGGGTCGCGACATGAAGGAGAAAGATTCATTAACGCAAGCGCCTGCACCAATCTCCTCTGTGACGGGTTCCAAAGTTGGACGATCTGCAGATAGGTAACCCTTCCAAGAATACGGAAATGATGCAAAGATAGCAACGCCGTCCGTCACCATTAGTGCCGTATTACAACCAACGAAATAAGTCTTGGCTTGCAGTTGAAAAAGACACGACCAATATAGGCGTGGCTCCCAGAGTGCCCTGACCGGTCAAGGGAATAAGCAGCACGTTGTCGGCGATCTGAGGATCGAGGTCGGGTAGCTGAAGCTTTGGTTGCGGCTACTGGACAGCGTTAACCCAACGCTGTGGGAGGCTGCGATCCGATGGCTGTCGAGTATGAGCGACATGTGACCCATACTATCGAACCGGGCGTCATTGTTGAGGTTGGGATATTGAATCGTATGCGGTAAGCTGACTAGAAAATGGCTATCCGGATCGCCGTGCCTCACCAACATAGCCCCAGAGCACGTAAAATAGTGAGTATTGATAAAATATAGAGACTAAGCCGCATGTACATGGCTCCGATGTAGGATGTTCATGTAGAGCAGCTCCTATGAATCAGTCATACGATAACAGTGATATCCTTGACTTAACAAAGCCGAATTAACTGGCGGGAAATAATAAAGCCAGGGTCTTGGTGGTGCAATTCGAAAGAGATGTAATGGGGACGGTCGATTACAAGGTGTCATTAAATTGCGAGGTCATTGGCTGAATTAAGCATTCTGTAGTTGTATTTGCATAATCGGCGAATTGCACGAGATATGAGATAGCTCGTGCATAGAGCTTAACTGCACAGCCAAGGCGCGAAGACTCGATGCTCGCCCGGCAGCGGGAGCTAAAGAGCGGGAGCGCCCGGAATACACAGCATAAGCCGGATGTCGGGAACGGAATCGACCTAGGACATGCCATGGCATACGGTTTGGCCTGCGTAGGGCAGCCACCATGGGGCATATTTGGCCAGCTATGGGACAAACGCCTCAAGTTGAGTCTCGCGGGCGGCCGGGCGATCAGACGCGGTGAAATTCAGCGAAGATCTGACGGGCTTGGTTGACGTCGCTAAGCGGAATACCTACATGCAATCGAAGCCCAAAGAGGTTGGGCGAATGCAGCTCGCTGTCGGTCTCTGGTCGACACTTTGACGCAAGTTGCATCGATACTCATTGGTGGCCTAAAGATAGAGCCCGTCATCTCGCTCCCATCCTCGGTGAATGTGAATGGCGCGCTTTTGGAATTAAGCCTCCTGATTGGTACTCAGCCATCCCATGACAGGCGCGGGCGTGTGGTCCGCACCAATGAAACATGGCGGATCCGGATCTATTCTGTGAGACTTCGAGATTGGAAATATAATTATTAAACGGCTGCGTGAACAGGTAATTGACCTAACATATCGGGTTGCTGCATGGCAGGCTGTGGCTGAATGATATGTTGAGGACGGTTGTGTGGAGAACGCCACGAACCAGCTCCAAGGCCAATCTGGATAATGATGGAGGTACATATGTAGCCTTTGCTTTTGGGATGATGATGATTATACCTCCCGATGTCAGGAAAGTTGCCCAGTTCGGCCACGAACGCATCTAGCCTGTAGACAAGATGTGACGCGGGCATCCAAGATGTTGATAACGACGTCATTAACACCGGCTCGCTGCTTGGTAGATCATTGATAACGGCGGAAAAGTCGGCCTATGATAATTGCTGCTGCAGGGTCAGGCTCCAATATGAGGATCCCGTCAGCAAAAGGATTAGAAGAATTTTGTGTAGGTAAATGCATTTTATCTGAGTTCAAGAAAGGCCTACCGTGAGGTGCTAGTTGCCACATACGAGGAAAGAGGATCGAAGCAGCTCCCCGCCAGCCGCAGCCGTCCTCCTTAGGTCAGCACCTGCAATCAATTTACCAAGTTAGGGTTTGCCTACACCCGAGGTTTAACGCGTTATCCGCCTCGGTCCAAGGCTGCTGCGAATACATGAAGGTGCACACAACCGGTACCTACCCACGTGGCAGTCGGGCGATCTGCATGCCGTATCAGCCGGCCGTCAGGTTTCACGTTTAAGGTACCTGCGACTAAATTACATACATCAGGCTACATGTAGCAACTTACATGCGCATGCTGGATGCCGTCAAATTCTAACTGGCTACAATTTGCTTCGATTTGTAAATGTTGAAGTATACCCTGTTCCTTCAGAAATCCATCGCCATTATTTTCGAGACCTTCCATATTATAAGGCGGATGCCTGCCGCGAACGCGCATTAACAGCGCATAGAGCGCATACATGATAATAGCGTCATATATCAGCGAGTGTGTCAAGGTGGACGGACCAAGGAAGTTGGGGCAAGGCTCTGCGACTTGAAGTCGTCATCACATCATACATCATATGTACCTACCTCCTGGTAGAATCTTTCCCGAAGGACCACTTCATTGCCCTCCGCCTTATCCCCCCTGGGTGGGCTCCAATCGGTTCCACCACCGGCGCAGGCTTTTATCTCGCCAGGTTGGAGGCTCATCATCCGATCCCATGCTGACCGGTTGGCATTCACACTCTTCCCCGTGCGTTTATTCGTCCTATGGTCTGGGATTCCGAATATCCCGCAAATGCTGTGCACTCATCGAGAGAGTGTTATCGTCCATTGGGCTTTCTTTTCCTCCTTTCCCTTTCCTATTAGGTAGCAGTCGTAGGGATTTCACGGCCTGCGTCCTGCAACAACCCACTGCCTACTGTCCAGTGAAGCGGGCTGTGGACCCGTGTCAAGTCCCGGCCGTCGTCGAATCTACCGAGATGTCTCACCGCCGACCGCATATTCTCCATTCTTGTTTTTTATTCCAATAATAGACCGCCCGATGCATCCTTGTGCAAATAGCCAATATCATGCAGTTGGTTATAACCGCGGAAGATTGTTATCGATGGCACAAAACGGTTCGGCAGCTAATAAGCTAGTTCCAACAGGCTAGGTACCCCCTTTCCCTAGTCCCGCGAGGCTGCTGCTGCAAGGCGCTAAAGAAGGGGGAAGGTGGGTTGTGGAGAACGTTCTGTCCATTCGGGACTCTGCCAGCAACCGGAGGAAACTGAGTCATTAGCCTACGACACCAGCTTCCGCGTTGTGCAAGTTAAAGTTTTTAGCGAGGCTTGTCTCCGACCAAACCGACCAAACCGCCGAAGTACTCCTCATGTAACACCTCATGTACTGTACTTGGCCAAAACTGCCCTTCTCCTTTTCCCGTTGCCCTGCGACCAGCTCATTTGCCCAACCTCAATGTTAAGCGCGCCAGTGCTGACAAACAACCCAAACCAAGGGAGGAGCACGAATCCGTGGGGACCAGCAAGTTTCACGGCACTCAACGTCTTCTGATTCAGCCAACCAGCAAATGCGTACAGATTTCTGATCGGGCACCGTCGCAGAATTCCATCTTCAAGTCCAATGACGTCCAAAAGGGGCGGTGAGCCATTGACGTAATGCGGTCCCCAAGGACCTGATACCCCTCTAATCACTGGAGACAACGCAGCAACTCTGCCACAGCCAGCACGACTCGGCTCTCATGGGAAAGATGAAATTCCATCATCTCGTACAATACGCACCCAGGTGACCGGTACAAGCAGGTCGTGCACGATGTTTGACATGCTTCATCAAACGTGGACCTCCGCTGCACGACATTGCATGTTCCACATGTAATGCAGAATATCTAAATCTAGCTTTCCGCTACCAGGCTAATTGCGGGTGTCTGCTGAATCATGCATGACTTTGCTACTCTCGATTTGTTCAAAGTAGGAAACTTTTTAAGCCGCCTGCGTTGACTTGATTAGAGTCATGCTGGGTCGACGATCCTAACAATACATCGAAATCGATCTCGTTTCAGGCATAGCTAGATCATATGATCGCGTCTGCATGCGTGTCCATTCCCCTTTTCCAAAAGAGTGCGATTCCTGGAACGATAAAATCAGATCTACCTGGACTCTGATAGAAGAAAAAAAAAAAAAAAACAGGAGTTAGCTAGCAGAGTACTTACGGCTTGGCATTCAGGGCGAGCAAGAAACTTTTCCTAAACGGCAAGCTTCCGGTAGTCAATGTCCAGGCGCCAAATGGTTGGGTCAGGCTTGTCAGCCAGGGTCCATCCCTGCACCTGAAACTACGCCATATGGCATCCCTGGTATTGGGCGATCATGGTAGCTGTGCGCTTTCTAACACAGGGCGAAAATTGAATCTCTGTTATTTGTGAGCGATGAATATCCCTGTGCAAAGCCTGGACAGTACACCCATCGCCCATGTGTATCCGAGTCCAAGTACACAACAACGGCGCGTCCTGCCCAATTCCAAAACATGCAATCTTATTTCATAACGAATAACTCGCGCTAAAGAAGCTTCGACGAGTCGATGACCATCTCGGCTTCTCCGCAGCCGCGCATGTTTCGTGGTGGCTCACCGGATCTTACCCGGCACGCCGCCTATACGCCGCGGAAGTTTAGACAAGGTGCCTAGGCTAAAAAGGGAGAAAAAGAAAACTAGATTTCATCTCGCTTTGTGCTGCTCCCTTTCATAATCCATCCGGAATAAGCTCCCCTAACTCAACATTTATTATTATGAAATTTCATTTGCCACATGGTCAGACAGGGACTAGCCTACCAACACTCTTCTAGAACGTTACGGATTTGTTCCATAGCCTGCTCTAGGCTGAGGGGGGAAAAGAAAAACTTGGCCAACTCGGGGAGAAAATCGCTGTGGGGTCCCTGACCGTGAAATTGTACGAAATTCGCAAGCGATTTTTTTCTGATCGTCAAGCTACGTGTACGATGCACTCAGCTGACAAGACAGCCATCTCCACCAATGCGTAGCACAGCGCTTCTACACTATAGCTATCGGAGATATACATGTGATTTGTTCCGTAGCTAGCTTTGGTGGTAAAAGATGCGGTATCGAGTCGAATGGATCCAACCATCTGGGAATGGGACACGATACAGCCAAGGTCCAAGCCACCGCTCAAGGTGAAGTGCATATCTGTACATCAATTCGATCGTCGACGTTCCGGTACCATTGAAGTCGCTGATCTGTGATGGTACCTATTTGGATTTGAAGAAGCCCGCTACTGTACCTCTCGCGCACGCACCTTAGGAGGTCTTGCACAAGGATAGGGCGTCGTACACTGTGGGGAACCGTGTTGCACTGCTTAAGACTATCATCGTTAGATAACGACATCGTTACCCTAAACCAGTCTCGTCTATTCGCCTCATTCTCACCCCAGATAAAGCAGCGTCTGCACCGTGAAGTGCCCTAGCACGGATGAGACGGGTTTGCTTCCATGACATGTGGAGAGCCATTACAAACAGGACATCTACTCAGCCCATTCACTTCTTCTCCGCCGTTAAGGCGATGGAGTCACGTACACATAAGATGATGACCGGTATGCAAAACCGACGTAATGTCTATTGAAGCGAATTTTCGAAACGGGCAGCAGCACCGACGAAACATACCAAGCGCGGCAATTCCGCTGACTACCGGGTGTAGCACAACATACGCATAAGATGAAGACGGGGGCCATTCCGACTTCGTGGGTGCAGCTTATTGCGTCCGTACGTCACACGTCCACGCATAGGAATATCTAATCTCGTGGCCGTGGGACGGGTTATTATCGGTTATGAACGTGCGTACTAGGAGAAAAAAAAAAAAAGTAAAAAAACGAGGCTTGGCAAGCTGGGCTGAAGTTCTCTGCACAATCTGCGTCATGCTAGAACGATTTTCCTGAGTCCCCGTACCGGCCATTCGGTTCATCTCAAAATACCCCAGTTGTGCTATTTCCGTTTGCCCAATCCCACATACAGTCACGCATCATTGGGGTTTCTCTCCGATTGCCTTCTTAAGCCTCCCCCTCGAACAACATCAGGAAAGGCTGTGGATATAATCCTTCACCGCTTAAACTGCTTAACCTGCTGCCGTCTCCCAAAGGTGTCGTGTCAGGTCCATTCGCTCAGATCCTCGGCGGCTCCACCATTCAGCTTTTGGTGTGTGGTGAAATTGCCAATGAGCTCGACGCTCATCACCGGCCAGCTTATTATTGATGACCTTAAACCCAAGAGGGAAAGGTTCACAACCCTTTTATTCTTTGCTTCTAAGCTGGCGGGCACCGGCAGCCCTGGGTGACCCTCGCCCCTTGTCTGCCTGTCAGAGCAAGCCATGCATCCAATGCCGGAGGAGGGTAGTAGGAGCTAGTAGGGATCCGTTGTGTACCGAGTACTTCTCGTCAACCATCAATGTGCTTCCATCATCCTAGTCAAGTGTTTCCGCGACCCGCGTGGTCATTCGAGTCGGGCTGCACTTCTCCCTATGCATCTCGTAAGGCTCCAGAGGGCCAAGTCCCGACTTTTCTCTTTCGCAGGTACATGTCATCGTATAGTACCCCGTACCGCCTCGAGCATGGGATGAGGGCTCCACCGGGGCAGTCCACTTCTGGCCTCCATGACAGAGTTGTTTCCACGAAGTTGGGACTCCATACCTTGTGAGACCATCGCCGCGTTACACCTGGCACCGCTGGAAGGATCATCTATTGCACTTGCACTCGCGCTTTGCTTTTCGCCCTAACATCTGTCACCGCTGGTTCTAATATTAAATGACTTAATATCCGTCTCCCGCCATGGATCTGTCTGCCAGTTGGATTGTTTCTAGCCTACTTCTATCAGCTTTCTTTCCTTCTTGTCCTAGTCATGCCAAGCTGATTATTCACCTTTCCCTTCGTTCTGCAGCTTATCTTACACAGCCTTTGTCGACCATAACAACTCAACAGTACCAGGTTGACAAGTCACTCTTGTATCCCTGACTTTGACCTTGCCTGATTCACTCATAAAAGCCACCAAGAGTCCTTCAGCACTCCTCTACCAAGTCTATATAGCTGAGGTTCTTCCAACTTATACTTCAAGGAACATTCGAAGTTACCATCCAGTCCCAAGTCCAAGATCGCCGTATTGCCCTATTCAAGAGCCCACTATCCCCTCTCCCCTGCTCTTATGAGCCTTTCATGTAGCGTGCGAATCTTACCGGAATTACAACCACGATGAGGAATAGCTTGTTCATGAAGGGCACTCGTCCTTCGGCGGGTGACCGCAGTAAACCTCTGCCACCGTTTCCGATACGACAGATGCTAGTCTTAGGTATGATAAGAGCAATGGCTCTATAGCCATCTGGTAAGAGTGGTGATAGTGGACTCCAAGCTGATACTGTTAACTAGCAATCTGTCGAATATGCGAGCCAATTGCATTTATGGGAATATTTCCATATATCTACTTCATGATCGAGGACTTCCACATTACCGAGGATAAGAGCAGAATCTCATTTTACGCCGGCATGGTCACGTCAGCATTCACCTTCGCTGAGTTCTCAACGGGTCTTCTGTGGGGACGGCTCAGTGACAAGGTTGGAAGGAAGCCGGTTTTGCTTACGGGTCTCATCGGTACCGCAATCAGTGTGTTGATATTCGGCTTTGCTCCGAATCTAACGGTTGCGCTCATTGCCCGAGCTGTGGGAGGACTTCTGAACGGGTACGACGGCACTTTGGACCAGTCAGATATCGTATACTAATGCGGATCTAGGAATATGGGCGTCCTTCAGACAACAGTGGCTGAATTAATAACTGCCAAGGAACATCAGCGTGAGTCGGTCATAGCCATTGGGCGCTGAAGGCCGGATAGCTAATCGTAACAGCCCGAGCTTATACCATAATGCCGGTCGTGTGGTGCCTAGGATCGATTATCGGCCCAATGATCGGCGGCGCGCTTGCTCGGCCATGTATCAGCTATCCGAGTTTGTTTCCACCTGGCACCATTTGGGACAGATATCCGTATCTGCTTCCTAATCTCTTCAGCGCCTTCGTCGTATTCATTGGTGTTGTCAACGGAATCTTATTCCTCGAAGAGACCCACGCCGAGAAGAAGCTGAGGCGGGATCGAGGTCTGGAGTTTGGAAATTGGATTCTGTCAGGTTTACCGATCTTTCGAAAATGCGCCGAGCCCCGAGACGAGAAATCGAAGCTGGCTGAGATGGAAGCGCAGCCCCTCCTTGACCATGACGAGCAGTTACCCGGATATCAGACGACAGAAAACACTCCCGAAAACTCGCCGCGCCTTAGATCTGCATCTGTTCCTTCGATTTCATGGGATTCGCTTGACCTGGAAAGTGGGCACAGAGACGTGAACCTTGGCATTACTAGGATCTTCACCCGGCCAGTAATCTTGAACATTATCTCATTCGGCATCTTAGCTTTGTAAGTCCTCACATGAGCAGGTTCGAAAACTCTCCTGACTAACAGGCTCGAAGCCACACAATGACCTTTGATCAGCTATTTCCCGTCTTCCTAAGCACTGCACCGCCGGAGAACCCGATGCCAATTTCGCTGCCCTTCAAGTTCGTCGACGGATTTGGGCTCGACAGCAAGACCGTTGGTATCATTCTGAGCGCTCAGGGCGCCTACCAATTGGTTCTCAACATGTTCATAGTTCCACCAGTCTTAAAGTATTTCGGCCCACGTCGTCTATTCACTTTCCTGGTTATCGCCTATTTCTCGCTCTACTTAGTTACGCCATATCTAGTTCTGCTACCCGAGGAGTACCGTATGATCGGAGTTGGAATGGTGTTGGTTTGGAAGTGTACGTTTGCGAGCATGGCATACCCGAGCAATGCCATCATGACTGCGGATTCGGCGCCAAGTCACCTCGCCCTTGGCACTATCAATGGCGTAGCAGCATCGACTGCGAGCTTGTCCCGCGCATTTGGCCCAACCGTCTCCGGAATTCTCTACGCGGTCGGCCTGAAGACGGGTTACTCGGGTTTGGCGTGGTGGTGTAGTGCTCTAGTAGCCGTTGGTGGCGCAATTGTCGGGCTCCAGATCCAAGAACCACCAAGCCGAATCGACGACAAAATCGTCCCCACTAATGACGCGGAAGCCGGACAACCAGAATCGACACAGACGACTGGCCGAGCAGCCGCATCCGAATCAGGGACATAAATTGGACCGGAGTTCATTCCTTTCATTCTCGGCGGGATTCCAGGTGCAACACGGGAGCTTGGAACATTCGGGTTACGACGTTTAATGAATTGGTCCTTTTTCGGCGCCGGAACTATTTCGCCTCGCATCGAATCGTCTTAGCCTCTCTCGTCATTTTACATCTCTGGTTTGGGAAAATGTTAATTCTACTTACTACTACTACTACATAGACTGGGTTGGGCAACTAGATTTCATCTCTGTTCCTTGGAAGGGAAATTACCGCGATACCTCTGTATAATGGCCAAAACAAAACGGGATTCGGGAAACACTGGGCAAGGAGTCACACACACCATCTTTAGCGAAGCGACGAAGAAATATCTTGTACTAGGAAAGACAAATTCCATTTGGGCATAGGAAAAGGGGTGGGGGATGGACTGGGAAAACTAACCGACGAGCTATTGTTAAACCTTGTCTGGAATCATTTTTCAAATGGCGGATCATGGCGTTACGAACACGAGCTTTTGACTTATTATTATTATCCTTTGGGGAGTATTATATGTGTACTACAGAATCGGGTTTTGTTCTTTTTGGGAGTCAACCACATGGGCGCGCTGGTAGATAGGACTTGGAGAAGAGGCGTCTAACAGACGAAGCCGGTCGTTTATATTAATTAAATCTATTCTCACCGGCATCTGGCGCTTTTCAAGTGGTAAAATCAATTGATCGGTTTGGTTCGCCGTGGTTATACGCCCGCGGACGTTATAGTACCCCGTCATCTCATTGGACGCCACAACACGTTATACCAAGCCAACAGTTTCGTATACTCACTTTAGAGCTTCCCAGATAGAAAATGAAACCATCCATCATTTCAAGTCTACTATGTGCGCCAAGCCGGATGGCACCTCATGCTATGCTAGAGGTAGTAGGGGGCAGATTAACTCGTATAGACCTTGAGGGGCCGTTACGACCGTTACATATGCAGGCAAGTCGATATTATAGATGTTGGAATTGGCCAATAAGAGTGATCTATACACCAGATGACGTATATGTGGGCTAGATAGTGAGGCGAGCTCCCAACATTGTCAGATGCGGTGAACCGACAACTGCTACCTTGGGAGGTATGTACTTGTCCACATCTCTCAACCCTTGGAAGGAGACCGCTTAATGCTGAGACCTATCCGTCGAAAGTGCTAGACCTGTGTGAAAAGTTATTGGAAAGGCAAGGTTGCCTACCTACTATCGAAGAAGGGAAAGAAGATATCGCTGAGAGACGGACGTATGGGAGGGGTTCCCCGACAATGGGTTTAAGCCGGAGGATATCTATCAGGAAGGAGATAGTCACTAACTCTATATAACTCTGAAGAGCTTCCGCACGGTGATTAAATATGTCCTATAGCATAAGCTTCGGCTGATAAAAGACCCTTAAGGCACTCGAAGAAAGACGCCGACGTCAACTAGCAGGGAGTCATCTATTTTGGACGAAGACTCTTAGGTCATCATATTATATTTACGTAGCCATAGTTAGGTGCTAGGGAGTCCTAGGAAGATGAAATCGAAGCTAAGCAATTATAATCCCTGATTCCTTGTGGTCGATAGTGTAGACCAACCTAGATTCCTTACGTACGAAGTAAAGATCGAAAGAATACCCATAAGCATCTCGTCTACTAGGTACCCATGTAAACTCAAACGTCTTTATAAGCCTCCTTGGCGCGCTAATGTAGGAAGACCAAGTTTTAAACCTATCCATTGACCATGACCGACTTTTCAAAATGCCTACCTAGTCATGGAGATCGGTTTTCAGCTCAGCTTACTCAGGAGGTGAATCCCAGCAACCGATCCGGGGCGGCGACGTAAGCAATCCGCTCCCGTATAGTGCGTACGAGGAAGATCGATTGGATGTCCTAAGAAAATTGTGAATCCTTTTGGCGGTCTATATAGCTGGCCAGTGCGGAGTATAAATTGCGGTGAAGCGAAATCTTACTGGGCTATGAATCTTCGCCAAGGACGTGATATAAGATATTTGGATTCAGAGTTTCCGGGTTCTTTATTCCCGATCACGGTAATAAGGCCCTATATTCATACATTTCTGAGTCCTCGAGTCTTGAAATAGGGGTGTAGTACTATTCAGGTTAATCGTGACTAGGGTATGTGACTCAGCCTCTATACTAGCATCCTCGACTTTGGGGTTAACAAGAATTGACACTTGCTCAGATCTCATCCTGTGGCCCTAGCTATAATATCGAGTATTCTGTCTCTAGCGTAGCCTTCTTGATTTAAGACCCTTTTGGTGTAGCTTTGCTTTCCGGCGTGATTGCTAAGAATTGGGCTTAGCTAGGTCTCTCCAAGTGGTTTCGTACACGAGCTTTCCTTTAAGGAGTAATCCCACCTTTGTTGCGTCACGGATATCATGGGCAATGATCGTTCTGTCAGATTCAGTCCGGAGTTGGCGTCTTATGGTGAGGTGCGAGGTACGATGTAAGTCTCGCCCCGTCCACTGTAGCTTGTCCATGATACGTTCAGGATCCGGATGTGATCGGCGATAGAGTACCATTATGAACCACGTTCTGACTTCCTCAGCCGTAGCCTCGTTTCCAGGGACGTTGTCAACAATGTCGTTCTAGGACTCGACGAGATATTGCCTCTGCTCATGGGTCAATGTTCGTCGGATCTTACGCTTCTGGTGAGTAGAATGCCCGCAAGATTGATACCGTTTTCGATTGTCGAGAGTATAAGAGCCGAAAGTCGAACGGTACGGAGGAGCGAATTGGTACAGTGGTACGGGAGGCATCGGGCCATATGTTCCAAATAAAGCCATTGAAGCGGCACAGCGTATTTTAAAGATTATCATAGAGATTCTTAGAGTGTACGGTTGATCGATAGTTCTACATGTATATAGGACAGAGGTACAGGGTAGTTGGTTAGACGAGGCGAATAAATCTTGGGTAGCCTAATTCTCGGCTGTGAGGCTATTAAGCGGCGCTGGCATATAGTTGGGAAGATAGGAACTTCCGCCCCTTTTATTATTTGCCGCCTAGGTTGTTCCCGGGAAGCATCTAGAGCTAAGCTTAGCAGCCATACGGGGAAAGACCGACCACGATCCCTGAAGCATGTGAATTCCATTAGGCATAGGTGGAAAATAAAGAGCGTCCTTCGTATATGTAGGTAACCACACCCAATATATCTCGCTGTCATGATTGGTGACAAGTAACCCTGGGTCAAACTCTTGGTAGCGCTAAATAATGGCAATGGAACAGAATCGTGAGTGATATTTCATGTCTACTACCGCATTTAAGTATGGAGATCGAGGGATGGGCTGATGGTCATTCCACGATACTACCTCGGCGGGTTCAAGATCTCGAGAGCTTATGTCGTGGAACATAGTACGCAAACAGTACTCATATCCTGCCGGATTTGAAGGCATAGTTTGCTTCGATTGTCAACGGAATGGGTTTAATATATCATGTTCCGTCATGATGAGTTTCTGTCTGACGTAAGAGAGGGAGCCCAGCTATGTCATAGTTTATAACGTCCTAACCCGGGAATCTAGAGTGTTTGTATTGTTAGGATTAGCATCGGCAATATTGATACCAAATGTAACATCGTTCGCACCAACACGCGTGTTAGTCGAATGCGGGGATGATGGAGCCTCTAAGTAAATACTCTGTTAGATGAATCTCTGATTTTCAGATACAGCCCAGTACCTGAGCTATGAGCCGGGTACATGTAGCTGGAGCTGGGGGAGCTTCGGTTCAAACTTCTTTGGCAAGTATCTGCTGGAAGCTGATTGGACGACGGCATGGCCTAGCTCGCTTCTGGAAGTTATAACGAGGCGGGCGTGTGGAACAGCAGGTGGGTCCAGTGGGGGGTTTGCTAGAAATCTCCTACGCAGCAGACATCAACATGGATGGCTCCTAACCCATTTGTACAATAGGATAGCTCGTTAGCTTCGTTAGCTGGTACGTTAGCGTCCTGGTTTCGGGAACTATTTTTTCTTATCAGCAGAACCTACCATGAACAAAATAGAATCCCGCCCAAAATGCACTCGAGATAAAAGATAAACCCCCCAACACATGTCCAATTGCTCGAAAGGATTTGCTAAAGCTATTGCGCAAATCAGCTGCGAGCTCGAATGTGACGTCGTAGGCTTGAATGCGCCAATACCCCGTCAGCTGGGTGAATCTACAGGTACCTAGTAGGAGCAAAAGATCCGGTACGGCTTACTGGAGGTGCATGCAGGAGGAAGAGCCCTGTCGACCCTCTGGCGACCCTGCCCGACCCCCCGTTTCTTCCGCTGAGGGCAGTTTTTAAAAAAAAGCATCGCTTTCACAACATTCCCATTTCAGCCTCCCAAGCCTCGCGACTCATGACGCTTACGCTTCCACTGAGAAATGACGTCTGCGCACCCTCGTAGCTTTGTTATACTATAGTTCCAAATTCCGACACGCTCTATCATAGCCCTCTCCAGCTTGGCGGTCCCTTGTACCTCGTGTTCCCGAGCTGTGTTTTCATTCGGTTATTTCACGCAGTTGAGCTCGGAGATGGAGCGGGGGATATCTGATTCCTTCGTGTAGTCGCCCCAGTCTCCGCTTAGCTCAGCCGAGAACGCCGCAGACCACCCTTGGTTGGCGCAACCCAGCATAAACCGTTCGCGCCTCTTGCGGGTAGTCGATCGGTATTCCGACGGCTTCGGCGACTAGCGACCTTTTCTTACAGATGGACTTGGACTCGGCCGCCATGCCACCGCGCTCACCTCCGTCGCCGGATCCGCATCCTTCGAAACGTCAGCGTGCTTCGTCTCCCGACAAGGACTCGCCCTTGTCTGGAAATGGAGGTCCTACCTCTCCCACCACCGAACAGCCATTGCATGATGGTCCCGGCCATAACTCCAAGATTGGACAGTCAAGCAGCTTCCGCAATGTCAGCGCGTGTAACCGGTGCCGCCTGCGCAAGAACAGATGCGACCAGAAACTGCCTAGCTGTGCCAGTTGCGAAAAGGCCAGGGTCGCTTGCGTTGGCTACGATCCAATAACGAAAAGAGAAATTCCGCGCAGGTTAGTTTCCTGCCGAGTATACAAAGTGCCGCTGACCTGTGTTGTCGCGAGGCTAATGCTGCTCTTAGCTATGTCTACTATCTGGAAACTCGTGTCGATCAATTGGAGACTTTACTACGCCGCAACAACATCCAATTCCCGCCCTCTGACAACCTTGAATATTGTTCGCGCCCCGGGGCTGACGGCGGCCTTGGAAAGACACCCACAAATGGCGCGCCCTCAGCTGCCACCGGAATTACAGAAACCTCGAGCGGTGCGAAAGGCCACAAGAGTAACGACGAGATTGAAAAGCCGAGCAAGGGAGTAAGACAGGGTGGGGGTGGTGGGCCAAGACATCTCGGTTCCGCCAACGGGATATCCTTTGCGCGCGTAGTGTTCGCCGCTGTTCAGTCATCCGTCGGAGACCAGAAGTCGACTTCCGACAAGACCGGAGTGAGGCCGTATAGGCCAATCGCCGGAAACGGAGGCGCCGCATCAAGTACGTCAATGCGCGATTCGTTCTTCGGCCTTCACACCCGGCCCACTATCCGACCGGCCGAATTCCCTCCCAAAGACTTGGCTATCAAATTGGTGGAATTGTATTTCGAACACGCCAACCCACAAATCCCCGTTCTTCACCGAGATGAATTCATGCAGATGTTCGAGCGTGCCTACGCTGAAGAAGGTAGGGTACGGGGACCAAAAGAGCTCTATGTGTTAAACATGGTGTATGCAATCGGTGGCGGCATCATTATGGATGCGCAGACGGCATCTGCAAAGGTAGCCGGCGAGGAGAAGAAACAAGCTCAACCTGAGGAATATCACGCTAGTGCCGTCGTCCATCTGGAAGCTTGTCTGAGTAATAGTGGCGGAGGCTTGGAAGAACTCCAAGCTGTACTACTGCTAGCAAATTTTGCTCTCCTTCGCCCAGTTCCACCTGGGCTATGGTACGTATCACCAAGTTCATAACTCTTGTGCTTAGAGGTTAGACATTAACCTTGAAGTTAGGTATATCGTCGGTGTTGCTGTGAGATTAGCAGTCGACTTAGGTCTTCATTACGAAGACGGAAAAGATGTTGAGTTTGACCTGGCGGCTAAAGCCAAGGCCGATGAAGTGGGCGACAAACGAGAGGCCTTTCTACGTGAGAAAGGAAGGCGAGAGTTTATCCGCGACCTTAGAAGACGACTTTGGTGGTGCACATATTCCTTTGACAGGCTTGTTAGCACTTGCGTAGGACGACCGTTTGGTGTATCTGACCAAGTAATCACGACCGAATTTCCTTCCTTGCTAGACGACCGATATATCACTCCTGCAGGGTTTATTGGGCGTCCAGCCGAGGGCGAGCCTACATATAAAATTGTGGCCAAACATTACTTTCGGCTCCGGCTATTACAGTCTGAGATTTTGCAAGTGTTGCAATACCAACAAACGCAGATGGCGCGGTTCAACGGCCAAAACAACAGAAATGAGTATATGCATACTCAGCTTCCATCGCCTTTCTTACATAGGTTTGATTCCTTTAGGAGCTGGCGGAGAAATATCGACGAACGATTATATGAGTGGAAGAATTCAGCACCAACAAAACAAGACTCGGGGGTTGCGTTTTCTCCGGAATTCCTAGAGTTAAACTATTGGCAAGCCATTATTATGCTCTATCGACAGAGCCTGAGCGTACCGGCCATGTTTGAAGGAGAATATAATACTTCGAAGGAAGTCAATAGCCCGTCCATCTACGCCGCCGAGTCGCGAGAAGACGAGGAGAGAGTATACGTTAAGGTTGCTGAAGCAGGCCAGAAAATTCTGCGTTTGTACAGGCAGCTGCATCTAATGGGTCTCGTCAACTACACATATCTAGCCACGCACCATCTTTTTATGGCGGGTATCTCCTACCTCTACGCAATTTGGCATTCCCATGTCGTTCGAAGCCGGCTCGTAAGTATTTAGGTTGGCGGGTTAAACTTGTAGCTAACATGACTATAGACAATGGACGAAGTCGATTTCACTATATTAGCGGCGACTTCGGTTTTCACCGACCTTATTGAGAAATGTCCGCCGGCAGAAGCTTGTCGAGATGCATTCGACCGAACCGCGAAAGCAACCGTTAAGATGGCAAACTCCACTGGCGGTTTTGGACAGGTATTACATCGAAACAAGCGTCCAGCGAGGACCGGTAATGAAAGAGGCGACTATATTAACACCAGAGACGCGACGGCCCACCGACACAAGCATCAACGCTCCTCACTCGATCATTCTGGGTCTCGGTCTACCTCATCATATACCACTCCTGGGCAGGAGAGCTATAATTCGCACGACACACCGTCGCAGTTAGGTTCTATGCAAGCACCGGGGCAAACTGGCGGTTTCCATCTCTCTATGCCTAATGTCAAAACAGAACAGGATGCTTATTCGCTTCTGCGTGGCATGCCACAATCAACCCTTAGCACTGGTAGCGTATCTGATGGAGCATCGCTTCCCGACAACTCGGCTATAGATCCGGTTCTCCTTCCCTCCCCTGGCGCTCACAGCAATTCCCCGGTGTCTGTCAATAGCCTCACACCACAATCCAATCAAGGGCAGCAATATCCTCAGAACACTGGAAACTCGAATTACAATTTGCTTAGGTCGCCGGGGTCGAACTTCACACCTGGAGCCGCGATAAACTACTCAGATCTGCAGGGAATGGACTTTCTACAAGGCATCCAGGAACAACCAAACGCGGATGGTATTGTCAATACTGACCTACAAATGGATATGGGCTTTGGTCTAGGTTGGGAAGGAGTGCATCACGACTTTAGCGATGGCCAACAAGTCGACCTTTTTGACGGGTTCTTCTTTGGAGGGCAGCAAGGAGGAGGCTAAAAGCCGGAAAATTTGCAAAATCACGCCAGTTCCGAGATATTTCTGATCTACGTCAAGGGAGTATAGGGTACTATTTAGGACGATTTTCAGCAGGCTATCTCATATTTTGAGTCTAAATGAGGCTATGAGGAATGGATAATTATTGCGGTATTAGACGAGACCTTCGGTCGCAGAGCGCACGAGGCATCTCTTCGTTCACCGCGTTAAGAGACTAGTTTGGTTGTGTATCATACGGTTCTAATACCCCTATTTTGATGACTTACGCCAACCATGTACGTATGGGGAAGACAAAATGAAGAGAAACACAGGCTCTTCTAAGAGATTTGGGACTAAGTTCCAAGGCCGAGGAGGGGAGGTCGATGTTATTCTCCCATTCGATTGTGATGGATCGACGTCTTGGATTAGTTTCCGAATACACTCCTTTGCTTTTGCTATAGAGAGATTTTCGGAGTGCCGGGCATCCACCAATTCCATTAGACACGATCTTTGGTTCACCTGTTCTAACTCCAATTCCCATTGCAATGTTGCCATTGAGACCTAGAGCTAACGTATTACCCCTCAATTAAGAATGTTCTAGCCCCAAGGTAAACGAAGAGGCGAAATCGAAATGGTCCCATAGTCCCTTTTACTTTGCCATACAACGGACGTGTTATCCACTTACAATGACATGTACCTCGGTAACGACCTAAAATCTTACCAGACTTATGTAGATTCGTATCTCCCATCCGAATATGGCTTTCCGAATGTATCTCGTTATTCGTATAAACGATCCCGAGGCCAAGCGTACTAGAATCAGGATTCGAAAGATCTGCAATTATGTACCTACCTATAACGTTCCCGGACTCCTATTGTAGGCCCACATACGATAGGGGGGACTATACAATTCACTCCAGCACACGCACGGACGCACCCAGCCTCTTAAAGCAGCGAGCACTAATATAAATCTTAGATAAGATTATAGAACCTTTGCATTGGGACACCAATAAGAGAATGGCAATGTCCAAGGAGACGGGGCAATCCCGGGATGCCGGGTACTTGATATCTATCGTGATCGATCTCAATTATGACAGAAGAGGAACCACTACCAGGTAGGTACCCAAGTTGGTACTCACACAGCTCTCCCGCCGCTTCGTGTCAAGGGATGTAGATATTAATATAAAGGGTTTGATTAGACTCTGCTTCAAGGAGGAACAGTAGACGATATTATCATACAGGAGACGTCGAATTCAAATCCTTCGTCGACCTAAAATGGGGGTACCTAAACATAAGGTAAGCAAGGAACCTAATCTATGACCAACTTGTCCCAAAACTTATCAAAACTGTTATATACCTTTCTTCTTCCCAATCACGGTTCCCTGCTCTAGTAATAGCCAATGCACCAGTCATCCCTTCCAGCGAAACCAAAGAAACCCTAGCAGAATTCCTGTTTCTCCTGCTAATAAATACTCGGTCCATAATGCTACAAGAATCCCCATAGTCAGAATCGAATCTCGACATTGAGCTGGTGCAGAGGATCAGACCTGTGTGATCACGATATCAGGCACCTTTTCGCCGGTGACGATCCTTTTCTCCTTGGCGACTACCTTTTCCTTGCCCTTGCCTTTGCCTTCGACAGCGTGTCCATTCCCTTGCATCATCGCTGCCGCGCCATTTTCATTCTGGTTTTTGGCGTTGGCCTCGGCTTCAGCCTCGGCCTCGTCTAGCCGTGCGTGCGCGAGCCCGAGTCCGTCATATTCGGTGTCGGAATCAGAATCCGCCTTCACCACAACGTTACCGATTCCGTATCCAAGCTTGTACTCCTTCCTGTCGTAACCAGAGCTACCGGCCAGACCGGCCTGATTCCGGAGCAGTTTGCCAGGCAGATATGGATTCTCAGACGACCAATCGTCGTATTCGAGTGCTCCGGGTCGGAGCTGAGGTTTTATAGCCGACCCGTTTCGGTGTTGTTGGGTCGCTGTAGAATGCGTTTGTGGGCTTTTAGATGGCTCGCCCACGAATTGGAATATCTTATCTCTGGGCGGCAACGCTGGTCCACCCTTGAATGGTTCGTCCTTCTTGGATGGAAGAGCCTTGTGCTGCGGTCGTGGAGAAGGTGGTACCTCTGCTGCGGCTGGGCCCGAGCCTGGACCCGAGTCTGAGTCTGAGGCATCGCTCAGAAAGCAGCCGCAACAAGTGCTACTTGTGTCCACATCGCAAGAGGCAGGGTTCGAGTCCTCAGGTACGAATGAAGATTTTGCGGGAACGTATGGAGAGTTCAGGAAGGTGAAACCTTTTCCTGTGAATACTTCGGTTTGTCCGTAGTGTCCGTCCGAAGTGTCGTTGAAATGGACGTCTACGTCTGACATCTTGGGCATCTTATTTTCAGCGTAGACACTCCCGTTTAGTTTCCGCGGGCCCAACTCGGGCGTGGGTAGTTGGGGCGCCCAGTACCTTTCTAAGGGCACAGCCGTGACGTTGCTGGCGTAGCCATTAGGGCTATCGCCTTCTTCATCGTCTTCATGTGATAGTATCATCCACTCAACCAACAAATGTCCGACTCTGCGGCCGCACTCCAGCACAACGCCGAAGCTTGCCTGTTTGAACTCCATTTTTTCGACGAAGAATTTGAGGGGCCTTGGGATAAGGAAAGCTACTAGCTTTAGAGCACACTACTGCTCTTTCTTGACGGCTGAGCTGTCCAACCCGAGAATGCGCTCTCTGAGCACGACCGTGGGTTTTCGGAAGACGAAAACGCCCACCGCGCAGAATAATGTAGCATAGAATTGCCATGCTACCCAGAGAAGTGAGGCTCCCCAGGGTGCGATGAATTTGAGGAACTCGTCCACTTGGTAATGGTCCTCCTGGCCCTTGATGAAGTACCGCTTCGTCGGCTGCTTGCTGAGTTTCAGGTCGTCATTAGCGGAGCTCGAGTTTCCTCCGAGGATTGGCCTATTTTGTGCGTCGACAGGCAGGCGTTCCAACTCCAGAACCGTTACCAGCTTCACATTGGCTTGCCAGAGCGAGAACGGCACGAGCCATATCGTAAACGTTTGATGGATCGTGGCGTACAGCAGACAGTGTCTCTTGTCAAAGCCTGAGTAAATTAGTACCTAAACATGTCGAATAAAAGCATTGTACGATATATAGACCTACTAGTAGAATCGATCTCGAGCTTGATGTCCGGGCTCAAGATGCGGTACCATTGATAGATCCAGGAGATGAGCCGGCGGGAGTTCAGGATCTGGTTTGTGTAGGGGACCTTGAAGGTGCCGAAGGACGGCACACGACAGAAGGGGTGTATGAAGTAGGCATCGGGGAGGAAATAATCCCGTAGAGCTTGCTGTTGATCTTGACGGGAGTGGATGGTCAAATTATGAATGATTTGACCGATCTGGTCTTCCGGATTATCCATCTTTGGATGCTGAGCTATGTTAGATTGAGTTTACGTCTTGTGCTTCAATTGAAGCAGCAGTTGCAGAGAAATCAAGACCCCGTAGACTCGAGTATTGCTAATACGAGAAAAGAGAGAGGTGAAGTTCAAGGATGGGCATCGTTGCCAGCGAAACATTCGAGCATGATGATGTCATTGGTCTCAGCTGCGGCTCCTTGCTTGACATGTGAAATCGCTTCCGTAAGCCCACCTAGGTACCTAGGTAAGTGAGGAACCTGCAACAACCAATGAGACCTCTATAGCTTCCGTACAATTCTACATAAATTTAATTCTCTGGAGCTACGATCGGCCTATTAACTCAGCCTCATCTTCGTTCTAAAAGCGGGAGTGGAACCACTATAATGTTCAGTGCCTTAGGTATACTTGCATTCTCTCTGAAGCTTTAGTACCTTATTCATGCCAAGCACTGGATTCCGATACTATTGGTGTTACTATAATATGGTGGAATTATGTATTCAAAACCCTATATCTGAACAGGAGAAGTAAAAATAGACTGAACGGCGGCAGAATGCTTATATCGACCCTTCCAGCTCGGTAACGGCATTGCAAGAGAATCTGCCCATTCAAGCCTTAGACCATTTACATCTTAATATACCCCAGAATCATAATCACCCATACCTCTCCAATGTTGCGTACATACGCTCTCCTCAATACGCCATAGTGATTTGCCAATTAATACAGATGTATCATCGTTTCGAAATGTCCCGTATAATTGCGTTTGTAATGATATGTTCCGCCCAATGCACCCGCACCACCACCGCCACATCCCGAGGCACCACCCAGCCGCAAATCCTGGACTATCCATCTCATTATCTCGTCCACCCCACGCCCTGATCGTATTATCCTACATCCTCGCTATACGCCATCATCTCCGCGAACTGCTTCTCCGTCGGCTAATATCCCTCGACGGCGCATCGCCGCCGGAAAATCGGTACGGGTCCCCATCCCTATAGTGCCCGCTACTCCTCCTCTCGGTGCTCCTGCGTCTGTAACTTCTGCTCTCCCGTCTTCGTGGCGGGGTATGTTCCTCCAAGACTATGATCTCATCATCAGGCGGCGGTGGCGGTCGGGGTATACTCCGCGACCGGCTCCTATCGTGCTCCTCCATCACCACGATCTGATCCACATCCGGAGGCCGTGCCGGGCTCGGCGACGGCCGGATGTCTCCCGTACGCCGCGTGATCTCTATGGTCTCCTTTGTTCTGCGATGAGGCGAGTAGTCGGAGTGCGAGCGGTGACTGTGTCTGTGGCTCCGATGCGCACGGGGCCGCGAGCGGTACGAGACCACGGACGAGGAGCCGGCCGTCACGGACCCTTCCTCTAGATCTGGCGGCGGACCCCCCAGGTTCACACACCAGTATATGAGCCACAATAGTAAGATAAAGCCGGCGATGGAACCTAACACGATGCCCACGACCGTACCCGGGTCCGGTCCGCTTGGAGTTCGGCCGTACCCCTCCGGGACCGTGCTTACGTCGGTGACGAGCCGAGGCAGGAGCGTGCGAGAGGCGAAGTTGTGGAGTTTCTGGGCGAAAGTCGTCGTCGTTGTTGTCGGGGACGGGAGGGGCGGCGACCGGGACGCCGGATGAGAGAGGATATCGCGCGCGATGTCGCGCAACGAGTGTGACGGCGGCATGGCAGCTTCGAAATATGAATTGAAGCGAAAATTAAAACAGAGGTATTGGGCTTCGAATTGACGTTTAGCTCCGCTTTGCCGGGGCTCCGTCGTTGTGATGGCACGATCGTATTCGGCTAACCAAACGGTTGCAGGGCCAGAACTAATCGCGCGCGCGCAGAAGATTCGTAATCGATATCTCAAACAGCGCTCGACTCTCAAGAAGTCACCATCATCGTCACTTGGATGAAATGCCAAAAACAAACAAGCGAAAAGAATATGTGACAGCTTGCAAGAAGAAATTACAATGCGAGGTGATCGTCTACTGTACAACTCACAAGGCTGGATGTATGCGTCGGAAGATAATAAGGCGCCAACATCGCGTTGTAACCGTCGCTACCCACGTAAGGTGATCTAGTCGCTACATACTACTGGCAAGTGGGCAGGGTGGCTGGGCCGGGTGTTGCTACCGCAACATCACCGATCGCCCCTTATCTTATCAATTCCCGCCTACCACTGCCAGGACCCCTCCAGTGATTCGAGCTTATTCGCGCTGAGAAAGTCACCCAAAGACGCAGAACTCTCAATATTCCCAATCACTCCTGTCGCTCGGGTATAATTCCAATATCACATCTCGTCCCTTGGTAGACACTCCTAGATGACAAGGTGACAGTCCGTTATGCTTAAAAGTTAGGCTGTTGTGAGCGACAATTGATTGGCGACGAACAGCCAGAAATGCGCATGCGTCAGGTCCCTCACCCAAATCCACTTTGTATGGCTGGCGACGATCCCCTCAAGTTGTCTTCCTTCCGGGCAATTTCTTCGCTGTCACGAATTGACTCCCAATTCCCCACCTAGACGAGTAACAAATGGTTGATGCAAACCAGCGCAGAGAAAAGGGTTATTTGCGACGCGTTCTCTCGGCATTCGCTCGCTCACTCGGGGAAAATCTACGTGATCTGTAACATGTATATCTCTTCCGAAATAGGGACGACATGGTTATATACAGTGATGAGCTGAGTAATGATGTATGTCTAGATGTGGGTTTGGGGACCTTGCGTTGCGTGATATCCACGATAAATGAGTCACACGGGGAGTCTGTGTCACCTGATAGCGCGACAAGTTCGAATCACGATCGGAGACATAACGACGCGAGCTTCGGATAGGAGCACGTCTAGTATCAAGAGGGGTCTCAAATTTGCTCATAGTCATGCACCTAAATTATGTATACTACGGTCCAACCTATCCATCATGGGACATTCCGCCGGTGATAGTTATTCCATCTTACAAGCTTCGAAGCTTATGCATGTATGTATGTGAGGCTATGTGCATGTAGCGTCCGTAGGTCGTATACAAACTCCATCCGGCAACTTGTCGTAAAAAGTCTGGGGACTTCAGTGTAGCTGAGTTCAAGGATCTCCAGTGCTATAAGTCTCCGGGCTCGGCTATTTACAGCCACCGATAAGCAGCAGGCATCCGCTCGAAAAAAGCAAGGTTGTTGGAGTAGTGTCTCGATTCAGGTGTATATAAGTCAGTAGCTCGATTCTCTTCAGAACGCATTGCCTGTCGAACCTTTAAGCTGCGCCTCAAGTGTAGATTGAATCTCTTATCCATACTCGTAACTCAACCCTCAAATCATTGACCCAGTTCACCGTCACAATGGCCGAGGAACTGAAGACCTATCGGGGCAACTGCCACTGCGCCGCCTGCGTCTATGAAGTCGATCTGCCCAAGGACTTCAAGCCAACCAAGTGCAACTGTAGCAACTGCTACAAGAAGGCCGTCTTGTGGATTGTTCCCAAGGACAATAAGAACCTTCGCTTCATCAAAGGCGACATGAACTCCTTGGCAAGCTACAAATTTGGGCAGAAGACTTTTGATCACAAGGTCGGTATACCTTCCAAGACCGTGCTATCTTGGGCTATTTTCTGACGTGAGGGGAAAACAGTTCTGTCCAACTTGCGGAGTTCAGCTCTTTGCTGTGGGACATATAGAACCCCCGCAGCCAGGCGAGGACAAGGAACTCATGACCGGCATCAACGTAGGTGGCTGCATTCCCTTTCCAACAATTGGCGAGGGTGCGGGCGAATTGCTAATGCCAACTCATGCCCAGGTTCGAACTTTCCAGTATGGCCAGGTCAACGTGTGGGAAATGGAAACAAGCTTGTAAGCAATTTGTCTCTGCCCTGATCTTTCAAAGATCCGGAATTGACAAATTCATCTTTTCTGCAATTCCAGTATCGACGGCAAATTATTCAGGGGTCCTTACGAACCACCTAAATATACAGGGCCAGAACCGAAGGCCGAGATTGAGGGAGGGAAGCTGTACACCGGTAGCTGCCACTGTGGTGCTGTCAGGGTAGCTTTGAAATCGAAGCCCCTCGACAAGAGCTTCACGGATAAGATCGTTGAGTGTAACTGCAGCATTTGTGGCAGGGTAAGTATTAACATTGCCCCAACCTTCGGAGCCGAAATTAATAAACCCATAGCATGGCAACGTATGGCTCTATCCCAAGAAAGACCAAGTCGCGATACAGGGTGAAGAGAACCTGAAGACGTATCTGTTTGGCAGCATGCTTTGGGGGAAACCGTTTTGCAAAATATGTGGCGTATCGGTGCACAACCAGTCGCCGTCACTCACCGAAGAAGAGCTCAACGCGATGCCAGAGGATCGGCGCGACTTCATCAGGGGCGGACTCGACTTGACACCGATCAATCTGAGGATCTTCAATGACTTAGATGTCGAGGACTTGAACGTGGGCCATTATGACGGCTATAACAAGAACCCGCCGCTCTACGTTGAGCCTTAACTCCTAGAGGTTGAAAACAGAGTTCGAGGCTGGACGTCGTTAAGGGTGGTGTTAGTTCTCGTACTCGGCTGAATTTGGTGTTTCTCTCCACTCAAGCCTAGGAAAATCGTAATAGACATAAAATCGGCGATGACAGTCATTCCTAATGTGATTCGAATGTGACACCCATAGAGCCTAGGACTTCCTTTAGTTCGGCATGAGACGAGCGGACGGGCAGAGTCTTACAACGGCGCATGTCCATATATATGTGCTTGTCAGAAATGTTGCTGCTCTAGGCAACCTTATAACGACTCTTATCCCAGCTAGGATTCCCATTGTCATCGAATTCGGCCCATTGGAAGAATGAGCAGTTCTCCTTGCCAGGAACATTCCCACCATGGCACATCCAGAAATACCTTCCCTGGTTTTCTTTTTTCTTCTGGACCACCCTCAATATAGCAGGGATGCGGCATTTGCATCTCGGCGTGTACTTCGCATGGAAATTTGCTTTGTAGTCGCGATATGTGATATTGATCCTTCGATTGCCCGCGATAGGATGAGGGTCGATTGCTTGAGCCGGGGCAATACTATGCTTCCATTCTTCCTGCATCTCAGCATGCATGACAAGGAGTGAATTGTGTGGAAGGTGTATGGATATTTGTCCTTCGGCGTCGGGGTCATCCGTGGGATTGTTATCAGAATCCTTGGGCATAATCCGTCTTACACGAAATTCTCTTGCTACTCCTAAGGAGAGGGAGCCTATTACAGCTCGGGGACCGAGGTAGGTGAGTTGATCGCTATGATAACCGACATTCTCCTGAGGTCCATTATAGCAATTGACGAAGGCACAATTCGGTGACCATGGATCCGGAGATTGGTACTTGAGCTTTTTGCCTCCGGGGTACCGAGTTCTAATACGATTTTGAATCTCTCTGTTCACCGCCTCCTGGACCCTTGGTCTAACACGTAGAAGTTGAGGAGTGATACGTCTGACGTCGGTCATACGAAGCCCGTTGTAGAAGTAGTCGTGCTTCTGAGTGTTGATCTCAGCTTCTGTTGCCACATAGAAACTAGAGGTATGAGGGCTTTGAACAACATTCTCGAACAGCTTGAAACTGATCTTTTCGAATGAATCCGATTCGTTCAACATCTCCTCCAGAAGATCGTTGGCTTCGTCCGGAGGTAAGAAATTATGAATGATGCTGCAAGGGGTGTGCTCGGCTATATCCTCGGGATCGTACAAGTGAAGCGTTGTCCCTTTCTTGGAAAGCAGCTTCGCCTTTTTAGGCGACACAGGCCGTTCTTCGGTCGTAGACACGGATGCAAATAACCTTAGCGAGGATTGGTACCCAATTCCAGCGCTATTGCGTTTCTTGGGTGATCCAGATCGATCCTCAGCTAGAGAAGCGGAAGCAGCCTTAACGGAACCGTCATGTGCTAAGAGTGCTTCAAGTAAGGCTTCCTGGCTGATATTGGAATGTAATGATGAAAGAATTGTCAGCTTCACATCTGTTGACTCGTTGTCATCGACTGGTGGGAAGTCCTCTACGGCGGACGACTTCCGCTTCCTCCCCTTCAAAAACGCATCCATGGTATGTATCGTAGAGAAGGACTCGGAACTTGCAAGATGGGATATGGCGTGTCATTGCCGTTGTGTTAGACTTTTCCTGCTTTATAATGCCGTCAAAGCTTGGAAATATTCAGGTCGTAAAGCCTCTCCCTTTCGTGTCTTATTGAGTCAACTTGGTAGCCTGGACGCATAAGCAGTTGAATCAACGAAGGGCGCACGACGGGATGCGTTTTGCCCCATACATGTACCTTATGCAGACAATTATTAAGTCCGCTGTGAGGCCCTCAAGGTACCCGAATATTGTACCTTGGTAGAGCTAAGCTTTCCCGGGAACTGGCCGAAAACACCCCTGTAAAAAAACACCCCACCAGCCCACGCACATGCTATAAAGCCGAGGCCCCACATTGGCTTTCAGTTAATCGTCATACCTTAGCCGTCAATCTTCACCCGAGCTATATTCACCTCTCTATGTACTATTTGGATGCGCCAGCGAGTCCGAAGCCGTGGCTTATGGGTTAGCGACCTAACCTTTACATTCAAGCAAGATGGCCGCGATGCTGGAGTTCCGCACGCCTGGCTGGAATCCCTATGCCGTCAAGTACTCGCCCTACTACGATTCGCGCATAGCTGTCGCATCCGCAGCGAATTACGGCATTGTGGGAAATGGCCGCCTATTTTGTCTTGGATTGGGGCCGCAAGGCGTCCAAATTGAGAAGACGTGAGCGACTATAATGTACAAAGCAGCGTAGTGTAAACTAAAATCCTATTTCAGCTTCGACACGAACGACGCCCAATACGACCTTGCCTGGTCCGAGATCAACGAGAACCAGCTACTGGCCGCATGTGGTGATGGCTCCATAAAGCTCTACGATCTGAATGTCAACGAGTTCCCCGTTGCGAACTTCCACGAGCATAAGCGGGAGACATTCTCAGTAGCGTGGAGTCCCGTCACCAAAGATACATTTGCCTCTAGCTCGTGGGATGGAACGGTCAAAATCGTACGTATCACCTTGAAATGTGCGCACCATAGTATCAGGGACATTAAGAACTCCGCATAGTGGTCGCCAGCCAGGAAAGAATCCATAAAGACCCTGCCGGTCGGGAATTGCACTTATAGTACATCCTACTGCCCTTCTAATCCGCATATTATTTCCGCCGTATCGTCCGACTCGCACTTGCGCATATTCGACCTTCGAACACCGGTCAACGCCCAATACCACCTCACAACTAAAATTCCAGTCCACCTCCCCTCCCCTGCTCCGCTACCACAAGGTCCAGCCCCTCCTGCTGCGCCCGGGGAAATCTTAACCCACGATTGGAACAAATATAACCACACCGTGATTGCGACGGGCGGCGTTGACAAGGTAATACGGACATTTGATATCAGAAATCCCTCGGCAGGACCCGCATCCATAATGATGGGCCACCAGTATGCTGTTCGGAGGCTGGCCTGGAGTCCACACGCCAGTGACATCCTCCTCAGCGGGAGCTACGACATGACAGTACGTTTATGGACAGATGGGTCTACTATGCCGGCACAACAAGAGTCTCCAGTCAAGGCCGGAATCCAACTTGGCATCATGAATAGGCACACCGAGTTTGTGACAGGCGTCGACTGGTGCTTATTCGGCGTTGGTGGTTGGGTTGCTACTGTGGGCTGGGATGAGAGGCTGCTATTGTGGGATACGAATCGTATGCTGCAAGGGCAAGCATAATCACCTCCCTCCCTTGACCGAAAGGAGAATATAATGTCAATATAAAGCCTGTCGGGGACAGGTAGCAGATCTATGAGCTTACAATGGGAATTATGCATTTAGGGGCGTTTAAGGAAGCAGTTGAGGGGCTATGTTATTGATACCATATTTGAAATGGCATATATTAGGAGGTACAGTACCTTCAGTTTAGAATAAGCAAAGGAGATACGAGAATTTTCCATTCGCCTGCCTCCAGAATTATCTCAGAATCTACGCCCTCGACTAAAAGAGTATCGCGGAATAGTGTGCATACTTGGCCTGATGACTTTCAACGCCTGCCCGGAAAGTCGGTGGATGTAATTTCTATGTCTTGAGGGCCCCAGGCTGCGCTTTCGTTGCCTTTCCTTTTGTCATAGTTATAGAAGGTACGACTTGAGAAGATTGACCTACCCGCGACTTAGTCACCTTAGGGATAGTATAGCAAGTAGAAGGCTCGACACCAATCCACGCGGTAAAGCTTCTCTGGATACTATTCTAGATAGGGGTAGTAGAAGTTCTGCATGGTTTTCACGTAGCCTTGCTCAGCAATTTTTCATTCGCCGCTAATCATAAAGACTACTAGCCCATGTCTTACCGATGCACTACACAGTATAATACAATATAGAATAGGGTCATCGAAGCCCCGTCGCTTTCGGGTTCAACTACTACCATCATATATCGAGACTTCGACGCTCAAACACTCCAAAGCCAATACGAAGGCACACCTCCGGCCTTTAATAATTATTGGAATAATGTCTCAACAGATTTTGATGACGAGAGAAGACTTATTCCCCATACGATCCTACCTAGACCGCAGTCACAGGCCGGGATTCTCTCTACCGAACTTTAGTCGCAACGAGGCGCGTCCCCTCCCCTTTTTCTACCTACGCGGCATGTAGGCTAAAGCGAAATATTCTAGCATGGCCATGTGATCGTCATGCCCTTCGAAAAGTTCTGTCGCGTCGCCGGCTGCGGAAAGCTGGGCGGCATGACATACGCCGGCCTAATTACGCATATCCGAATGAAACATCCGGAGGTGAAGCCGTCGGCCGTAGCATTCAGACGCAACCTTGGGAGGCTGTCTCGTGCGAGGAAGCTCCAAGCTATTGGTTGGTCTACAGCCACCCGCATCCTAACGTTTTCTTCAACATTGATTTTCTTTACTTGCTTGATTCTAGTCGAAGAGCTAGCTAATTTGAGTAGAATGGATGAGGAGAGTCCTTGTTGACGGGGAGCGAGGCGTACCTTGTCCAGACGTGTAGGATAAGTCTCAAGACCCCATTCCGACGCGAAACATACAGGCCCTGGATGATGCGCAGGCCTTCGACCTAAGGGGGCAAACCCAAGGCGAAGAGCTACCCAGGGGCGCAGACGATCGGGGAAGGAGATTCGGACGGCGGCGTCGGCGTTAGATTAGCATTCAGGTGATTGCCTAGGAGTTAGGCAAGTCCCGTTTTCCCTCTCAACACTACACCTTGTTTCATCGTCTAACTTACCTCTCTTTAGACTTGGAGTATCCCAACTTGAGATGTATTACTTGACACGAAACTTGGTATGACTTATGGGACTTGGATTAAAAGAGCGCCGACGCACTAGCCCGAGTATCTTCCTTTCGTTGCTTACGTGTTAGATTGAGCTTCATGGCTTTGCTAATGACTGTATATGATTGTCTTCCCTGTTTGCGAAGTTTAGGACTGTAACACTATGTGATCTGCAATTGAAATGCCCGTCCGTGGGAGTTGGGAATGCCGAGAAAAGCGACACGCTAGGGCTGGAGGGTATTGGCTTATGAGATGAGAAGGTTTCATTCAGCAATGAATAAACACCTAGGTGGGTACCTAGGCGGTTAACTCATCGGTAAACGTGTACGGTAACAAACGTAGGTTCACTATCTACAGATTCTTCTAGCACTCGAACTAGCGTGTTGACCAAGCAATTGGTATTTCAAATTCTTCATTTCGGATCCTTCTTCATTACGACACCCCGCCCACTATAGTACAAAGAAGTCGAGATTTTCATGCCCGTACGGCCCTTTTGGAGGAGCCCGCCGGCGCCCTGTATCATTTCGTAAAACCAAGCGTTACAACCTTGACGCCGATGAAAGCTCCCGCAATCGTAGATCTGATGACACGCATGTCGACCTCTATATCCTTGCGTACCTCGTGTCCCGGGCCATGTACTGGCTAATGCACGCAGCCTATAACTTGGTACATGTACAACTAAGAAGGGGGAGTGCTTCCGAAGTAAAATGGTACAGTGGAAATAAAATGGGGCGATGAATCGGGGAAATCGAGGCCTTTAACCATCAGAGGTGCTGCCATATCTCTAGAAAGTTGCTCGAGGAGAGTCCCTTGACTGGCGATCATTGCGTGAACCGAAGCTATTCCCGAATCCGCCGCCGCGACGATCGTTGCGGGAGGAACCGAAACGACCATCAGATCGGCCGTTACGACGATCATTGCGGGAGGAACCGAAGTTATCACCAAATCGGCTGCCACGATCACGGCTACCACGATCATCAAATGGGTTGCTACCACGATCATCAAATGGGTTGCTACCACGATCATCAAATGGGTTGCTACCACGATCGGACGATCGGAAGCCTGAGCCGTAGCCCGAGCCGAAGCCCGAATTTGATGAAAAATTGGAGCTATCACTCTTGTCCACATCATATCCTATTCTAAGTCCTGGTATGTTTGCTAGCCCACGGTTCTGCGCCGATCTTGGTGCGAGGGCTGGTGTCTCAGACCAGCCAAGGCCATTCATACACCAGTTGTTGAGTAGCTTAACAACGTCTCTGGCTTGCAAGTACCTTCCGAATTTTTGGCCTAGGAGAGCATTATAGACCGACCTGAAGTAATCAGCCGGGACCTTTTTATATGCCTGTGACACATCATCGAAGAATTTGGAGACTTCTGCTGGCGGTTCACCCGTTCCTACTCTGTGTTCGGCAGTCTCAAGACTTTGAACAGGTTTGATGGGCAATCCAGTAAGACGTTTTCGTGCCTCCGGAATCTCCTCCTCGGCTAGAATCAACCAGCCTTCTCCGGGGGCGCCGGCACGACCTGTTCGGCCAACCCGGTGGATATATTGATCTCTGTCTGGGGGAAGTCCAGCCTGGATAACATGTGAGACACGGGGAAAGTCCATTCCTCTTGCAGTGACATCCGACGAGAGAAGAATGCCAGTCTTAGCGCGTCGAAAAGCGTCAGCGTTTCTTGTGCGCTGTGCTTGATTAAGTTTTGAATGAATATCAAATACCGGGATGCCGGTTGGCCCGCGATGAAAGGCAGTGTTCCTGAAAACTCGGTTCGCAAACTCAACAGTGGCCGTGTTGGAGAAAAAGACGATGGCCTTGAACGGAAGGGCCTCGGGATCCTGTCGGGATCTTATCCTAGCCTGCTCGGCAATTTCCATGATGGCTGGGAACCAATTCTCGTAACTGGGCACGGTCACGAGATGCTGTGGAACTCGTTCGTGGGTGGGTGTCTCATCAGGGCTGATGGTTTGCACAAACTCGAAATTATCTGTCTTGACCATGTCCTTGGCCAGATGGACCACATCTCGGGGTATAGTAGCGGAATAGAGAAGAGTTTGCCGGTCGACCTCCTCAATAGGTGGAAGCAGCTCCAGGATGTCACGGATCGATTCGGAGAAGCCAACGTCCAGCATACGGTCCGCCTCGTCTAATACGAAGGCTTGCACCCTTGGCGCACGAACGCCAGATTCAGGGTCTGAGAGAATATCCTGAAGTCTGCCGGGGGTCGCGATAAGCACGTGGCAACCTTGCCGTCGCATCCTCCATAGTGCTTCTTTCTTCCTTGTCCCGCCAACAGCCGTTTGAACGATGATACCTGTGTGTCGAGCTAGTTTCTTCGCTTCGACACCGATTTGTTCTGCAAGCTCGCGGGTCGGAGATAAGATGATAGCACGGACATCTTCCGAAGAAGCATAGCCGCGTCTGTTGTGGCCAGCAGCAAGGCTAGGATCAGCTGCAATAACACGCTGGAAAACAGGCACAAGAAAGCCCAAGGTCTTGCCTGTTCCAGTCTTTGCTTGCGCAACTCTATATCAATTAGCATTGGCCCAAAACAACGGATCTTATGACAAATTACGTACAGATCAATTCCCTTAAGTGCTGGGTTGATGGTTAATGACTGAACTTCAGTCATTGTGTCATACTTCATGTCATCCGTAATAGCTCGTATAATTCGTTCGTCGACACCCAGCTTGGTCAAGTCTTTGAACCGGTTTACGTTGTATATGCCGCCGGGCAAATCCTCAATGTCGGTTTCCGGACGTGCTACGGCGGACTCTTGTGAGTAGAGTCGGATTGCGATTTGCCTGAGAGGGGCTAATTGAAGCTCGGCTTGTGGCCATCTCTGATACGATGCCACAAGCGGTCGAGAGCGAATCTGTCGCGGGGCCAAAGTCGAGAGTTGACGACGGGCCAAACTGCCCAAGCGGGCTTGCCGCTGTATAGAAAACTTGAACATTGCGGCTGGAGAGATTGCTTCTTCACGAAAATTGAACAATTAGGAGTGAAGAGATGTCTCGTGTGCACACAAGTTTATGAAGGAGAAAACTCGAGGCGCATGGCAGAGGCGATTTGAATTTCTCGTTATCGAAATTTTTTAATGGAGCTTGCTCAAGGGTCTAGAGTAGGTCGGGGCGTGGGACCGACCCACAGTAGTCGGACCGGAAGAAGTATTGGCCTTAGGTAACTTCCACGGGTCAAGGTTGCCCCGCGGCGTATCCCGATAGGTACCTATCAATTAAGTATGTACTCATTAATGCATATTGATACATGCAAATGTCATTCTTTACATGCATCTCAAGGTTTAGAGCTACATGTACATACATATAAAGGCATTGTTTCTATCTACCTACATACATATACATATAGGTAGATACTCTTTTTCCTCCATTGGCCAAAGAGAACTTAAATATTTATCCTTATCTTCAAGGAGAGTAGAAATCTTCAGTGCATGTACGTGATGTTGAATTCTGCGCAGTCCAGGCGTTTTCACTCGCGAAAGTACATAATGCATATAATACCTGGTACCTGATGTCATGAGGTATACCTTTTGAAACAGGTAGGAAGGAAACATTGAAGCGTTATAGTCAATCTTAAAACCCTGAATACTGGTAGATTATGCGTAGGTACCTAAGGGACTTTGTTCGACACGACATGAACTCCTCATCTTGACCTCAGATCTGACGCTCACGCGCTTCTACGAATTCAAACAGGTATTTTAGCCGGAGTACATAACCTCAGCTGCTCAGGTCTGGAAAGTACATGTACCTACCTTACATATTGGTGGGGAGCTAATGGATCCGAGCCACAGGAACCTTGCCGTAGCGTCCTTGTTTTTCAGAAAACTCTCACCACTTTTGAAACATTTGCACATGCTCGAACTTTGGTGGCCGATTTTTGGCCACTTCTAATCGTAAGGCTTGCTCAAATAATGAGCTACAACCATTTCTGGCTCTGTAAATGATATCTATAATCTGGGCTCAAAGATCTCGGTCCTGTGCAGCAAGAATAGTATCGAGGTAAGTATCTGAATAATTGATGCAGGAAACGGAATAAGTACCTAAGGCAGTAGAATGGGTATTTGTATCCTGCCTACATGTATATTATTCGCGAATGGCAGGGTGGTTGGGTTGCATGTGAAAGTCGCTTATCTCCACATCAAGCAAAAGCGCCTCTCATAAGTGGATAGGGTGGACCTTGTGCTTGAATCCATGGCTTTGCGGCGGCGACTACTGGTGGGAGTTATAAATCTGACAAAGGGACCCTTGAATATAGCTACGTGGGAATGAATTTAAAGGTCAAATCTAGACTAGAGTTCTGCAGGTTCTGGATTTAGACTTTGTTCCAAGCTTCGCTGAACTTCTTCCATCCGACAAAGACTTTCTTCCCACTACAATGGCCCCAATTCTCTGCAGGTAATTCCGTACGGAGCTTGCATTTCAACGTTTCGACTTTCAAGAAAGTCAAAAGTCTGAGGGAAACGGAGGAGGCGGAAGGAAACCCGAAGCATTATGATCGAGCAGGACATGTCTATCGTCATGTTCAATATGTTGCCGACGTCAGTTCAGTCCCGATTGCCGGGTTTCCAGTCGCTCCGCCAAT
Source organism: Hypoxylon sp. FL1857 (assembly GCA_022578955.1). Classification (NCBI taxonomy): domain Eukaryota; kingdom Fungi; phylum Ascomycota; class Sordariomycetes; order Xylariales; family Hypoxylaceae; genus Hypoxylon; species Hypoxylon sp. FL1857. The sequence goes on from MU400401.1 coordinate 423,671, forward strand.
CTACGAGCCTTTCTATTTTGTCGCGGCGCCGTTCCGTAACACCCCAGCAAGAAATGGAACAAGTCGTGATTGCGAGAAGAGATGAAGATTCGGTCGTAGAGTTACGGCCTTGCGCAGAAACAGCAAGCGCTACCAGTAGTGGACTTGAGGTGGACAAGCAAAAGCCTTCTAGATCCAACGGCTTCAGTCCAAGTGTAAACTCAGGAGTGAAGTGGAGGTATGCCGCTCAAGGTACGAGTCCTTTCTGCTTTCCCTTCCTAATACTGTAGCCGTCTTGCTGATCTGTGAGCGATAGGATCGTATTTGCAGCACTCTGCTTCTCAAGAAACAACAGACTTGGCTTTCGCAAGAAAGTCATATATCGACGGAGTAGCATATATGCTAAGAGCCCTTCCGGACGACATGGACGAATATGAGACCAGTATAATCCGTCGAGCGCTACCGAAGTCATGCGCTCAAATTGATCCTGGCAGGCAGATTGAAGCAGGCCCAGGTAGAACAGGGTGGCCGCCATCCGATAGAGCGAAGACCTTTCTGCACTCGACTGTCCAAGGCTTTGTTACGGGCGTTGTTCTCTTCACCTACCTCCTCCTCTCCTTCCTATCGGTCGTCATCCGCACTGGCGCATATTATGAGCGTCAATATAGCATTTCTCAACACATTGTCTCGAGCGGGTTTGGTTTCGCCACTGCTATCGGAAAGCAGAGTGGCGCGTTGAGCGAGAAAAGTGAGTATACTCTAGAGGCCATTTATTTGCTTAATTCCGTTCGACCTTGTATACATAGGGTCGTAGGCTTGTCTTCTTTAGCCTACGGCCGAACCACAAGTCTATGAAGCCGGTGTCAAGACTATCATGTTTTTTTTTTTATTAAAAAAAAAAAATATCGCAGTGACTAACCCTGTGTTATCTAGTCGGCGCTATGAGCGAAGGAAAACTTGGCAAGTTAATGACAGACATTGCTGCTTGGACCGTAGAGAGCGTTGCTGGAGGGGTTCAAGACGGTATCGGGCAGGGTTTGCTTTTGATTGAGCAGAGGAAGAAATGAGATACGACGTAACGGTTCATTGCATGACTCCCTAGTTGGTACGGCGCACGGATAGAAGCATATATATAGGTGTACATCGTGGGATTTAAATAGAATATTAGAAGTCCGGAAGGGGGGAATTTAGTTAGGTATATATAGGTAAGGATGGTTGAAGATATTCGCGATGGAATATATTGCTATACCATTGTCTATTCAAGGGTATTAGGGCGACTGAATGTCAAAATTTCTACATCGAAGGGTTTGCCATGACTGCTCGATTCCGCATTGACGGGATGTGTCTCAGATTCGACGCACGCCACGAATGTATCTCAATTATGGTATTCCAAACAGTCAAATATACAGCTTCCATTCGACCGGAACCCTGCGTCAACCAACCGAACCCGCAATCCCGTGTCTATATTCATTATTGTGGTCTTCCAGCGGCCTTCTCGGCCGCGATCTTGGCTTCCATCTTCTTCCTTGCTGCCAATATCATCTCGTCTCGTCTCCGCTGTAAAGCCGCTTGCCTCTCATCCCGATTAGAGCTCCATGCCTTTGTCCTTGTTGCGCGTTCTGCCTCGGTTTCGGCGTTGATTTTATCTTGTAGTTTGTATCTGGTAATTAAATCAGGTTCGGCAGGCTTAGGCGGTGCTTTGAATGGTTGCGTTTGCGTCCCGGACGGCGAGGGAGAAGCTGGAGGCGGTGGTTGGAATGTGACAGGGGGCTGAGAGAATTTCAGTAGAGTTAGTACAATACGCCAAAGTAGAAGACCGCGACGAGAGGTAACACGTTCATGGAGGGCTAGGGGAACGTACTGTTTCTATCCGTCCTGATAGTATCCTTTCCGTAGTTGCCGCTATGTTACCCCCATTGCGGTGCAGATCCCACAAGATGGTCCTCCGGTCGACTTGGGGGAACATCTGCTGTATCCGCTCTACGGCGGCCTCTCTGGCGCGGGATGCTGATTGAGCATCACGTACTGGCCGCGGAGTTGGCGTTGATGGCGAGAAGAATAGGTATCGAATAATAAGGCCGCCGAGGACGATTATTAGGATCAGGGAAGTGAATGAAACTTGTTCGTCTGCCATTTTTTATGCCCTGAGCTACGCACGTAACCTTTCCACCTAACACCTTGTCCTCTTAGTATTCATAGAAAGGGGTGGGTTGACGGAATGGAGTTCGGAGGGATTTGTATTTGAGGTCAAATTGACGTCTACCTAAGTATGGAGCAAGGAACCGATCTGCTGTGGCCAACTTATCGGGACTCGGGAGTCGCGTGTGGATTCCAGCGAGTAATTATTAGAATGCTACGGGAGCAAGCACCCCACTAAAATTTGGGGGCCTTGTCGGCTCGGTAAGAACCGATGTTACACGCCGCCTTGTACCTAAGTAACTCTATTGCTGAGTCAAATCCGTTGGGACTCATACAGGCCTCATCGCGTATTATCTTCATCACAGGAAGCAAGCCACGGGCATTTGAAACACGAAAGATGTGTAAGGGAAGGGAGAAACGTAGTGACTAGTAAATATGGTCATGTAACGGAGAGTCCTTCATCCACAACCATTTCTACACAGCAAGTCATTGGTGGCACGAGTCCACAAACCAACAGGTAGATTACCCGTAGGAATGGATTGACCACACATATGACCTATTTCAAAATTCAAAATCATCACGACACCTTCCTTACGACCCTAGACAAGCCAGAGATAGTAACGAAAGAGATGTTCGCGTCACCTGGAGGCAGTATAATACCAGGGACACGGTGGGAGCGATCGTGGGCAAGCCCAGAGGATGCGCTCCCTAGGTGCAAAAATTAGAATAATCACGATTGAGTCCAAGTAGGACTCTTTCAGAGATTAAACTGAAAAGAACAGATACTACACTTGATCTAAGCCAAAAGGCAAAGAGAGCTGAAGAAGAAAAGGAAAAGAAAATTCGAAAGATTGGAGCAGCAGGCGAAATTTATATGGAGGGACTGGAGGGCGGCGGTGGGGCGCTCGGATTCTGCCGCCTTCTACCGCCTTGGAAGTGGTCTGTGCAGCTTCCAAAACCTAGTGTAAGCGTCAGGAACCCAACTCAGGTGGCAGCGGCCAAAAGACCCCACTCTTAAGTGGTCGAGAGCCAGTAATAATGCATAGTCGCCAGTTTGTTTTTGTTGACCTCAATCGCGTTGGCAACCGCTTTTAATTGCGACTCACATGCAGAAAACAGCCGTAGATGCGGAGACCGAGTAGAAAAATCACCAATATTTTCATGCGGAACCTGTCGCATTCGCCAATATGAGGGTTACGGAGGTGATTATAGACGTATGTACGCTCTGAAGTAGTATATTGATACTCTCTGTTGACTTATTTCCAAGGGCTTCAAATCCTACGCCGTGAGAACGGTCATCTCAGGATGGTCAGTAAACAACGACGCTCTCTCCTGTATCGCATAGCGCAAACTAATGTCGCGTAGGGACGAGAGCTTCAACTCCATCACTGGCCTGAACGGCAGTGGCAAATCCAACATTCTGGATGCTATCTGCTTCGTTCTAGGTATCACAAACATGTCGACAGTTCGGGCCCAGAATTTGCAGGTATGGAGGCGGTAAACTCGGGCATCCCCTTGTACGTAGTCTAACGACCACTCAGGATTTGATTTACAAGCGCGGCCAAGCGGGCGTCACGAAAGCGAGTGTTACGATCGTTTTCGACAATAGAGATAAACAGAAATCGCCGATCGGGTTTGAAGAGTATGCGACAATCAGCGTCACTAGACAGATCGTTCTGGGAGGAACCTCCAAATATTTAATCAACGGACATCGAGCGCAACAGCAAACTGTCCAAAATCTCTTCCAATCTGTGCAGCTCAACATTAATAATCCGAATTTCCTCATCATGCAAGGTCGAATTACCAAGGTCCTAAACATGAAGGCGGTGGAGATTCTGGCCATGATAGAAGAAGCTGCCGGTACAAGGATGTTCGAGGACCGAAGGGACAAGGCTCTAAAGACCATGGCAAAGAAGGAGATGAAATTGCAGGAGATCACGGAGCTTTTGCGCGACGAAATTGAGCCCAAGCTGGAGAAATTGCGGACGGAGAAGAGAGCCTTCCTAGATTTTCAGCAAACACAGAATGACCTGGAGCGCTTGACAAGGGTGGTAGTTGCGCATGATTACGTGAAGTATCAAGAGAGACTACAACAATCTGCGACAGACCTAGAGAACAAGAAACAGCGACAAAAGGACCTCGAAGATTCCGCCGCTAGGCTCAAGAGCGAGATATCCCATCTCGAGGAAGATGTCAAGAGAGTGAAAGCACAAAGGGACAAGGAGCTCAGAAAGGGAGGGAAAGCCCAGGCGTTAGAGGACGATGTCAAGAAACACTCTAACGAGCTCGTTCGACTAGCTACCGTCATGGATTTGAAGAAGTCTAGTAAGGCTGAGGAAGAAGAGAAGAAGACTGCGGTACAGAAGAATGTAGCTGAACTAGAGGCAACATTGAAAGAGAAGACAAAAGCCTACGAGAAGACCAAGGCGAAATACGACGCGGCGAAAGAAGAGAATGAGAAGCAAAGCCAGGAGGCCGAGTCGAAAGAGGAGTTGCTTCAGACATTGCAAACAGGTGTTGCATCCAAGGAAGGGCAAGAAAGTGGTTATCAAGGCCAACTGCAGGACGCGAGAAACCGGGTAGCAGCAGCAGCCACTGAGCAGGAGCAAGCGAAGATCAAGATTGCCCACCTCGAGAAACGAATCAAGGAGGAAGAACCACGAGCCAAGAAAGCCAAGGAACAAAATGCAGGCTTACTGAAAGAGCTAGAGGGTCTTAAGGCTCAGTCCCAGAAGCTTCAGACTCAGCTTGCGAAGCTCGGGTTTGAACCGGGCCAGGAAGAGGAGATGTATAAGCAGGAGTCATCATTGCAACAGACTATTAGGAACTTGCGCCAAGAGGCAGACGCCTTGAAACGCAGGGTCGCCAACATCGATTTCAATTATGCCGACCCAACTCCCAATTTCGATCGCTCGAAGGTCAAGGGATTAGTTGCACAACTTTTTACCCTTGACAAGGAGCATACTAGAGCCGGCACGGCTTTGGAGATTTGCGCAGGTGGCCGTCTGTACAATGTTGTCGTGGACAGCGAGGTCACAGGCACGCAACTATTACAAGGCGGTAAACTGCGCAAGAGAGTCACTATTATTCCCCTGAACAAGATTGCGGCATTCAAAGCCTCCGCGCAAACGATTGCCACCGCTCAAAAGATCGCGCCTGGCAAGGTCGATCTGGCTTTATCGCTCGTCGGCTACGATGACGAGGTATCTGCGGCGATGGAATACGTATTCGGCAATACCCTAATCTGCCAGGATGCCGAAACTGCGAAGAGGGTAACATTCGATCCGAACGTACGGATGAGGAGTATCACTCTTGAAGGTGATGCGTACGATCCCTCGGGTACTCTGTCGGGTGGAAGCGCGCCCAACTCTAGCGGTGTGTTAGTCACGTTGCAGAAGCTGAACGAAATCAACCGTCAGCTCAGGGAAGCCGAAGGTTCTCTACGTGATCTTCAGACTAGGATCTCGCAGGAAAAGTCTAAACTTGACCAGGCTCGTAAGATCAAGCAAGATCTTGACCTTAAAGCCCACGAGATCAAGCTCGCAGAGGAACAAATTAGTGGCAACTCTTCCTCTTCAATCATCCAAGAGGTAGAGAACATGAAGGAAACCATAATACAGCTTAAGAATGAGAGTGCAGAAGCCAAGAAGAGACAAGCAGAGGCTAGTGCGGATGTCAAGAGGATAGAGAAGGATATGAAGGACTTTGAGAATAACAAAGACTCAAAACTTGTGGAACTCCAGGGTTCTCTAGACAAGCTTCGGGCAACGCTAGCTAAGAACTCGACTGCCGTCAAGTCTCTGCAAAAAGAGCTGCAAAGCGCTCAGCTAGACTCAGAACAAGTCTCAGGTGACCTTGCTGCCGCAAGGGAACAGTTACAGGAGGTCGAGCTGGCTATCAAGTCACAACAAGAGGAGATCGAAGACCTTGTCAAGAAGCAGTCTAAGCTTCAAGAAACCCACGACCTCGCTCAAGCGGAGCTCGACGACGAAAGGGCCAAATTGACAGGCTTTGATGACGAGCTGCATGCGCTTGAGGAGGCGATTAGGTCAAAGAATAGCCGAATCGCTGAAGAGGGTCTCGAAAAGCAGAAGCTGGGCCACACAGTTGATAAATTCCACAAGGAGCAACAGCACGCGATACAAACCGTGGCGAACATGGAGAAGGAGTTCGATTGGATTGCCGAGGAGAAGGACAACTTCGGCCGCACGGGGACGCCGTACGACTTCAAGGGCCAGAACATCGCGGAGTGCAAGGCGACGTTGAAGACGCTCACGGACCGCTTCCAGGGCATGAAGAAGAAGATTAATCCCAAAGTCATGAACATGATCGATAGTGTCGAGAAGAAGGAGGTGTCCCTCAAGCACATGATGAAGACGGTCATCCGCGATAAGCGCAAGATCGAGGAGACCATCATTAGTTTGGACGACTACAAAAAGAAGGCCCTCTTGCAGACCTGGGAGAAGGTCAACGGTGACTTCGGCCAAATCTTCTCTGAGCTGCTACCCGGTGGCAGTTTCGCGAAACTGGATCCGCCCGAGGGCAAGACCATCAACGAAGGTCTAGAGGTCAAGGTCTGTCTGGGTAAGGTGTGGAAGCAGAGCCTGACAGAGTTGAGTGGTGGTCAACGGTAAGCCCCCTTTTCTTCACATTCTTGTCCCTCATACTTGTCATAGCACTAACATTAGTAACCAATAGGTCACTCGTTGCGCTTTCGCTCATCATGGCCCTGCTACAGTTCAAGCCAGCTCCCATGTACATCCTGGACGAGGTCGACGCAGCGCTGGATCTGTCACATACGCAAAACATCGGCCGCCTCATCAAGACACGCTTCAAGGGCTCGCAGTTCATCGTCGTCTCCCTGAAGGACGGCATGTTCCAGAACGCGAACCGTATCTTCCGCACCCGCTTCAGCGAAGGCACCAGTATGGTGCAGGCCCTCACGGCGGCAGACTTCAAATAAGCACCTTCCTAATCTTTTCTCCCGCTAACGTCCACGTCTCCTGGAGGGTACACATAAAGGGGGGGCGTAGGTGGAAGGAGCGGGCGTGGGGGTAGTCGGATTGCCTTTGTTGGTTTATGCGCGGTTAACGTGCGTGGCTGTATGTTTGAGCGTGATGAAAAAAAAGATTTGAGGGATATTGTAGCCCCAATGACGATTGCATGACCTACTGCTAAGCATTACTCGTTATGTCGTTGATGGTTGGATCGAGGTTGGAGGTACGGGTGAATGGATGGGTATACCGTGTTCGTATGGCTCACGAGGGATCGGCGATGGTCAGGCCATTATGTCTTTTCGAGGACTTTTTTTCCACTTAGGTCGATGGTCACCATGCTCGGTTTAATGACAATTTTCGGTATCGACTTTTCATCCCATTTTTTACACTTCGTGAGGCTCATTATGACACTCATTCGTCATGTGTCTATTGTGGGTTATCTGATGCCCAGATATTATTTGTTGAAATGTCCTAACGCAACGTTACCACCATCTACTAACCCAACTAGTGCCTACTTCTGCTCCCTTTCTATGCATATGACCCTTCTTAAAATAGTACAAGAAAGTGACAACATCCAATTACTGCTTGAGATATACATGATTCCCTCTTTCTTCGACCTCTATCGTCATACCAACCGCGATCCAAGCCTCGCGGTCTTCTCCTAGACTGGGGTCGAATAAAGGGGTCAGTTGCATGCCCAGGCACCCATTCAGCGGCGCTCCTTCATCCACTGCGCGCTTCGCCCTGAGCGACTTGTCTGGTTCAGACGGATGACGGACCCCGGTAGCTGGGTCTACGTTGGGCATTTTGCATCTGAAAGTATAGTAGTTAGTTGACCATTATATATGAAAAGATGGCGAAATATTTCAAAGTTTGAGATAACAGGTGTAAATAAAGACACTAACCTGACTGTCCTGCACGATACGTTGAACACAACGTCGTTGTATAGGCCTGAATTACCTGGCTTGAAGCGGATCTGCTTCCACGTCTCCTCGTCGTAGGGTTCGGCGCCAGAAACTGTGACACGTGTTAATAGATAGGAGGTTGCATTCAATAGCGATCTCGACTCACGGATTATGTTAGGTCGGAATCTGAGCACATCAAGCTCTTTTAGATTCTCATCCTTGGGCACCTCTGAGCTGAACTTCTGGAGACTGTTTAAGGTCATTAAATGAAGTGGGTACTAAATCCGATGTTAGTTCTGCGGAAGTCAATTTGTATGAGAGTGGACATACGGCATCTTGGAATCCAGTGACAGGTTGGTATCCAGCCTCTTCTTTAGTAGGAGCGCAGCGGTACACTTCGCGTAGTCGGTCCGGGTCGATTCTGAACAGACCGAGCTTATTACTGACGCCTAAGTACCGTTGCAGCTCCCCAGGCAACTCCTTCTGCATGTTGAGCGCGGTGATCGTGTCTTTCCAAATTTTAACCTCCTCGAAAGTGTAACCATTCTCTTTGATCTCAACGTCCGATGGGAAATCAACTGGCAACAAGATTTCTATTTCCGGCTCAGCGGAGCGGCCCCTCGCGAGCTTCGCGGTAATGGTAGAGAAGAAACCCCGCCAGCCATCTTCCTTCCAGGGAAAACGCAGGATTAGGAACGCCTCTTTGGTCTTCATCGATTGCTTCCGCAGCTTCATATCATCAGGCAGCCAGAGGTCGACTGTGACGTTAGCCAGCCTGGAAAATTGCCGCTGCGTGATGAACTCCCATTTGTGCTTCGATTTCTCCTCATCTGTTGAGTTCACGGACACGGGGAAGGGGCTCTTGAGCTGAGCGAATGTGAAGAGCCGATCGAACTGAAGTCCTGACGGCAGAACTTTGCTCCTCGTCAATTCAATACCCTTGCATGACTTGACCGGGTAGATGACCAAGCTCTGAACCTTTGGCGGCTTGCCAGCCTGCGGCGCATGTTCATCTGAGGATTGTTTTCTTAGGTTACTCTTTGAACCGTCGACGCCAGCTAGCGTGTGCGTCTGAATCAAGGCATCGCTCTTTTGCAGCCCAACCGGTGGTAAGATCACAACCACGGGTATCAAGAAAGCGAGGACGGTTATTGCCAGTAGGAATATGCCGCTGGCGTCCAGATTAAGATTAAGCTTGTCTAGGAAGTCCGGGTCCATTGTGGCGTTGAGATTACGAGGGACCGGTTGTCTCGGATTTGGAGAAGTTATTACGTCGCTACTCGGCCAGCAAGAAGCGTCTTTGTCTTCCGCAAATGCACCACACAAAGAAATGGAGAAAAGAAAATAGAATGAATACAGTTACAGAGAACAGAAGTCGATCATCGAGCACGGAGGTGAAGCTAAAAAAGACTGTTTCAAATGTGGTTGCATCGTCGGTCCTTGGACGAAACATTCGAAACATGTTGAGCCGTTGAAGGGTCGAAATCGGCTCATCGGGGTTAAGTCACGTGACATAGCACGTGATGACTAGCTGAACTGCTTACTAGGGCTGCTGCTAGTGGCACTGTTATGAGGAAGGATCCATCTGTATGTCAGTGCTGTTCTACCGCATGCCTTACTTCGATTTCCACCAGAAGTAGCGATGGCTAATCGTTTAGACTGGACGGGAGAATGCAATGTCACTAGAATGAACGCAATTCGGCTGCAGTAGGATTCCCTCGTAAACTGGCCAACAACAACATTTTCCTCGCGACTAAATGCATAGAGACGGACGGCGAACCCGGCACTAACCTAGCTAGATCTCGAGTCTTCTCTGGCGTTTTCTAACAACTTAGTCGACATTAGTCTAAAACCAACGATGTGAATTCCTCAATAGCACGACCAAATTGCGTATGCAATGGTGTGAAGGTAGCACTGATGACACCTCAGCCGTCCTCCGACTGACGTATTCATCAACCAGGGTTGGTGGAAATTATCACGCCCGAAATCGTCTTAGAGAGATCGTCATAAACCCGAATAGCCACCGGTAAGACTTAGCTTTTTACTCCTATTCTAACGGTTAAACATGTCAGTCAGATCGCATACCACCCTGTTAATGAATCTGGTGTTTATCTAAGGCTTAGTTGAACCCGGGGCGAGTGCAAGGTCGTATGTTCAATAAACCATACGTCGAGTTAGAATAAAAGACGCGTCTCGGCAGGTGCTCCGAATGCAATGAAGCCCAAAAGATGGACATCCGGGAGTCGAACTACCGTAGTTAGATGCAACCATGGCCTGTCATCCGCGGCCCCTGATCCGGAGATATCGGGACACAAATTAACCAACTAATGCAAGGTACCAGGCACCACTGGTGAGGCAATAAGGGGGTAAGGCGCAAGTAGATTGAAGAGGCTGGAAAACCCTCACCGCCGGTGAATTTCTTCAGCGGGCGGAATACACGCAGAAAAAGGGCTTGCGCACAGAACTAGAATTTCAACTTGTCTCATATACAAGGTTGGCTACCCCTTAGCGCCCACATGCGAAGCTAATCTCGTTATCGCGTCAGCCCGCGTCCCGTACAGAACCCCCTAAGCGTTAGAAGGGGTATCGTTGGTGTTCTTTGCCAAGGGCGCGACAAATACGCGGAACGCCTTTGCATGAGCTTACTGTAGCACGACGAGGATCCGCAGCGGAATTCAACTCACGGATGATGGGGCAATCCAATCCAGGCAGGTTGTCAGGATCGGGTTGGCCAGGAAAGTGACAACCAAACAGCGAATGTCCACTCGATGTACACTGCATTACGTCGTTATCATATCCATAGCAAAGGCGATCTCGGGATGATGATTCCGCGATAATGGCCAGTCTTCTCCGCACCTGTTTCTACTTTCACACGACCAGTGAGAATATACGGAGAGGAGAGGGACTTGGGCGGCTGAAGAACGCTGAAGATAATAGCTTGAAGACGCGCGGGTCCCGGGTTACCCGTCGGGATTTCATACAGCGGCCTGTCTCACGGAGTTGAAGTCCATCGATCTTCTGTCACCTATCACCTAAAAAAACCACATTCCGCTCGCACTAGAAGCGGATCATCGCAGCCTCAAGCCAATAATGTCGTTTATGAATCTCATTATTACTAATAGTGCCGGGCGCCAACTCGTACTTTTACCTGCATGATGTAGGTCGAAGACCCATGTGAGAAAAAAACGCGTAGACTAAAGATAGGGCAGTTCAAGTCACTACGTAGATCTGAACAGAATCGGGAATAAAGACCACATTAAAGAGTCCAGCTAACTAATTTAGCAGCCTCGCGGAGGCGCCCTAAGCCGCTCCGTAGGACGTAGTGTATGTATGTGTGCATCGTTACATGGATGATCTACATAGTACCTATTAAGACCGCGGGTATTCGTGCTTGTTGCTTTGACCGTCGACTTTTACCATCATACAGAGCCGTATATGTAATACCTTACACAAGAACGCATCGAAGCATGAGTCGGCCCATCGAATGGAGAATGGAGTTGCATACTGTGCTTTAGACGCTTCGGACTAGGAGATCCGGCCGCACCTTAATGTTGGCGGGTCTGATGAACCTGAGAGTTTCTCACGTTACATACTCCATGAAGTATCCAGCCTTGTGTACCCGCTAAGGTAGGGGGTATATCATCTGTGTTATAAGTAGGTAAGAATACGTTAGCTGAACAGGGGTTGACTTTGAGGGATCAGACCTTGGAGTCTAATTCAAGAGGATATCAATTTCCGTGATTGTTCTCAAGATTCGACGCATAAAATATCGTAAGATTATGGGCAATATTCATTCATTAATAATCAATGGTCCCATAGACTTGGGAAATTCAATTTCTCCTTTTAGAACCGCCTAACCGCCAGCCCTAGGTGGAATGTTCAAATGCGTTTAGTCGCATCCCGTACTGTTCCCCAGGACTTATCACATATCGTCATTCCGCGGCTTACAACTATGTAGGGTGACCTAAGGAATGGTTCGAGCAAGGGTTGGCTCGGCCGATAATGCCTATTCCAGAGTTTATTGAAAATATCTAGCCTTACCACCACTACTAGTAGGTACTTTTGACAAGAGCTGGCACCATGAAGATTGTACTTCGGTATTATCTAATTAATACGTGCGTAAGTGGTGATGGTAGTAAACCCCTCCTGGCAGGCTTCCACCTCTCACAGTCGGTGCATTTGCGATTAAGATATGACTAAATTAGTTAACACCATGTATTTTAAAAGTAGTTAAATAAAGCTCTACAGATTCGCGACATGGATTTTCCCGTCGATGGTATTAAGCATGAACGAAGCCTTGTATGCCGATAACTCGACCCAGCAGAAACGCACGTCACAATTGAAGGGCGGCATATCATACTCGTCGATTTGCCGTATGGATACTGCGACAAGACGATGTTCAGCATAATAGTTCTTGGCGGTGGAGAAGTTTCGGGAGCCTCAAGCCGTGAGGTGAAGAGGCTGGTAGTAGTGTCTTAAGATGAGGCTTATTACACTTCCCAGTCATAAGTAATACATTATTAAGCCAAGCTGACAAGCAAGCCACGCCCCGAGATGAACGCGTTATAGATCAACTGGTATAACTCCAAGGCCAGGACTTCGGACTCCTGCTGAGCCGTATGCTAGTACGAGTTGCGAAAAAGGGATACGAAGAAATGATATTAAAAGTTGGCTACCTAATGTGCTTGATTAAAGTAGCATAATGAACCTCCATATTCTATAATCCTTATGTAGTATTTTGCAAACCCGATTCGGAATTTTACAGTTGTTGTACCAATGAAGAATGCTGGTTCATCACTCCGCACCCATGTTCATGCAGAATAGTAATACGTATAACCGACAGGGGATAGGAATTTAGCTCACAAGTACGTCACTATACACATGTAGATTTATGAACGTGTATGTACCTAAGTATTTTATGTATGTAGGGCCATTTCGATTTACGGCGTAACTAGCCGGGATAGTTAAGGTTAAAGTACCTAACCTGGACACACCTGAGGTAATTAAGTGGACAAATTACAGACAGGCAGGTACTATGTTGGGTACTCTAAATCTGTGTCGTGTGTTGGCTCTTCCCTTTTTTCAATAAAAATACTATACAATTGCTGTAACTGTCAAAATATTCCTAGGTCACAAATTTCGCCAAGAGCGCACACCTTCAATCCTTGATGACGGGAATTATCAGATGGTGGTGCAACCCTTGTAGCACAAAGATTTCCGTCGTGCTACCTACTCTGCCGGAAATCCGGGACAGAGGGAGTTCAGATGGCGGAGGGCGGATGGCGGATGCAACGATGGGACGGTCCACCGAACCATTTGCTCTCTCGCATCCCATTGCGAAAGGAACATTCCGAGCTTCTCCAAGGTTCAGGGTCGTCCCCCGTCCATGTACTATGCCATGTACTACGGACTCCAGAGAAAATGGTGTCAGTAAGCAAATCATTATGCCCTCACCAACAACTTCGATCAAACTGCTGCGGCGCAGCCTGCCTCCCTAGTCACAATCCAGTCCCTGTCGATCATGATCAACGGGTCAAAGAACAGCTACCATGTGTTATACCTATGCGCCATGACATTTCTGTGCGAGATTCCTAGCACTGGCATTTCGGCCCCTGCAGGCCGGCCGAAACTCACCGCACACTACATCGAAGCCATTTGGCCCTCCCAGCCACATAAGACGGCAGAACTCACCAATCGCCCGGGTACCTCTCCAGTCAAGAGCTCCTATTGCATGGGCTGCCTCAGAGTAGTCACAGGTAGTCTTGCCAATGCTGCAGGACGACCCCTTGAACATGATCCATCATTAATCAACTTAATTAATTAGTCCAATGCATGGTTTATGAGCCTCACCGTTCTCTCATAATTCCAAGTCAGGCCCGCTACGTTTCTGATGGGATAGGTATTCCAACCCTTTGGTCTGTGCTCGGATACACCCTCCCTCACCACTCCCTGGTGATCCTGGAGCTCTAGGGTCCCTGTCACAATGGACCCAATCAGCGAGCAATTGTGGCTCGCACCAGCAACAGTGGTGCGGCCCCAAAGGACTCCTCCAGCACCGTTCTGTTTTGCAGCTAACGTAGTATCAACAATCCAGGCCAAAAAGGCTTTTGCCGGGCTAAAAGGATCGGGCCTACAACCTCGACGGATTTCGTCCAGTCCACTCTCATTGCCTACAGCCTACATCCACCGCTGGAGTTTCCTAAAAAAGCTTGATGGACTTCGTCGATCGATAGTGGGCATTCTAACATTATTCCGCCGCGCTTGGCTCCCAGCTAGCCCTAGAATATTCCAACGGGAACCTGGACGCCCTGCGAACATGCCCTGCCCCCACAGGATACGTGCATTTCGCTGTAGATTTGATACTAGAAATTGCTACTAGTCGGTTTCTCTGACAAAGTTTGCATATATGAAATGTGGCGTGTCGAAGTGTCAGCAGAGTGCTGGCGGCTAGGCATACCGATGCTTCGGACTCGCTCATTCGTCTCACGTTGCGTTATGAGATCAACAGATCGAATACTTCTCACTAGCCGCCGTTGATCAAACCGCGTGGTAGGATCTTGAGCAGTCTCCCATCCCCGGTGCGTGCGCCCCAGTTCCCCGCTGCCTGGCTCGCTGGGTTAACCCCATGACTGCGGTTGAAGGACCCTTGTCTCACCTGCCGTGGGCTTATCTCACCTTTTGTAAAACGGCTGGCGACAGTATCTCCAACCTCCACTCTCAATGTACTTATTAGTACTTTATATGTTGGCCCTCTTAAAGGTAGGTACTAGGCAGTAAGTCGAGACGTTATCCACCACCTCCGTGATTCAGCACTGAATTGGCTTGGCAGAAAGCATGGGCAAATATCAGATGGCTGCGTGTCATCGGTTCCTCTCCCTGACGTCCCGACTCCCACTCACCCAGTAGCTGCATCTGTCTAGTCCAGGGGGCCCCCTGTTGTAGCGCCAACCGGATATCCTCAGGCGGAATAATTCTTATTGCGTACTGTTGTAGGTACTCGGCCTCTACATACCAGAGCAGTGGGCTAAGGCTGGCCGATTTACCCACGCACTTATTGCAAAAGGCAAACTCACCAGGTCATTGTCTCCCGCGGACGGCAAACTCCTTCAACCTAGTAGACCTAGGCTCAAACGGTTCCAAAATAGTACTTCGAGTCATCATCTACGGGGCTGTCTCCTTTAGAGTCTGGATTCTGCTAAGTCGACTGGATAGGCTCGTACCTCTCTTTGACGCATCATTTTGCCCTCTTTTGGCAGAATATACGCATATACCTCCTTAGACCACCATCTCTCTCGAACAACCCGTCATAACATAATTCATACTTTAGAGCCCCGTTAGTCTCTCATCCATGACCCCATTGCTTTGATATTAGTTCTGTACCGAATCCTCCTCTCTTAAAAGGGCTCCCCAGCCAATAGCCAGGCCTATCCCAACACCTACTTTTACAGTCTTATCACTAGCCTTATTAGAAGGCGCACTCAGGTCACCACAAAGGGGGGTGTCTAGTATGGGATTTCATCAACGTTGACAGAAATTCGTTAATCTCTTTGGGCATTTAATACTAGGTCCCTCCTCGGGCTCCATTCTGGAGGGCACTCCTAAATTGTGGGTGGATTCCAGCATCCCGAGAGGATAGCCTGCCGAAGCCCAAGATCGGCTTCTGTTCTATAGCACCTTGTACTCGCCTCTTTGGTTACCCGCTGCATAACGAAGCCCCGCTATAGCTATCATCCTGTCAGCAGATCCTCGAGACCCTGCTCCTCATAGGTACACGCTCAGCAGCACACTAGGGCACTCCTGCAAGGTGTACTACGTGAGCCCCACACACTATTTCATCTTCAATGCCTCCTAGTTACTGGTAACCATAGCCCTCAAGCTTCTGGATTGGTCGTAACTACCGTGAGCAGCGCAGCCTGACCAGCCAAGCTAAGCAGCCCCGAGGAACCCCCAGGTGTAAACTAACACCCTTACTACATCTACGAACAATGCAGAAAGCATTCCCTCTCTACTTGTGAAAACCTCTCGTCCCGAGAAGGGTCAAGACGGACGAGTTAAATTCCCAGAGAGAAAGGAAGAGCGCTATAGGCGTAGAGTGTTGTCGAGGTCACACTGAACCAGCTATTGGCTACGGGAAATTCTCTAGCTGATAAATGTGTTGGCCGAATCCTTTCTTTCTGGAACCATTGAGCCCAGGACCCCTCCGTCTGCAACGCCTCTTGCGAAACTGCTATTAAGCCGAGTATTCAGAAGACGATCCTAGACTCGGCGTCGTGTCAACAAGAAAGTTCGCCCTGGCTAGCTAATTCTCGAATTCTCTCGCAAGTTACCCTTACTCTTGGGGGAATATCCAACACTACGATTTAGTTCAGTATATTCCTTCAAATTGGATCTGCGTCGAAGCGGCGCTGTATTGCTTTTTGAGTAGAGGGAGTTCGGATCTTACTTGCCCAAGTTAGCCGCACATCGAATACTCCGCTCGGCGGCGAATCTTTCCCAATGAGTGATTACTATCAGCAATACCTGGCCTCGGTGGCGGGGACCGGGGATTCGCAAAGCTCTAGCCCCCAGGATGCTCAATACCAACCCCAGCAACAATCTACGCACATGGGCAATATCAGCCCTCCTCTAACAACGCCATATCAAAGCCTAGGATACTTTACTGGCTTCCCCGACCCGATTATGTTCCAGGCCCCCAAAGCTCAGAGTAACCGAAATCGCAAGAAATCAGCATCCGGAACGGATCATGTCAAACATCGCCGAACGCGGTCGGGATGCTATACTTGCCGAAGTAGGCGAGTCAAGGTCAGCTTTGGTTCCCTAGGGTTAATATGATGGTGCTAACTTTGCCATTAGTGCGACGAAACCCATCCCGTGTGCGAACGTAAGTACCATCACGCCGAACAACTCAAGTTAAGCTGACGTTCGAAGGCTGCCGCAAAGGCAAAAGGGACTGTGTTTACCCCGAGCCCTCTTCCGCAAAGGGGCAAGCTTCTGGGTCAGGTTCATCGAAAGACACGGGCGCGTTAACTCAAGAACCTAGCCCGAACTCTTCTCAAGACGAAGCGGACGAGGGAGCGGAGAGGAGCCTAAAGCTTGAGCCGATTATTGACGAAGAGGAACCTAACGAGGCATTGTCGCCATCCTCGTATTCCTTGGTTGGACTCCGAAGAACCAGTACAACGTCAACCTCGAACTTCCAAAAGCCCAGGACAAGACAGGGCTCCGAAACACCTTCCTTGGAAGGCACCAAAAGCGTTTCGCCGGCAGCATCAACGAGCACCTCGGCAAGCTTTCCGATTTCTTTTCAAGTTCCCGATCCCGCGCTCCAGCAAACGGTGCCTCCCCCAAACTGGTCTCATCTCGCGACAGACTTGCAATCTCATCTACAGTACTACTGCGAAAACATTACTCATTATAACTACGGGATGGTGAACGACCCGGACGACTTCTTCCGCTCGATCCTACCCAGCTTGGCGGTGCAGACTGGCAACGAAGCTCTCTTAAACGCGGTTGTCGGATTTTCGGCCTACCACCGAACAGTTCGGGACCCTAACGGCAGGATCCAGGACTTCTTGCGATACTATAATAAAAGTGTTACGTTACTTCTAAGTTACATCAAGAGGCGAGAGAAGCAGAGCACCGCGACGCTGCTAACCATTTTGCAGCTTGCGACCATCGAGGTAAACCTAGGCTGAACACCCATATACGAACTGTTGCTGATTAGAACAAGGAATACCTAGGCGATTGGGTGAATCTAATGGGGCATCAAAGAGCTGCGCTTGAAATTTTGACCCGACTGTTTACGCCCCAGACAATCATGAACTCACCTACCTCTCGAATATTGCTTACTTGGTATATCCGGTTCGACGTTTTCGTGGGAATGATGGGGGGATTCGAGACGAATTTACCGCGGGAATGGTTCTCAAGCGTGGTCCAATACTGTCGGCAACAAGTCGAGAACGACCCACGAAATTTGGAAATGAAGATAGAACTCCACGCATCTGCTTTACGACTAATCTCCAGGGACATGTCGATTCTCTATGCGAGGGGCGGCCGGGGCGAGATTTCGGGCGAGGATTTTGCTGCGGAGCACGGTCGTATTACCAACCGCCTATACGAATGGAAAGCCAACTTAGACCCTGCTTTGACCGATCCCAGCTATCGTGTAACCGACTTCCAGCACTTTGCTCCATCGGACGAGGATGACATAGTCGATCCTTACAAGCCAGGCCATCTTTACGATTTTCCGTTATTTACGACCACTGTTTTAACATCGGAGTGGCATTCGATCCTTGTCATGCACAAGAGTCAAGAGGCGTTCGCGTTACAACAAAAACCCTCAGACGAGGTGAGGGGTTTAGCGTATGCTATATGCGAAATATTCGAAGCAGTACAGTTTTGGCCCTCGGCACCAAACGGCGCCCTCATCCCGATCCAGCCTTGTCTCGCCATAGCAGCGTTGTTCCTCCCCCGAGATAGCAAACATCACATGTGGCTGAGGCGAAAATATGCGCTGTTAGAGTCATTAGGGTAAGCACATGACTATCCACTTGCCTTCTCCCTCCTTCGCATTTCCCCATCTCGTATCCAGGAAGCTCGTATTAATATATGCGGCACGATGGCGTTGGTCCGTTGGACCGGGTTTCAGCTCACCCGTTGCGTGGCAGCCTCCAATTATTTAACAGTCCAACTGACATCCGCTTCAAATGATTAGGTACGTTTTCCCGCTCACCATACGAGCTCGAATGGCGGAAATATTTCGCGACCCTTCTTGTATACAGTGGTGGCTCCCAAATGACGAGGGACTGAGCCCTGTGTTGCGGAGCATTCGCGCTTTTGCGGATGAGCGCAATGCAAATCCGGTTTCCCAGCAAACAGAGTCCCTCCGAGAGATAAGCGCCATCTTTGCAAAGATGCGCCTCGATCATGAACAAGAAGAATTTCCATCGCCGGGTGAATCAAACAGTGGCGCCTCGTCACTTTGAGGCGTAACTAGACGCGCCAGAAGACCAGGGTTTATGCGAGATTAGTCGGCGATCAGGCAGTGTGCATATTGGCGGTGACCAGGGGTATTTTCCTGGAGGATTAGACGTATCACTTGCACGACTTGCCGTATCCTAATTGGCATTCTAATTCTACGGACGTGGAGGATTAATAAGTCGGAGAAGCGGGGTTGAGATGCCTCTGCCCATCGAAGCAGACTGGTTTATTACGAGTCACAATCTAGGTATGCAGCAGCGACGTTGCTGTGACGTTGCGGACCGGACTGGGGTGTGAAACCATGATGTCGATGCGGCGAAATGGGCCCGGAATAGAAACCGAGCCGAGATGCAACTCTGTGCATGCAGGGCCAGGGGACTCGGTGAGAAGTGAGGGACCGACTATGCGGCCGCGTACTACAACGTCAGTAACTTTGCGGAATTGGGGACCTTACGAGGACGTATTTCATGCATGCAAGCAGGCAAGCTTACCAATACCATGGCACGAAGATCTATCGAATCCTAGCAGTCTCACATCCTGGACTATCTTCCCGTAGGCACTCCACTGTCCTACTCCTACCCTACCCACATCGGATGAACCACATGTCGACATATAATTTTCAGATCCGAATTATAGATCAGGCGACACGGGAAGGTTGAGTGGGACTGAAAGGAAGATCTCGGAATATGCCAAGCTATAGAGACCCCGGCTATTACGGCGGATTGGGAAATCGTACGAGATACAGCTTATAGACATCGACTAGTTTCGCCCAACACAGCGCCGGTGTCAACCTCATCCCTTCGGGGGCCATTTCACTAGCTCTACCGTATTCAACGTAAAGCGAGCCCCATCGCATCCTGTCTATACTGTTAATTCGACGTTAGGAATTAGCAAACAAGCCCAATCAAATATGCAAGTCCCGACTAATCATTAACCACCCTTAAAAATCTCCTTAATAATCAATATTACGGTGATAAAATAACCGAAATAATTTAATTTATTAAACCATTAATTTAAATTATATATTAAATTATATATTATATATTTATTATTATAATATTATATAATATATTATAAAAAATATTTTAAGTTTTTTATTTTAAAATAAAAAATTTATATTTATTAATTAATTTAATAAATATTTTAAATATAAATTTTTATTATATATTTTTAAATAAATTTTTTAAATTTAAAATAAAATTAAAATATAATTAAAATAAATATTAATAATAATAAATATAATTAAATGTTTTTATAAAATTATAAACGAAATTAACGTTTTAAATTTTTAATTTAATTTATA